>OY987255.1:40997644-41597644 GCA_963920725.1 Rhamphomyia laevipes | reverse complement strand
TGTTATTTTTCATATAAATCACTCGTAATTTTTTACTAATTCTTTATTTTTGCAAGTAAATTGATAAAATTATGTCTCTTTATGAAATATCATTCATTTAATAATATTATTGTCTTCCAGATTATTAAAAAAGGCAAAAATACAGAAAATTGTGTGTTTTTTTTTTTTTTAAAGACGGTATTTCTGTTATTTTTCATGGAAATTACCCGCAATTTTGTACCAATTCTTTATTTTTGCAAGTTCATTGATAAAAGTATGTCTCCATGAAATATCATTTATTTAATAATATTATTGTCTTCCAGATTATTAAAAAAGACAAAAATACAGAAAATTGTGTTTTTTTTTTTAAAAAAAAACGGTATTTTTGTTATTTTTCATAGAAATTACCCGTAATTTTTTACCAATTCTTTATTTTTGCAAGTAAATTGATAAAAGTATGTCTCTTTATGAAATATCATTCATTTAATGATATTATAGTATTCCAGATTATTAAAAAAGGCAAAAATACAGAAAATTGTGTGTTTTTTTTTTAAAGACGGTATTTCTGTTATTTTTCATGGAAATTACCCGCAATTTTGTACCAATTCTTTATTTTTGCAAGTACATTGATAAAATTACATCTCTTTATGAAATATCATTCATTTAATAATATTATTGTCTTCCAGATTATTAAAAAAGGCAAAAATACAGAAAATTGTGTTAAAAAAAAAGGTATTTCTGTTATTTTTCATAGAAATTACCCGTAATTTTTTACCAATTCTTTATTTTTGCAACTAAATTGATAAAAGTATGTCTCTTTATGAAATATCATTCATTTAATAATATCATTGTCTTCCAGATTATTAAAAAAGGCAAAAATACAGAGAATGTGTGTTTTTTTAAAAAAAACACGGTATTTCACTTATTTTTCATAGAAATTACCTGTAATATTTTACCAATTCTTTTTTTTGGCAAGTAAATTGATAAAATTACATCTCTTTATGAAATATCATTCATTTAATAATATTATTGTCTTCCAGATTATTAAAAAAGGCAAAAATACAGAAAATTGTGTGTTTTTTTTAAAAAAAACACGGTATTTCTGTTATTTTTCATATAAATCACTCGTAACTTTTTACTAATTCTTTATTTTTGCAAGTAAATTGATAAAATTATGTCTCTTTATGAAATATCATTCATTTAATAATATTATTGTCTTCCAGATTATTAAAAAAGGCAAAAATACAGAAAATTGTGTGTTTTTTTTAAAAAAACACGGTATTTCTGTAATTTTTAATAGAAATTACCCGTAATTTTTTACCAATTCTTTATTTTTGCTAATAAATTAATAAAAGTATGTCTCCATGAAATGTCATTTATTTAATAATATTATTGTCTTCCAGATTATTAAAAAAGACAAAAATACAGAAAATTGTGTTTTTTTTTTAAAAAAAAAACACGGTATTTCTGTTATTTTTCATAGAAATTACCCGTAATTTTTTACCAATTCTTTATTTTTGCAAGTAAATTGATAAAATGTCTCTTTATGAAATATCATTCATTTAATGATATTATTGTATTCCAGATTATTAAAAAAGGCAAAAATACAGAAAATTGTGTGTGTGTTTTTTTTTTAAACACGGTATTTCTGTTATTTTTCATGGAAATTACCCGTAATTTTGTACCAATTCTTTATTTTTGCAAGTAAATTGATAAAATTACATCTCTTTATGAAATATCATTCATTTAATAATATTATTGTCTTCCAGATTATTAAAAAAGGCAAAAATACAGAAAATTGTGTGTTTTAAAAAAAACAACACGGTATTCAGTTATTTTTCATAGAAATTACTCGTAATTTTTTACCAATTCTTTACTTTTGCAAGTAAATTGATAAAAGTATGTATCTTTATGAAATATCATTCATTTAATAATATCATTGTCTTTCAGATTATTAAAAAAGGCAAAAATACAGAGAATGTGTGTTTTTTTAAAAAAAACACGGTATTTCTGTTATTTTTCATAGAAATTACCCGTAATATTATACCAATTCTTTTTTTTGCAAGTAAATTGATAAAATAATGTCTTTTTATGAAATATCATTCATTTAATAATATTATTGTCTTCCAGATTATTAAGAAAGGCAAAAATAATATTATTGTCTTCCAGATTACTAAAAAAATGCAAAAAAAAAAAACAGAAAATTGTGTGTTTTTTTTTAAAAAAAACACGGTATTTCTGTTATTTTTCATATAAATCACTCGTAATTTTTTATTAATTCTTTATTTTTGCAAGTAAATTGATAAAATTATGTTTTTTATGAAATATCATTCATTTAATAATATTATTGTCTTCCAGATTATTAAAAAAGGCAAAAATACAGAAAATTGTGTGTTTTTTTTAAAAAAAAACACGGTATTTCTGTAATTTTTAATAGAAATTACCCGTAATTTTTTACCAATTCTTTATTTTTACAAGAAAAATGATAAAAGTAAGTCTCATTATGAAATATCATTCATTTAATAATATTATTGTCTTCCAGATTACTAAAAAAAGGCAAAAAAACAGAAAATTGTGTGTTTTTTTAAAAAAAAAACACGGTTTTTCTGTTATTTTTCATGGAAATTACCCGTAATTTTGTACCAATTCTTTATTTTTGCAAGTAAATTGATAAAATTACATCTTTTTATGAAATATCATTCATTTAATAATATTATTGTCTTCCAGATTATTAAAAAAGGCAAAAATACAGAAAATTGTGTGTTTTAAAAAAAACAACACGGTATTCAGTTATTTTTCATAGAAATTACTCGTAATTTTTTACCAATTCTTTACTTTTGCAAGTAAATTGATAAAAGTATGTCTCTTTATGAAATATCATTCATTTAATAATATCATTGTCTTCCATATTATTAAAAAAGGCAAAAATACAGAGAATGTGTGTTTTTTAAAAAAAAACACGGTATTTCACTTATTTTTCATAGAACTTACCCGTAATATTTTACCAATTCTTTTTTTTGCAAGTAAATTGATAAAATTATGTCTCTTTATGAAATATCATTCATTTAATAATATTATTGTCTTCCAGATTATTAAAAAAGGCAAAAATACAGAAAATTGTGTGTTTAAAGAAAAAAAAAACACGGTATTTCTGTTATTTTTCATAGAAATTACCCGTAATTTTGTACCAATTCTTTATTTTTGCAAGTAAATTGATAAAAGTATGTCTCTTTATTAAATATCATTCATTTAATAATATTATTGTCTCCCAGATTATTAAACTAGGCAAAAATACAGAAAATTGTGTGTTTTTTTTAAAAAAAACAACGGTATTTTTGTTATTTTTCATAGAAATTATCCGTAATTTTTTACCAATTCTTTATTTTTGCAAGAAAAATGATAAAATTATGTCTCTTTATGAAATATCATTCATTTAATAATATTATTGTCTTCCAGATTACTAAAAAAAGGCAAAAAAAAAAACAGATAATTGTGTGTTTTTTTTCTAAAAAACACGGTATTTCTGTTATTTTTCATATAAATCACTCGTAATTTTTTACTAATTCTTTATTTTTGCAAGTAAATTGATAAAATTATGTCTCTTTATGAAATATCATTCATTTAATAATATTATTGTCTTCCAGATTATTAAAAAAGGAAAAAATACAGAAAATTGTGTGTTTTTTTTAAAAAAAAACACGGTATTTCTGTAAATTTTAATAGAAATTACCCGTAATTTTTTACCAATTCTTTATTTTTACAAGAAAAATGATAAAACTATGTCTCTTTATGAAATATCATTCATTTAATAATATTATTGTCTTCCAGATTACTAAAAAAAGGCAAAAAAACAGAAAATTGTGTGTTTTTTTTTAAAAAAAAACACGGTTTTTCTGTTATTTTTCATGGAAATTACCCGTAATTTTGTACCAATTCTTTATTTTTGCAAGTAAATTGATAAAATTACATCTCTTTATGAAATATCATTATTTAATAATATTATTGTCTTCCAGATTATTAAAAAAGGAAAAAATACAGAAAATTGTGTGTTTTAAAAAAAACAACACGGTATTCAGTTATTTTTCATAGAAATTACTCGTAATTTTTTACCAATTCTTTACTTTTGCAAGTAAATTGATAAAATTATGTCTCTTTATGAAATATCATTCATTTAATAATATTATTGTCTTCCAGATTATTAAAAAAGGCAAAAATACAGAAAATTGTGTGTTTAAAGAAAAAAAAAACACGGTATTTCTGTTATTTTTCATGGAAATTACCCGTAATTTTTTACCAATTCTTTACTTTTGCAAGTAAATTGATAAAAGTATGTCTCTTTATGAAATATCATTCATTTAATAATATCATTGTCTTCCAGATTATTAAAAAAGGCAAAAATACAGAGAATGTGTGTTTTTTAAAAAAAACACGGTATTTCAGTTATTTTTCATAGAAATTACTCGTAATATTTTACCAATTCTTTTTTTTTTTGCAAGTAAATTGATAAAATTATGTCTCTTTATGAACTATCATTCATTTAATAATATTATTGTCTTCCAGATATTTAAAAAATGCAAAAATACAGAGAATTGTGTGTTTTTTTAAAAAAAAAACACGGTATTTCAGTTATTTTTCATAGAAATTACCCGTAATATTTTACCAATTCTTTTTTTTTTGCAAGTAAATTGATAAAATTATGTCTCTTTATGAAATATCATTCATTTAATAATATCATTGTCTTCCAGATATTTAAAAAAGGCAAAAATACAGAGAATTGTGTGTTTTTTTAAAAAAAAAACACGGTATTTCAGTTATTTTTCATAGAAATTACCCGTAATTTTTGTACCAATTCTTTATTTTTGCAAGTAAATTGATAAAAGTATGTCTCTTTATGAAATATCATTCATTTAATAATATCATTGTCTTCCAGATATTTAAAAAAGGCAAAAATACAGAGAATTGTGTGTTTTTTTAAAAAAAAAACACGGTATTTCAGTTATTTTTCATAGAAATTACCCGTAATATTTTACCAATTCTTTTTTTTTTGCAAGTAAATTGATAAAATTATGTCTCTTTATGAAATATCATTCATATAATAATATCATTGTCTTCCAGATAATTACAATAGTCAAAAATACAGAAAATTGTGTGTTTTTTTTAAAAAAATAATACGGTATTTTTGTTATTTTTCATAGAAATTACCCGTAATTTTTGTACCAATTCTTTATTTTTGCAAGTAAATTGATAAAAGTATGTCTCTTTATGAAATATCATTCATTTAATAATATCATTGTCTTCCAGATATTTAAAAAAGGCAAAAATACAGAGAATTGTGTGTTTTTTTAAAAAAAAAACACGGTATTTCAGTTATTTTTCATAGAAATTACCCGTAATATTTTACTAATTCTTTTTTTTTTGCAAGTAAATTGATAAAATTATGTCTCTTTATGAAATATCATTCATATAATAATATCATTGTCTTCCAGATAATTACAATAGTCAAAAATACAGAAAATTGTGTGTTTTTTTTAAAAAAATAATACGGTATTTTTGTTATTTTTCATAGAAATTACCCGTATTTTTTTACCAATTCTTTATTTTTGCAAGTAAATTGATAAAAGTATGTCTCTTAATGAAATATCATTCATTTAATAATATTATTGTCTTCCAGATTACTAAATAAGGCAAAAAAAAACAGAAAATTGTGTGTTTTTTTTAAAAAAAACACGGTATTTCAGTTATTTTTCATAGAAATTACCCGTAATATTTTACCAATTCTTTTTTTTTGCAAGTAAATAGATAAAATTATGTCTCTTTATGAAATATCTTTCATATAATAATATCATTGTCTTCCAGATATTTAAAAAAGGCAAAAATACAGAGAATTGTGTGTTTCTTTAAAAAAAAACACGGTATTTCAGTTATTTTTCATAGAAATTACCCGTAATATTTTACCAATTCTTTTTTTTTTGCAAGTAAATTGATAAAATTATGTCTCTTTATGAAATATCATTCATTTAATAATATTATTGTCTTTCAGATTATTAAAAAGGCAAAAATACAGAAAATTGTGTGTTTTTTTTAAAAAAAACACGGTATTTCTGTAATTTTTAATAGAAATTACCCGTAATTTTTTACCAATTCTTTATTTTTGCAAGTAAATTGATAAAAGTATGTCTCCATGAAATATCATTTATTTAAAAATATTATTGTCTTCCAGATTATCAGAAAAGACAAAAATACAAAAAATTGTATGTTTTTTTTAAAAAAAAACACGGTATAGAAATTACCCGTAATTTTTACCAATTCTTTATTTTTGCAAATAAATTGATAAAATTATGTCTCTTTATGAAATATCATTCATTTAATATATTATTGTCTTCCAGATTTTTAAAAAAGGCAAAAATACAGAAAATTGTGTGTGTGTTTTTTTTTTTAAAAAAACACGGTATTTCTGTTATTTTTCATGGAAATTACTTGTAATTTTGAACCAATTCTTTATTTTTGCAAGTAAATTGATAAAAGTATGTCTCTTTATGAAATATCATTTATTTAATAATATTATCGTCTTCTATATTATTAAAAAAGGCAAAAATACAGAAAATTGTGTGTTTTTTTTCAAAGAAAAACGGTATTTTTGTTATTTTTCATAGAAATTACCCGTAATTTTTTACCAATTCTTTATTTTTGCAAGGAAATTGATAGAAGTATGCCTCTTTATGAAATATCATTCATTTAATAATATCATTGTCTTTCAGATTATTAAAAAAGGCAAAAATACAGAGAATGTGTGTTTTTAAAAAAAAACACGGTTTTTCTGTTATTTTTCATGGAAATTACCCGTAATTTTGTACCAATTCTTTATTTTTGCAAGTAAATTGATAAAAGTATATCTCTTTATGAAATATCATTCATTTATTGATGTTATTGTCTTCTAGATTATTAAGAAAGGCAAAAATACAGAAAATTGTGTGTTTTTTTTTTAAAAAAAACGGTATTTTTGTTATTTTTCATAGAAATTACCCGTAATTTTTTACCAATTCTTTATTTTTGCAAGAAAATTGATAAAAGTATGTCTCTTTATGAAATATCATTCATTTAATAATATTATTGTCTTCCAGATTACTAAAAAAGGCAAAAAAACAGAAAATTGTGTGTTTTTTTTTAAAAAAAACACGGTATTTCTGTTATTTTTCATGGAAATTACCCGTAATTTTGTACCAATTCTTTATTTTTGCAAGTACATTGATAAAATTACATCTCTTTATGAAATATCATTCATTTAATAATATTATTGTCTTCCAGATTATTAAAAAAGGCAAAAATACAGAGAATGTGTGTTTTTTAAAAAAAAACAAGGTATTTCTGTTATTTTTCATAGAAATTACCCGTACTTTTGTACCAATTCTTTATTTTTGCAAGTAAATTGATAAAAGTATGTCTCTTTATGAAATATCATTCATTTAATAATATCATTATCTTCCAGATTACTAAAAAAGGCAAAAATACAGAGAATGTGTTTTTTTAAAAAAAACACGGTATTTCAGTTATTTTTCATAGAAATTACCCGTAATTTTTTACTAATTCTTTTTTTTGCAAAGAAATTGATAAAAGTATGCCTCTTTATGAAATATCATTCATTTAATAATATTATTGTCTTCCAGATTATTAAAAAAGACAAAAATACAGAAAGTTGTGTGTTTTTTTTTAAAGAAAAAAACTCGGTATTCAGTTATTTTTCATAGAATTTACTCGTAATTTTTTACGAATTCTTTACTTTTGCAAGTAAATTAATAAAATTATGTCTCTTTATGAAATATCGTTCATATAATAATATTATTGTCTTCCAGATTATTAAAAAAGGCAAAAATACAGAAAATTGTGTGTTTAAAAAAAAACACGGTATCCAGTTATTTTTCATAGAAATTACTCGTAATTTTTTACCAATTCTTTACTTTTGCAAGTAAATTGATAAAAGTATGTCTCTTTATGAAATATGATTCATTTAATAATATCATTGTCTTCCAGATTATTAAAAAAGGCAAAAATATAGAGAATGTGTGTTTTTTTAAAAAAAAACACGGTATTTCAGTTATTTTTCATAGAAATTACCCGTAATATTTTACCAATTCTTTTTTTTGCAAGTAAATTGATAAAATTATGTCTCTTTATGAAGTATCATTCATTTAATAATATTATTGTCTTCCAGATTATTAAAAAAGGCAAAAACACAGAAAATTGTGTGTTTTTTTTTTTAAAGACGGTATTTCTGTTATTTTTCATGGAAATTACCCGCAATTTTGTACCAATTCTTTATTTTTGCAAGTCCATTGATAAAAGTATGTCTCCATGAAATATCATTTATTTAATAATATTATTGTCTTCCAGATTATTAAAAAAGACAAAAATACAGAAAATTGTGTTTTTTTTTTTTTAAAAAACGGTATTTTTGTTATTTTTCATAGAAATTACCCGTAATTTTTTACCAATTCTTTATTTTTGCAAGTAAATTGATAAAAGTATGTGTCTTTATTAAATATCATTCATTTAATAATATTATTGTCTTCCAGATTACTAAAAAAAGGCAAAAAAACAGAAAATTGTGTGTTTTTTTAAAAAAAAACACGGTATTTCTGTTATTTTTCATATAAATCACTCGTAATTTTTTACTAATTCTTTATTTTTGCAAGTAAATTGATAAAATTATGTCTCTTTATGAAATATCATTCATTTAATAATATTCTTGTCTTCCAGATTATTAAAAAAGGCAAAAATACAGAAAATTGTGTGTTTTTTTTTTTTAAAGACGGTATTTCTGTTATTTTTCATGGAAATTACCCGCAATTTTGTACCAATTCTTTATTTTTGCAAGTCCATTGATAAAAGTATGTCTCCATGAAATATCATTTATTTAATAATATTATTGTCTTCCAGATTATTAAAAAAGACAAAAATACAGAAAATTGTGTTTTTTTTTTTTTAAAAAAAAACGGTATTTTTGTTATTTTTCATAGAAATTACCCGTAATTTTTTACCAATTCTTTATTTTTGCAAGTAAATTGATAAAAGTATGTCTCTTTATGAAATATCATTCATTTAATGATATTATAGTATTCCAGATTATTAAAAAAGGCAAAAATACAGAAAATTGTGTGTTTTTTTTTTTAAAGACGGTATTTCTGTTATTTTTCATGGAAATTACCCGCAATTTTGTACCAATTCTTTATTTTTGCAAGTACATTGATAAAATTACATCTCTTTATGAAATATCATTCATTTAATAATATTATTGTCTTCCAGATTATTAAAAAAGGCAAAAATACAGAAAATTGTGTTTAAAAAAAAAAGGTATTTCTGTTATTTTTCATAGAAATTACCCGTAATTTTTTACCAATTCTTTATTTTTGCAACTAAATTGATAAAAGTATGTCTCTTTATGAAATATCATTCATTTAATAATATCATTGTCTTCCAGATTATTAAAAAAGGCAAAAATACAGAAAATTGTGTGTTTTTTTTAAAAAAAAAACGGTATTTTTGTTATTTTTCATAGAAATTACCCGTAATTTTTTACTAATTCTTTTTTTTTGCAAAGAAATTGATAAAAGTATGTCTCTTTATGAAATATGATTCATTTAATAATATCATTGTCTTCCAGATTATTAAAAAAGGCAAAAATATAGAGAATGTGTGTTTTTTAAAAAAAAAACACGGTATTTCAGTTATTTTTCATAGAAATTACCCGTAATATTTTACCAATTCTTTTTTTTTGCAAGTAAATTGATAAAATTATGTCTCTTTATGAAATATCATTCATTTAATAATATTATTGTCTTCCAGATTATTAAAAAAGGCAAAAACACAGAAAATTGTGTGTTTTTTTTTTTAAAGACGGTATTTCTGTTATTTTTCATGGAAATTACCCGCAATTTTGTACCAATTCTTTATTTTTGCAAGTCCATTGATAAAAGTATGTCTCCATGAAATATCATTTATTTAATAATATTATTGTCTTCCAGATTATTAAAAAAGACAAAAATACAGAAAATTGTGTTTTTTTTTTAAAAAAAAAAAACGGTATTTTTGTTATTTTTCATAGAAATTACCCGTAATTTTTTACCAATTCTTTATTTTTGCAAGTAAATTGATAAAAGTATGTCTCTTTATGAAATATCATTCATTTAATGATATTATAGTATTCCAGATTATTAAAAAAGGCAAAAATACAGAAAATTGTGTGTTTTTTTTTTTAAAGACGGTATTTCTGTTATTTTTCATGGAAATTACCCGCAATTTTGTACCAATTCTTTATTTTTGCAAGTCCATTGATAAAAGTATGTCTCCATGAAATATCATTTATTTAATAATATTATTGTCTTCCAGATTATTAAAAAAGACAAAAATACAGAAAATTGTGTTTTTTTTTTTTTTTTTTAAAACGGTATTTTTGTTATTTTTCATAGAAATTACCCGTAATTTTTTACCAATTCTTTATTTTTGCAAGTAAATTGATAAAAGTATGTGTCTTTATTAAATATCATTCATTTAATAATATTATTGTCTTCCAGATTATTAAAATAGGCAAAAATACAGAAAATTGTTTGTTTTTTTTAAAAGAAAAACGGTATTTTTGTTATTTTTCATAGAAATTACCCGTAATTTTTTACCAATTCTTTATTTTTACAAGAAAAATGATAAAAGTATGTCTCTTTATGAAATATCATTCATTTAATAATATTATTGTCTTCCAGATTACTAAAAAAAGGCAAAAAAACAGAAAATTGTGTGTTTTTTTAAAAAAAAACACGGTATTTCTGTTATTTTTCATATAAATCACTCGTAATTTTTTACTAATTCTTTATTTTTGCAAGTAAATTGATAAAATTATGTCTCTTTATGAAATATCATTCATTTAATAATATTCTTGTCTTCCAGATTATTAAAAAAGGCAAAAATACAGAAAATTGTGTGTTTTTTTTTTTTTAAAGACGGTATTTCTGTTATTTTTCATGGAAATTACCCGCAATTTTGTACCAATTCTTTATTTTTGCAAGTCCATTGATAAAAGTATGTCTCCATGAAATATCATTTATTTAATAATATTATTGTCTTCCAGATTATTAAAAAAGACAAAAATACAGAAAATTGTGTTTTTTTTTTTTAAAAAAAACGGTATTTTTGTTATTTTTCATAGAAATTACCCGTAATTTTTTACCAATTCTTTATTTTTGCAAGTAAATTGATAAAAGTATGTCTCTTTATGAAATATCATTCATTTAATGATATTATAGTATTCCAGATTATTAAAAAAGGCAAAAAAACAGAAAATTATGTGTTTTTTTTTTAAAGACGGTATTTCTGTTATTTTTCATGGAAATTACCCGCAATTTTGTACCAATTCTTTATTTTTGCAAGTACATTGATAAAATTACATCTCTTTATGAAATATCATTCATTTAATAATATTATTGTCTTCCAGATTATTAAAAAAGGCAAAAATACAGAAAATTGTGTTTAAAAAAAAAAGGTATTTCTGTTATTTTTCATAGAAATTACCCGTAATTTTTTACCAATTCTTTATTTTTGCAACTAAATTGATAAAAGTATGTCTCTTTATGAAATATCATTCATTTAATAATATCATTGTCTTCCAGATTATTAAAAAAGGCAAAAATACAGAAAATTGTGTGTTTTTTTTAAAAAAAAAACGGTATTTTTGTTATTTTTCATAGAAATTACCCGTAATTTTTTACTAATTCTTTTTTTTGCAAAGAAATTGATAAAAGTATGCCTCTTTATGAAATATCATTCATTTCATAATATTATTGTCTTCCAGATTATTAAAAAAGACAAAAATACAGAAAGTTGTGTGTTTTTTTTTAAAGAAAAAACTCGGTATTCAGTTATTTTTCATAGAATTTACTCGTAATTTTTTACGAATTCTTTACTTTTGCAAGTAAATTAATAAAATTATGTCTCTTTATGAAATATCGTTCATATAATAATATTATTGTCTTCCAGATTATTAAAAAAGGCAAAAATACAGAAAATTGTGTGTTTAAAAAACAACACGGTATCCAGTTATTTTTCATAGAAATTACTCGTAATTTTTTACCAATTCTTTACTTTTGCAAGTAAATTGATAAAAGTATGTCTCTTTATGAAATATGATTCATTTAATAATATCATTGTCTTCCAGATTATTAAAAAAGGCAAAAATATAGAGAATGTGTGTTTTTTAAAAAAAAAACACGGTATTTCAGTTATTTTTCATAGAAATTACCCGTAATATTTTACCAATTCTTTTTTTTGCAAGTAAATTGATAAAATTATGTCTCTTTATGAAATATCATTCATTTAATAATATTATTGTCTTCCAGATTATTAAAAAAGGCAAAAACACAGAAAATTGTGTGTTTTTTTTTTAAAGACGGTATTTCTGTTATTTTTCATGGAAATTACCCGCAATTTTGTACCAATTCTTTATTTTTGCAAGTCCATTGATAAAAGTATGTCTCCATGAAATATCATTTATTTAATAATATTATTGTCTTCCAGATTATTAAAAAAGACAAAAATACAGAAAATTGTGTTTTTTTTTTTTTAAAAAAAAACGGTATTTTTGTTATTTTTCATAGAAATTACCCGTAATTTTTTACCAATTCTTTATTTTTGCAAGTAAATTGATAAAAGTATGTCTCTTTATGAAATATCATTCATTTAATGATATTATAGTATTCCAGATTATTAAAAAAGGCAAAAATACAGAAAATTGTGTGTTTTTTTTTTAAAGACGGTATTTCTGTTATTTTTCATGGAAATTACCCGCAATTTTGTACCAATTCTTTATTTTTGCAAGTACATTGATAAAATTACATCTCTTTATGAAATATCATTCATTTAATAATATTATTGTCTTCCAGATTATTAAAAAAGGCAAAAATACAGAAAATTGTGTTTAAAAAAAAAAGGTATTTCTGTTATTTTTCATAGAAATTACCCGTAACTTTTTACCAATTCTTTATTTTTGCAACTAAATTGATAAAAGTATGTCTCTTTATGAAATATCATTCATTTAATAATATCATTGTCTTCCAGATTATTAAAAAAGGCAAAAATACAGAAAATTGTGTGTTTTTTTTAAAAAAAAAACGGTATTTTTGTTATTTTTCATAGAAATTACCCGTAATTTTTTACTAATTCTTTTTTTTGCAAAGAAATTGATAAAAGTATGCCTCTTTATGAAATATCATTCATTTAATAATATTATTGTCTTCCAGATTATTAAAAAAGACAAAAATACAGAAAGTTGTGTGTTTTTTTTTAAAGAAAAAAACTCGGTATTCAGTTATTTTTCATAGAATTTACTCGTAATTTTTTACGAATTCTTTACTTTTGCAAGTAAATTAATAAAATTATGTCTCTTTATGAAATATCGTTCATATAATAATATTATTGTCTGTCAGATTATTAAAAAAGGCAAAAATACAGAAAATTGTGTGTTTAAAAAACAACACGGTATCCAGTTATTTTTCATAGAAATTACTCGTAATTTTTTACCAATTCTTTACTTTTGCAAGTAAATTGATAAAAGTATGTCTCTTTATGAAATATGATTCATTTAATAATATCATTGTCTTCCAGATTATTAAAAAAGGCAAAAATAAAGAGAATGTGTGTTTTTTAAAAAAAAACACGGTATTTCAGTTATTTTTTATAGAAATTACCCGTAATATTTTACCAATTCTTTTTTTTTGCAAGTAAATTGATAAAATTATGTCTCTTTATGAAATATCATTCATTTAATAATATTATTGTCTTCCAGATTATTAAAAAAGGCAAAAACACAGAAAATTGTGTGTTTTTTTTTTTAAAGACGGTATTTCTGTTATTTTTCATGGAAATTACCCGCAATTTTGTACCAATTCTTTATTTTTGCAAGTCCATTGATAAAAGTATGTCTCCATGAAATATCATTTATTTAATAATATTATTGTCTTCCAGATTATTAAAAAAGACAAAAATACAGAAAATTGTGTTTTTTTTTTTTTAAAAAAAAACGGTATTTTTGTTATTTTTCATAGAAATTACCCGTAATTTTTTACCAATTCTTTATTTTTGCAAGTAAATTGATAAAAGTATGTGTCTTTATTAAATATCATTCATTTAATAATATTATTGTCTTCCAGATTATTAAAATAGGCAAAAATACAGAAAATTGTGTGTTTTTTTTAAAAGAAAAACGGTATTTTTGTTATTTTTCATAGAAATTACCCGTAATTTTTTACCAATTCTTTATTTTTACAAGAAAAATGATAAAAGTATGTCTCTTTATGAAATATCATTCATTTAATAATATTATTGTCTTCCAGATTACTAAAAAAAGGCAAAAAAACAGAAAATTGTGTGTTTTTTTAAAAAAAAACACGGTATTTCTGTTATTTTTCATATAAATCACTCGTAATTTTTTACTAATTCTTTATTTTTGCAAGTAAATTGATAAAATTATGTCTCTTTATGAAATATCATTCATTTAATAATATTATTGTCTTCCAGATTATTAAAAAAGGCAAAAATTCAGAAAATTGTGTGTTTTTTTTTTTTTTTTAAAGACGGTATTTCTGTTATTTTTCATGGAAATTACCCGCAATTTTGTACCAATTCTTTATTTTTGCAAGTTCATTGATAAAAGTATGTCTCCATGAAATATCATTTATTTAATAATATTATTGTCTTCCAGATTATTAAAAAAGACAAAAATACAGAAAATTGTGTTTTTTTTTTTAAAAAAAAACGGTATTTTTGTTATTTTTCATAGAAATTACCCGTAATTTTTTACCAATTCTTTATTTTTGCAAGTAAATTGATAAAACTATGTCTCTTTATGAAATATCATTCATTTAATGATATTATAGTATTCCAGATTATTAAAAAAGGCAAAAATACAGAAAATTGTGTGTTTTTTTTTTAAAGACGGTATTTCTGTTATTTTTCATGGAAATTACCCGCAATTTTGTACCAATTCTTTATTTTTGCAAGTACATTGATAAAATTACATCTCTTTATGAAATATCATTCATTTAATAATATTATTGTCTTCCAGATTATTAAAAAAGGCAAAAATACAGAAAATTGTGTTAAAAAAAAAAGGTATTTCTGTTATTTTTCATAGAAATTACCCGTAATTTTTTACCAATTCTTTATTTTTGCAACTAAATTGATAAAAGTATGTCTCTTTATGAAATATCATTCATTTAATAATATCATTGTCTTCCAGATTATTAAAAAAAGGCAAAAATACAGAGAATGTGTGTTTTTTTAAAAAAAACACAGTATTTCACTTATTTTTCATAGAAATTACCTGTAATATTTTACCAATTCTTTTTTTTGGCAAGTAAATTGATAAAATTACATCTCTTTATGAAATATCATTCATTTAATAATATTATTGTCTTCCAGATTATTAAAAAAGGCAAAAATACAGAAAATTGTGTGTTTTTTTTAAAAAAAACACGGTATTTCTGTTATTTTTCATATAAATCACTCGTAACTTTTTACTAATTCTTTATTTTTGCAAGTAAATTGATAAAATTATGTCTCTTTATGAAATATCATTCATTTAATAATATTATTGTCTTCCAGATTATTAAAAAAGGCAAAAATACAGAAAATTGTGTGTTTTTTTTAAAAAAACACGGTATTTCTGTAATTTTTAATAGAAATTACCCGTAATTTTTTACCAATTCTTTATTTTTGCAAGTAAATTGATAAAAGTATGTCTCCATGAAATGTCATTTATTTAATAATATTATTGTCTTCCAGATTACTAAAAAAAGGCAAAAAAACAGAAAATTGTGTTTTTTTTTTAAAAAAAAAACACGGTATTTCTGTTATTTTTCATAGAAATTACCCGTAATTTTTTACCAATTCTTTATTTTTGCAAGTAAATTGATAAAATGTCTCTTTATGAAATATCATTCATTTAATGATATTATTGTATTCCAGATTATTAAAAAAGGCAAAAATACAGAAAATTGTGTGTGTTTTTTTTTTTAAACACGGTATTTCTGTTATTTTTCATGGAAATTACCCGTAATTTTGTACCAATTCTTTATTTTTGCAAGTAAATTGATAAAATTACATCTCTTTATGAAATATCATTCATTTAATAATATTATTGTCTTCCAGATTATTAAAAAAGGCAAAAATACAGAAAATTGTGTGTTTTAAAAAAAACAACACGGTATTCAGTTATTTTTCATAGAAATTACTCGTAATTTTTTACCAATTCTTTACTTTTGCAAGTAAATTGATAAAAGTATGTATCTTTATGAAATATCATTCATTTAATAATATCATTGTCTTTCAGATTATTAAAAAAGGCAAAAATACAGAGAATGTGTGTTTTTTAAAAAAAAACACGGTATTTCACTTTTTTTCATAGAAATTACCCGTAATATTATACCAATTCTTTTTTTTGCAAGTAAATTGATAAAATAATGTCTTTTTATGAAATATCATTCATTTAATAATATTATTGTCTTCCAGATTATTAAGAAAGGCAAAAATAATATTATTGTCTTCCAGATTACTAAAAAAATGCAAAAAAAAAAACAGAAAATTGTGTGTTTTTTTTTAAAAAAAACACGGTATTTCTGTTATTTTTCATATAAATCACTCATAATTTTTTATTAATTCTTTATTTTTGCAAGTAAATTGATAAAATTATGTTTTTTATGAAATATCATTCATTTAATAATATTATTGTCTTCCAGATTATTAAAAAAGGCAAAAATACAGAAAATTGTGTGTTTTTTTTAAAAAAAAACACGGTATTTCTGTAATTTTTAATAGAAATTACCCGTAATTTTTTACCAATTCTTTATTTTTACAAGAAAAATGATAAAAGTAAGTCTCATTATGAAATATCATTCATTTAATAATATTATTGTCTTCCAGATTACTAAAAAAAGGCAAAAAAACAGAAAATTGTGTGTTTTTTTTAAAAAAAAACACGGTTTTTCTGTTATTTTTCATGGAAATTACCCGTAATTTTGTACCAATTCTTTATTTTTGCAAGTAAATTGATAAAATTACATCTCTTTATGAAATATCATTCATTTAATAATATTATTGTCTTCCAGATTATTAAAAAAGGCAAAAATACAGAAAATTGTGTGTTTTAAAAAAAACAACACGGTATTCAGTTATTTTTCATAGAAATTACTCGTAATTTTTTACCAATTCTTTACTTTTGCAAGTAAATTGATAAAAGTATGTCTCTTTATGAAATATCATTCATTTAATAATATCATTGTCTTCCATATTATTAAAAAAGGCAAAAATACAGAGAATGTGTGTTTTTTAAAAAAAAACACGGTATTTCACTTATTTTTCATAGAACTTACCCGTAATATTTTACCAATTCTTTTTTTTGCAAGTAAATTGATAAAATTATGTCTCTTTATGAAATATCATTCATTTAATAATATTATTGTCTTCCAGATTATTAAAAAAGGCAAAAATACAGAAAATTGTGTGTTTAAAGAAAAAAAAAACACGGTATTTCTGTTATTTTTCATAGAAATTACCCGTAATTTTGTACCAATTCTTTATTTTTGCAAGTAAATTGATAAAAGTATGTCTCTTTATTAAATATCATTCATTTAATAATATTATTGTCTCCCAGATTATTAAACTAGGCAAAAATACAGAAAATTGTGTGTTTTTTTTAAAAAAAACAACGGTATTTTTGTTATTTTTCATAGAAATTACCCGTAATTTTTTACCAATTCTTTATTTTTGCAAGAAAAATGATAAAATTATGTCTCTTTATGAAATATCATTCATTTAATAATATTATTGTCTTCCAGATTACTAAAAAAAGGCAAAAAAAAAAACAGATAATTGTGTGTTTTTTTTCTAAAAAACACGGTATTTCTGTTATTTTTCATATAAATCACTCGTAATTTTTTACTAATTCTTTATTTTTGCAAGTAAATTGATAAAATTATGTCTCTTTATGAAATATCATTCATTTAATAATATTATTGTCTTCCAGATTATTAAAAAAGGAAAAAATACAGAAAATTGTGTGTTTTTTTTAAAAAAAAACACGGTATTTCTGTAAATTTTAATAGAAATTACCCGTAATTTTTTACCAATTCTTTATTTTTGCAAGTAAATTGATAAAATGTCTCTTTATGAAATATCATTCATTTAATGATATTATTGTATTCCAGATTATTAAAAAAGGCAAAAATACAGAAAATTGTGTGTTTTAAAAAAAACAACACGGTATTCAGTTATTTTTCATAGAAATTACTCGTAATTTTTTACCAATTCTTTACTTTTGCAAGTAAATTGATAAAAGTATGTATCTTTATGAAATATCATTCATTTAATAATATCATTGTCTTTCAGATTATTAAAAAAGGCAAAAATACAGAGAATGTGTGTTTTTTAAAAAAAAACACGGTATTTCACTTTTTTTCATAGAAATTACCCGTAATATTATACCAATTCTTTTTTTTGCAAGTAAATTGATAAAATAATGTCTTTTTATGAAATATCATTCATTTAATAATATTATTGTCTTCCAGATTATTAAGAAAGGCAAAAATAATATTATTGTCTTCCAGATTACTAAAAAAATGCAAAAAAAAAAACAGAAAATTGTGTGTTTTTTTTTTAAAAAAACACGATATTTCTGTTATTTTTCATATAAATCACTCATTATTTTTTATTAATTCTTTATTTTTGCAAGTAAATTGATAAAATTATGTTTTTTATGAAATATCATTCATTTAATAATATTATTGTCTTCCAGATTATTAAAAAAGGCAAAAATACAGAAAATTGTGTGTTTTTTTTAAAAAAAAACACGGTATTTCTGTAATTTTTAATAGAAATTACCCGTAATTTTTTACCAATTCTTTATTTTTACAAGAAAAATGATAAAAGTAAGTCTCATTATGAAATATCATTCATTTAATAATATTATTGTCTTCCAGATTACTAAAAAAATGCAAAAAAACAGAAAATTGTGTGTTTTTTTTAAAAAAAAACACGGTTTTTCTGTTATTTTTCATGGAAATTACCCGTAATTTTGTACCAATTCTTTATTTTTGCAAGTAAATTGATAAAATTACATCTCTTTATGAAATATCATTCATTTAATAATATTATTGTCTTCCAGATTATTAAAAAAGGCAAAAATACAGAAAATTGTGTGTTTTAAAAAAAACAACACGGTATTCAGTTATTTTTCATAGAAATTACTCGTAATTTTTTACCAATTCTTTACTTTTGCAAGTAAATTGATAAAAGTATGTCTCTTTATGAAATATCATTCATTTAATAATATCATTGTCTTCCATATTATTAAAAAAGGCAAAAATACAGAGAATGTGTGTTTTTTAAAAAAAAACACGGTATTTCACTTATTTTTCATAGAACTTACCCGTAATATTTTACCAATTCTTTTTTTTGCAAGTAAATTGATAAAATTATGTCTCTTTATGAAATATCATTCATTTAATAATATTATTGTCTTCCAGATTATTAAAAAAGGCAAAAATACAGAAAATTGTGTGTTTAAAGAAAAAAAAAACACGGTATTTCTGTTATTTTTCATAGAAATTACCCGTAATTTTGTACCAATTCTTTATTTTTGCAAGTAAATTGATAAAAGTATGTCTCTTTATTAAATATCATTCATTTAATAATATTATTGTCTCCCAGATTATTAAACTAGGCAAAAATACAGAAAATTGTGTGTTTTTTTTAAAAAAAACAACGGTATTTTTGTTATTTTTCATAGAAATTACCCGTAATTTTTTACCAATTCTTTATTTTTGCAAGAAAAATGATAAAATTATGTCTCTTTATGAAATATCATTCATTTAATAATATTATTGTCTTCCAGATTACTAAAAAAAGGCAAAAAAAAAAACAGATAATTGTGTGTTTTTTTTCTAAAAAACACGGTATTTCTGTTATTTTTCATATAAATCACTCGTAATTTTTTACTAATTCTTTATTTTTGCAAGTAAATTGATAAAATTATGTCTCTTTATGAAATATCATTCATTTAATAATATTATTGTCTTCCAGATTATTAAAAAAGGAAAATTACAGAAAATTGTGTGTTTTTTTTAAAAAAAAACACGGTATTTCTGTAAATTTTAATAGAAATTACCCGTAATTTTTTACCAATTCTTTATTTTTACAAGAAAAATGATAAAACTATGTCTCTTTATGAAATATCATTCATTTAATAATATTATTGTCTTCCAGATTACTAAAAAAAGGCAAAAAAACAGAAAATTGTGTGTTTTTTTTTTAAAAAAAACACGGTTTTTCTGTTATTTTTCATGGAAATTACCCGTAATTTTGTACCAATTCTTTATTTTTGCAAGTAAATTGATAAAATTACATCTCTTTATGAAATATCATTATTTAATAATATTATTGTCTTCCAGATTATTAAAAAAGGAAAAAATACAGAAAATTGTGTGTTTTAAAAAAAACAACACGGTATTCAGTTATTTTTCATAGAAATTACTCGTAATTTTTTACCAATTCTTTACTTTTGCAAGTAAATTGATAAAATTATGTCTCTTTATGAAATATCATTCATTTAATAATATTATTGTCTTCCAGATTATTAAAAAAGGCAAAAATACAGAAAATTGTGTGTTTAAAGAAAAAAAAACACGGTATTTCTGTTATTTTTCATGGAAATTACCCGTAATTTTTTACCAATTCTTTACTTTTGCAAGTAAATTGATAAAAGTATGTCTCTTTATGAAATATCATTCTCATTTAATAATATCATTGTCTTCCAGATTATTAAAAAAGGCAAAAATACAGAGAATGTGTGTTTTTTAAAAAAAACACGGTATTTCAGTTATTTTTCATAGAAATTACCCGTAATATTTTACCAATTCTTTTTTTTTTGCAAGTAAATTGATAAAATTATGTCTCTTTATGAACTATCATTCATTTAATAATATTATTGTCTTCCAGATATTTAAAAAAGGCAAAAATACAGAGAATTGTGTGTTTTTTTAAAAAAAAAAACACGGTATTTCAGTTATTTTTCATAGAAATTACCCGTAATATTTTACCAATTCTTTTTTTTTTGCAAGTAAATTGATAAAATTATGTCTCTTTATGAAATATCATTCATTTAATAATATCATTGTCTTCCAGATATTTAAAAAAGGCAAAAATACAGAGAATTGTGTGTTTTTTAAAAAAAAAAACACGGTATTTCAGTTATTTTTCATAGAAATTACCCGTAATTTTTGTACCAATTCTTTATTTTTGCAAGTAAATTGATAAAAGTATGTCTCTTTATGAAATATCATTCATTTAATAATATCATTGTCTTCCAGATATTTAAAAAAGGCAAAAATACAGAGAATTGTGTGTTTTTTTAAAAAAAAACACGGTATTTCAGTTATTTTTCATAGAAATTACCCGTAATATTTTACCAATTCTTTTTTTTTTGCAAGTAAATTGATAAAATTATGTCTCTTTATGAAATATCATTCATATAATAATATCATTGTCTTCCAGATAATTACAATAGTCAAAAATACAGAAAATTGTGTGTTTTTTTTAAAAAAATAATACGGTATTTTTGTTATTTTTCATAGAAATTACCCGTAATTTTTGTACCAATTCTTTATTTTTGCAAGTAAATTGATAAAAGTATGTCTCTTTATGAAATATCATTCATTTAATAATATCATTGTCTTCCAGATATTTAAAAAAGGCAAAAATACAGAGAATTGTGTGTTTTTTTAAAAAAAAAACACGGTATTTCAGTTATTTTTCATAGAAATTACCCGTAATATTTTACTAATTCTTTTTTTTTTGCAAGTAAATTGATAAAATTATGTCTCTTTATGAAATATCATTCATATAATAATATCATTGTCTTCCAGATAATTACAATAGTCAAAAATACAGAAAATTGTGTGTTTTTTTTAAAAAAATAATACGGTATTTTTGTTATTTTTCATAGAAATTACCCGTATTTTTTTACCAATTCTTTATTTTTGCAAGTAAATTGATAAAAGTATGTCTCTTAATGAAATATCATTCATTTAATAATATTATTGTCTTCCAGATTACTAAAAAAGGCAAAAAAAACAGAAAATTGTGTGTTTTTTTTAAAAAAAAACACGGTATTTCTGTAAATTTTAATAGAAATTACCCGTAATTTTTTACCAATTCTTTATTTTTGCAAGTAAATTGATAAAATGTCTCTTTATGAAATATCATTCATTTAATGATATTATTGTATTCCAGATTATTAAAAAAGGCAAAAATACAGAAAATTGTGTGTTTTAAAAAAAACAACACGGTATTCAGTTATTTTTCATAGAAATTACCCGTAATATTTTACTAATTCTTTTTTTTTTGCAAGTAAATTGATAAAATTATGTCTCTTTATGAAATATCATTCATATAATAATATCATTGTCTTCCAGATAATTACAATAGTCAAAAATACAGAAAATTGTGTGTTTTTTTTAAAAAAATAATACGGTATTTTTGTTATTTTTCATAGAAATTACCCGTATTTTTTTACCAATTCTTTATTTTTGCAAGTAAATTGATAAAAGTATGTCTCTTAATGAAATATCATTCATTTAATAATATTATTGTCTTCCAGATTACTAAAAAAGGCAAAAAAAACAGAAAATTGTGTGTTTTTTTTAAAAAAAAACACGGTATTTTTGTTATTTTTCATAGAAATTACCCGTATTTTTTTACCAATTCTTTATTTTTGCAAGTAAATTGATAAAATTATGTCTCTTTATGAAATATCATTCATTTAAT
The DNA here is from genome assembly GCA_963920725.1 of Rhamphomyia laevipes. NCBI lineage: Eukaryota > Metazoa > Arthropoda > Insecta > Diptera > Empididae > Rhamphomyia > Rhamphomyia laevipes. The sequence goes on along the minus strand of OY987255.1, from coordinate 41,574,808 downwards.
AATATTATTGTCTTCCAGATTACTAAAAAAAGGCAAAAAAAAAAACAGATAATTGTGTGTTTTTTTTCTAAAAAACACGGTATTTCTGTTATTTTTCATATAAATCACTCGTAATTTTTTACTAATTCTTTATTTTTGCAAGTAAATTGATAAAATTATGTCTCTTTATGAAATATCATTCATTTAATAATATTATTGTCTTCCAGATTATTAAAAAAGGAAAAAATACAGAAAATTGTGTGTTTTTTTTAAAAAAAAACACGGTATTTCTGTAAATTTTAATAGAAATTACCCGTAATTTTTTACCAATTCTTTATTTTTGCAAGTAAATTGATAAAATGTCTCTTTATGAAATATCATTCATTTAATGATATTATTGTATTCCAGATTATTAAAAAAGGCAAAAATACAGAAAATTGTGTGTTTTAAAAAAAACAACACGGTATTCAGTTATTTTTCATAGAAATTACTCGTAATTTTTTACCAATTCTTTACTTTTGCAAGTAAATTGATAAAAGTATGTATCTTTATGAAATATCATTCATTTAATAATATCATTGTCTTTCAGATTATTAAAAAAGGCAAAAATACAGAGAATGTGTGTTTTTTAAAAAAAAACACGGTATTTCACTTTTTTTCATAGAAATTACCCGTAATATTATACCAATTCTTTTTTTTGCAAGTAAATTGATAAAATAATGTCTTTTTATGAAATATCATTCATTTAATAATATTATTGTCTTCCAGATTATTAAGAAAGGCAAAAATAATATTATTGTCTTCCAGATTACTAAAAAAATGCAAAAAAAAAAACAGAAAATTGTGTGTTTTTTTTTTAAAAAAACACGATATTTCTGTTATTTTTCATATAAATCACTCATTATTTTTTATTAATTCTTTATTTTTGCAAGTAAATTGATAAAATTATGTTTTTTATGAAATATCATTCATTTAATAATATTATTGTCTTCCAGATTATTAAAAAAGGCAAAAATACAGAAAATTGTGTGTTTTTTTTAAAAAAAAACACGGTATTTCTGTAATTTTTAATAGAAATTACCCGTAATTTTTTACCAATTCTTTATTTTTACAAGAAAAATGATAAAAGTAAGTCTCATTATGAAATATCATTCATTTAATAATATTATTGTCTTCCAGATTACTAAAAAAATGCAAAAAAACAGAAAATTGTGTGTTTTTTTTAAAAAAAAACACGGTTTTTCTGTTATTTTTCATGGAAATTACCCGTAATTTTGTACCAATTCTTTATTTTTGCAAGTAAATTGATAAAATTACATCTCTTTATGAAATATCATTCATTTAATAATATTATTGTCTTCCAGATTATTAAAAAAGGCAAAAATACAGAAAATTGTGTGTTTTAAAAAAAACAACACGGTATTCAGTTATTTTTCATAGAAATTACTCGTAATTTTTTACCAATTCTTTACTTTTGCAAGTAAATTGATAAAAGTATGTCTCTTTATGAAATATCATTCATTTAATAATATCATTGTCTTCCATATTATTAAAAAAGGCAAAAATACAGAGAATGTGTGTTTTTTAAAAAAAAACACGGTATTTCACTTATTTTTCATAGAACTTACCCGTAATATTTTACCAATTCTTTTTTTTGCAAGTAAATTGATAAAATTATGTCTCTTTATGAAATATCATTCATTTAATAATATTATTGTCTTCCAGATTATTAAAAAAGGCAAAAATACAGAAAATTGTGTGTTTAAAGAAAAAAAAAACACGGTATTTCTGTTATTTTTCATAGAAATTACCCGTAATTTTGTACCAATTCTTTATTTTTGCAAGTAAATTGATAAAAGTATGTCTCTTTATTAAATATCATTCATTTAATAATATTATTGTCTCCCAGATTATTAAACTAGGCAAAAATACAGAAAATTGTGTGTTTTTTTTAAAAAAAACAACGGTATTTTTGTTATTTTTCATAGAAATTACCCGTAATTTTTTACCAATTCTTTATTTTTGCAAGAAAAATGATAAAATTATGTCTCTTTATGAAATATCATTCATTTAATAATATTATTGTCTTCCAGATTACTAAAAAAAGGCAAAAAAAAAAACAGATAATTGTGTGTTTTTTTTCTAAAAAACACGGTATTTCTGTTATTTTTCATATAAATCACTCGTAATTTTTTACTAATTCTTTATTTTTGCAAGTAAATTGATAAAATTATGTCTCTTTATGAAATATCATTCATTTAATAATATTATTGTCTTCCAGATTATTAAAAAAGGAAAATTACAGAAAATTGTGTGTTTTTTTTAAAAAAAAACACGGTATTTCTGTAAATTTTAATAGAAATTACCCGTAATTTTTTACCAATTCTTTATTTTTACAAGAAAAATGATAAAACTATGTCTCTTTATGAAATATCATTCATTTAATAATATTATTGTCTTCCAGATTACTAAAAAAAGGCAAAAAAACAGAAAATTGTGTGTTTTTTTTTTAAAAAAAACACGGTTTTTCTGTTATTTTTCATGGAAATTACCCGTAATTTTGTACCAATTCTTTATTTTTGCAAGTAAATTGATAAAATTACATCTCTTTATGAAATATCATTATTTAATAATATTATTGTCTTCCAGATTATTAAAAAAGGAAAAAATACAGAAAATTGTGTGTTTTAAAAAAAACAACACGGTATTCAGTTATTTTTCATAGAAATTACTCGTAATTTTTTACCAATTCTTTACTTTTGCAAGTAAATTGATAAAATTATGTCTCTTTATGAAATATCATTCATTTAATAATATTATTGTCTTCCAGATTATTAAAAAAGGCAAAAATACAGAAAATTGTGTGTTTAAAGAAAAAAAAACACGGTATTTCTGTTATTTTTCATGGAAATTACCCGTAATTTTTTACCAATTCTTTACTTTTGCAAGTAAATTGATAAAAGTATGTCTCTTTATGAAATATCATTCTCATTTAATAATATCATTGTCTTCCAGATTATTAAAAAAGGCAAAAATACAGAGAATGTGTGTTTTTTAAAAAAAACACGGTATTTCAGTTATTTTTCATAGAAATTACCCGTAATATTTTACCAATTCTTTTTTTTTTGCAAGTAAATTGATAAAATTATGTCTCTTTATGAACTATCATTCATTTAATAATATTATTGTCTTCCAGATATTTAAAAAAGGCAAAAATACAGAGAATTGTGTGTTTTTTTAAAAAAAAAAACACGGTATTTCAGTTATTTTTCATAGAAATTACCCGTAATATTTTACCAATTCTTTTTTTTTTGCAAGTAAATTGATAAAATTATGTCTCTTTATGAAATATCATTCATTTAATAATATCATTGTCTTCCAGATATTTAAAAAAGGCAAAAATACAGAGAATTGTGTGTTTTTTAAAAAAAAAAACACGGTATTTCAGTTATTTTTCATAGAAATTACCCGTAATTTTTGTACCAATTCTTTATTTTTGCAAGTAAATTGATAAAAGTATGTCTCTTTATGAAATATCATTCATTTAATAATATCATTGTCTTCCAGATATTTAAAAAAGGCAAAAATACAGAGAATTGTGTGTTTTTTTAAAAAAAAACACGGTATTTCAGTTATTTTTCATAGAAATTACCCGTAATATTTTACCAATTCTTTTTTTTTTGCAAGTAAATTGATAAAATTATGTCTCTTTATGAAATATCATTCATATAATAATATCATTGTCTTCCAGATAATTACAATAGTCAAAAATACAGAAAATTGTGTGTTTTTTTTAAAAAAATAATACGGTATTTTTGTTATTTTTCATAGAAATTACCCGTAATTTTTGTACCAATTCTTTATTTTTGCAAGTAAATTGATAAAAGTATGTCTCTTTATGAAATATCATTCATTTAATAATATCATTGTCTTCCAGATATTTAAAAAAGGCAAAAATACAGAGAATTGTGTGTTTTTTTAAAAAAAAAACACGGTATTTCAGTTATTTTTCATAGAAATTACCCGTAATATTTTACTAATTCTTTTTTTTTTGCAAGTAAATTGATAAAATTATGTCTCTTTATGAAATATCATTCATATAATAATATCATTGTCTTCCAGATAATTACAATAGTCAAAAATACAGAAAATTGTGTGTTTTTTTTAAAAAAATAATACGGTATTTTTGTTATTTTTCATAGAAATTACCCGTATTTTTTTACCAATTCTTTATTTTTGCAAGTAAATTGATAAAAGTATGTCTCTTAATGAAATATCATTCATTTAATAATATTATTGTCTTCCAGATTACTAAAAAAGGCAAAAAAAACAGAAAATTGTGTGTTTTTTTTAAAAAAAAACACGGTATTTCAAATATTTTTCATAGAAATTACCCGTAATATTTTACCAATTCTTTTTTTTTTTGCAAGTAAATAGATAAAATTATGTCTCTTTATGAAATATCTTTCATATAATAATATCATTGTCTTCCAGATATTTAAAAAAGGCAAAAATACAGAGAATTGTGTGTTTCTTTAAAAAAAAAACACGGTATTTCAGTTATTTTTCATAGAAATTACCCGTAATATTTTACCAATTCTTTTTTTTTTGCAAGTAAATTGAAAAAATTATGTCTCTTTATGAAATATCATTCATTTAATAATATTATTGTCTTTCAGATTATTAAAAAGGCAAAAATACAGAAAATTGTGTGTTTTTTTTAAAAAAAACACGGTATTTCTGTAATTTTTAATAGAAATTACCCGTAATTTTTTACCAATTCTTTATTTTTGCAAGTAAATTGATAAAAGTATGTCTCCATGAAATATCATTTATTTAAAAATATTATTGTCTTCCAGATTATCAGAAAAGACAAAAATACAAAAAATTGTATGTTTTTTTTAAAAAAAAACACGGTATAGAAATTACCCGTAATTTTTACCAATTCTTTATTTTTGCAAATAAATTGATAAAATTATGTCTCTTTATGAAATATCATTCATTTAATATATTATTGTCTTCCAGATTTTTAAAAAAGGCAAAAATACAGAAAATTGTGTGTGTGTTTTTTTTTTAAAAAAAACACGGTATTTCTGTTATTTTTCATGGAAATTACTTGTAATTTTGAACCAATTCTTTATTTTTGCAAGTAAATTGATAAGAGTATGTCTCTTTATGAAATATCATTTATTTAATAATATTATCGTCTTCTATATTATTAAAAAAGGCAAAAATACAGAAAATTGTGTGTTTTTTTTCAAAGAAAAACGGTATTTTTGTTATTTTTCATAGAAATTACCCGTAATTTTTTACCAATTCTTTATTTTTGCAAGGAAATTGATAGAAGTATGCCTCTTTATGAAATATCATTCATTTAATAATATCATTGTCTTTCAGATTATTAAAATAGGCAAAAATACAGAGAATGTGTGTTTTTAAAAAAAAAACACGGTTTTTCTGTTATTTTTCATGGAAATTACCCGTAATTTTGTACCAATTCTTTATTTTTGCAAGTAAATTGATAAAAGTATATCTCTTTATGAAATATCATTCATTTATTGATGTTATTGTCTTCTAGATTATTAAGAAAGGCAAAAATACAGAAAATTGTGTGTTTTTTTTAAAAAAAACGGTATTTTTGTTATTTTTCATAGAAATTACCCGTAATTTTTTACCAATTCTTTATTTTTGCAAGAAAATTGATAAAAGTATGTCTCTTTATGAAATATCATTCATTTAATAATATTATTGTCTTCCAGATTACTAAAAAAGGCAAAAAAACAGAAAATTGTGTGTTTTTTTTTAAAAAAAACACGGTATTTCTGTTATTTTTCATGGAAATTACCCGTAATTTTGTACCAATTCTTTATTTTTGCAAGTAAATTGATAAAATTACATCTCTTTATGAAATATCATTCATTTAATAATATTATTGTCTTCCAGATTATTCAAAAAGGCAAAAATACAGAAAATTGTGAGTTTAAAGAAAAAAAAAACACGGTATTTCAGTTATTTTTCATAGAAATTACTCGTAATTTTTTACCAATTCTTTACTTTTGCAAGTAAATTTATAAAAGTATGTCTCTTTATGAAATATCATTCATTTAATAATATTATTGTCTTCCAGATTATTAAAAAAGGCAAAAATACAGAGAATGTGTGTTTTTAAAAAAAAACACGGTATTTCAGTTATTTTTCATAGAAATTACCCGTAATATTTTACCAATTCTTTTTTTTGCAAGTAAATTGATAAAATTATGTCTCTTTATGAACTATCATTCATTTAATAATATTATTGTCTTCCAGATTATTAAAAAAGGCAAAAATACAGAAAATTGTGTGTTTAAAGAAAAAAAAACACGGTATTTCTGTTATTTTTCATAGAAATTACCCGTAATTTTGTACCAATTCTTTATTTTTGCAAGTAAATTGATAAAAGTGTGTCTCTTTATGAAATATCATTCATTTAATAATATTATTGTCTTCCAGATTATTAAAAAAGGCAAAAATACAGAAAATTGTGTGTTTTTTTTAAAAAAACACGGTATTTCTGTAATTTTTAATAGAAATTACCCGTAATTTTTTACCAATTCTTTATTTTTACAAGAAAAATGATAAAAGTATGTCTCTTTATGAAATATCATTCATTTAATAATATTATTGTCTTCCAGATTACTAAAAAAAGGCAAAAAAACAGAAAATTGTGTGTTTTTTTTTAAAAAAAAAAACACGGTATTTCTGTTATTTTTCATAGAAATTACCCGTACTTTTGTACCAATTCTTTATTTTTGCAAGTAAATTGATAAAAGTATGTCTCTTTATGAAATATCATTCATTTAATAATATCATTATCTTCCAGATTACTAAAAAAGGCAAAAATACAGAGAATGTGTGTTTTTTTTAAAAAAACACGGTATTTCAGTTATTTTTCATAGAAATTACCCGTAATATTTTACCAATTCTTTTTTTTTGCAAGTAAATTGATAAAATTATGTCTCTTTATGAAATATCATTCATTTAATAATATTATTGTCTTCCAGATTATTAAAAAAGGCAAAAATACAGAAAATTGTGTGTTTAAAGAAAAAAAAAACACGGTATTTCTGTTATTTTTCATAGAAATTACCCGTAATTTTGTACCAATTCTTTATTTTTGCAAGTAAATTGATAAAAGTATGTCTCTTTATGAAATATCATTCATTTAATGATATTATATAGTATTCCAGATTATTAAAAAAGGCAAAAATACAGAAAATTATGTGTGTTTTTTTTTTTTTAAAGACGGTATTTCTGTTATTTTTCATGGAAATTACCCGCAATTTTGTACTTATTCTCTATTTTTGCAAGTACATTAATAAAATTACATCTCTTTATGAAATATCATTCATTTAATAATATTATTGTCTTCCAGATTATTAAAAAAGGCCAAAATACAGAAAATTGTGTGTTTAAAAAAAAAAAGGTATTTCTGTTATTTTTCATAGAAATTACCCGTAATTTTGTACCAATTCTTTATTTTTGCAAGTAAATTGATAAAAGTATGTCTCTTTATTAAATATCATTTATTTAATAATATTATTGTCTTCCAGATTATTAAAATAGGCAAAAATACAGAAAATTGTGTGTTTTTAAAAAAAAAAAACGGTATTTTTGTTATTTTTAATAGAAATTACCCGTAATTTTTTACCAATTCTTTATTTTTACAAGAAAAATGATAAAAGTATGTCTGTTTATGAAATATCATTCATTTAATAATATTATTGTCTTCCAGATTACTACAAAAAGGCAAAAAAACAGAAAATTGTGTGGTTTTTTTTAAAAAAACACGGTATTTCTGTTATTTTTCATATAAATCACTCGTAATTTTTTACTAATTCTTTGTTTTTGCAAGTAAATTGATAAAATTATGTCTCTTTATGAAATATCATTCATTTAATAATATTATTGTCTTCCAGATTATTAAAAAAGGCAAAAATACAGAAAATTGTGTGTTTAAAAAAAAAACAACACGGTATTCAGTTATTTTTCATAGAAATTACTCGTTATTGTCTTCCAGATTATTAAAAAAGGCAAAAATACAGAAAATTGTGTTCAACACGGTATTTCTGCTATTTTTCATAGAAATTACCCGTAATTTTGTACCAATTCTTTATTTTTGCAAGTAAATTGATAAAAGTATGTCTCTTTATTAAATATCATTCATTTAATAATATTATTGTCTCCCAGATTATTAAACTAGGCAAAAATACAGAAAATTGTGTGGTTTTTTAAAAAAAAAAACGGTATTTTTGTTATTTTTCATAGAAATTACCTGTAATTTTTTACCAATTCTTTATTTTTGCAAGAAAAATGATAAAAGTATGTCTCTTTATGAAATATCATTCATTTAATAATATTATTGTCTTCCAGATTACTAAAAAAAGGCAAAAAAACAGAAAATTGTGTGTTTTTTTAAAAAAAAAACACGGTATTTCTGTTATTTTTGATATAAATCACTCGTAATTTTTTACTAATTCTTTATTTTTGCAAGTAAATTGATAAAATTATGTCTCTTTATGAAATATCATTCATTTAATAATATTATTGTCTTCCAGATTATTAAAAAAGGCAAAAATACAGAAAATTGTGTGTTTTTTTAAAAAAAAACACGGTATTTCTGTAATTTTTAATAGAAATTACCCGTAATTTTTTACCAATCCTTTATTTTTGCAAGTAAATTGATAAAAGTATGTCTCTTTATGAAATATCATTCATTTAATGATATTATTGTATTCCAGATTATTAAAAAAGGCAAAAATACAGAAAATTGTGTGTGTGTTTTTTTTTTTTAAATACGGTATTTCTGTTATTTTTAATGGAAATTACCCGTTATTTTGTACCAATTCTTTATTTTTGCAAGTAAATTGATAACATTACGTCTCTTTATGAAATATCATTCATTTAATAATATTATTGTCTTCCAGATTATTAAAAAAGACAAAAATACAGAAAGTTGTGTGTTTTTTTTTAAAGAAAAAACTCGGTATTCAGTTATTTTTCATAGAAATTACTCGTAATTTTTTACGAATTCTTTATTTTTGCAAGTAAATTAATAAAATTATGTCTCTTTATGAAATATCATTCATATAATAATATTATTGTCTTCCAGATTATTAAAAAAGACAAAAATACAGAAAATTGTGTGTTTTTTTAAAAAAAAAACACGGTATTTCTGTTATTTTTCATAGAAATTACTCGTAATTTTTTACTAATTTTTTACTTTTGCAAGTAAATTGATAAAAGTATGTCTCTTTATGAAATATCATTCATCTTATAATATCATTGTCTTGCAGATTATTAAAAAAGGCAAAAATACAGAGAATGTGTTTTTTTTTTAAAAAAACACGGTATTTCACTTATTTTTCATAGAAATTACCCGTAATATTTTACCAATTCTTTATTTTTGCAAGTAAATTGATAAAATTACGTCTCTTTATGAAATATCATTTATTTAATAATATTATTGTCTTCTTTATTATTAAAAAAGGCAAAAATACAGAAAATTGTGTGTTTTAAAAAACAACAACACGGTATTCAGTTATTTTTCATAGAAATTACTCGTTATTGTCTTCCAGATTATTAAAAAAGGCAAAAATACAGAAAATTGTATGTTTAGAAAAAAAACACGGTATTTCTGTTATTTTTCATAGAAATTACCCGTAATTTTGTAACAATTCTTTATTTTTGCAAGTAAATTGATAAAAGTATGTCTCTTTATTAAATATCATTCATTTAATAATATTATTGTCTCCCAGATTATTAAACTAGGCAAAAATACAGAAAATTGTGTGGTTTTTTTAAAAAAAAAACGGTATTTTTGTTATTTTTCATAGAAATTACCTGTAATTTTTTACCAATTCTTTATTTTTGCAAGAAAAATGATAAAAGTATGTCTCTTTATGAAATATCATTTATTTAATAATATTATTGTCTTCCAGATTACTAAAAAAAGGCAAAAAAACAGAAAATTGTGTGTTTTTTAAAAAAAAAAACACGGTATTTCTGTTATTTTTGATATAAATCACTCGTAATTTTTTACTAATTCTTTATTTTTGCAAGTAAATTGATAAAATTATGTCTCTTTATGAAATATCATTCATTTAATAATATTATTGTCTTCCAGATTATTAAAAAAGGCAAAAATACAGAAAATTGTGTCTTTTAAAAAAAAACAACACGGTATTCAGTTATTTTTCATAGAAATTACTCGTTATTGTCTTCCAGATTATTAAACTAGGCAAAAATACAGAAAATTGTGTGGTTTTTTTAAAAAAAAAACGGTATTTTTGTTATTTTTCATGGAAATTACCCGTAATTTTGTGCCAATTCTTTATTTTTGCAAATAAATTGATAAAATTACATCTCTTTATGAAATATCATTCATTTAATAAAATTATTGTCTTCCAGATTATTAAAAAAGGCAAAAATACAGAAAATTGTGTGTTTTAAAAAAAACAACACGGTATTCAGTTATTTTTCATAGAAATTACTTGTAATTTTTTACCAATTCTTTACTTTTGCAAGTAAATTGATAAAAGTATGTCTCTTTATGAAATATCATTCATTTAATAATAGCATTGTCTTCCAGATTATTAAAAAAGGCAAAAATACAGAGAATGTGTTTTTTTTTTAAAAAAAAAACGGTATTTTTGTTATTTTTCATAGAAATTACACGTAATTTTTTACCAATTCTTTATTTTTGCAAGTAAATTGATAACATTACGTCTCTTTATGAAATATCATTCATTTAATAATATTATTGTCTTCCAGATTATTAAAAAAGACAAAAATACAGAAAGTTGTGTGTTTTTTTTTAAAGAAAAAACTCGGTATTCAGTTATTTTTCATAGAAATTACTCGTAATTTTTTACGAATTCTTTATTTTTGGAAGTAAATTAAAAAAATTATGTCTCTTTATGAAATATCATTCATATAATAATATTATTGTCTTCCAGATTATTAAAAAAGACAAAAATACAGAAAATTGTGTGTTTTTTTAAAAAAAAAAACACGGTATTTCTGTTATTTTTCATATAAATCACTCGTAATTTTTTACTAATTCTTTACTTTTGCAAGTAAATTGATAACATTACATCTCTTTATGAAATATCATTCATTTAATAATATTATTGTCTTCCAGATTATTAAAAAAGACAAAAATACAGAAAGTTGTGTGTTTTTTTTTAAAGAAAAAACTCGGTATTCAGTTATTTTTCATAGAAATTACTCGTAATTTTGTACCAATTCTTTATTTTTGCAAAGAAAATTGATAACATTACGTCTCTTTATGAAATATCATTCATTTAATAATATTATTGTCTTCAAGATTATTAAAAAGACAAAAATACAGAAAGTTGTGTGTTTTTTTTAAAAGAAAAAACTCGGTATTCAGTTATTTTTCATAGAAATTACCCGTAATTTTTTACGAATTCTTTATTTTTGCAAGTAAATTAATAAAATTATGTCTCTTTATGAAATATCATTCATATAATAATATTATTGTCTTCCAGATTACTAAAAAAAGACAAAAATACAGAAAATTGTGTGTTTTTTTTAAAAAAAAAAACACGGTATTTCTGTTATTTTTCATAGAAATTACTCGTAATTTTTTACTAATTCTTTACTTTTGCAAGTAAATTGATAAAAGTATGTCTCTTTATGAAATATCATTCATCTTATAATATCATTGTCTTCCAGATTATTAAAAAAGGCAACAATACAGAGAATGTGTGTTTTTTTTTAAAAAACACGGTATTTCACTTATTTTTCATAGAAATTACCCGTAATATTTTACCAATTCTTTATTTTTGCAAGTAAATTGATAAAATTACGTCTCTTTATGAAATATCATTCATTTAATAATATTATTGTCTTCTTTATTATTAAAAAAGGCAAAAATACAGAAAATTGTGTGTTTTTTTAAAAAAAATACGGTATTTTTGTTATTTTTCATAGAAATTACCCGTAATTTTGTACCAATTCTTTATTTTTGCAAGTAAATTGATAACATTACGTCTCTTTATGAAATATCATTCATTTAATAATATTATTGTCTTCCAGATTATTAAAAAAGACAAAAATACAGAAAGTTGTGTGTTTTTTTTTAAAGAAAAAACTCGGTATTCAGTTATTTTTCATAGAAATTACTCGTAATTTTGTACCAATTCTTTATTTTTGCAAGTAAATTGATAACATTACGTCTCTTTATGAAATATCATTCATTTAATAATATTATTGTCTTCCAGATTATTAAAAAAGACAAAAATACATAAAGTTGTGTGTTTTTTTTTAAATAAAAAACTCGGTATTCAGTTATTTTTCATATAAAGTACTCGTAATTTTTTACTAATTCTTTACTTTTGCAAGTAAATTGACAAAAGTATGTCTCTTTATGAAATATCATTCATCTTATAATATCATTGTCTTCCAGATTATTAAAAAAGGCGAAAATACAGAGAATGTGTGTTTTTTTAAAAAAACACGGTTTTTCACTTATTTTTCATAGAAATTACCCGTAATATTTTAATAATTCTTTTTTTGCAAGTAAATTGATAAAATTATGTCTCTTTATGAAATATCATTCATTTAATAATATTATTGTCTTCCAGATTATTAAAAAAGGCAAAAATACAGAAAGTTGTGTGTTTTTTTTTAAAGAAAAAACTCGGTATTCAGATATTTTTCATAGAAATTACTCGTAATTTTTTACTAATTCTTTACTTTTGCAAGTAAATTGACAAAAGTATGTCTCTTTATGAAATATCATTCATCTTATAATATCATTGTCTTCCAGATTATTAAAAAAGGCAAAAATACAGAGAATGTGTGTTTTTTTAAAAAAACACGGTATTTCACTTATTTTTCATAGAAATTACCCGTAATATTTTAATAATTCTTTTTTTGCAAGTAAATTGATAAAATTATGTCTCTTTATGAAATATCATTCATTTAATAATATTATTGTCTTCCAGATTATTAAAAAAGGCAAAAATACAGAAAATTGTGTGTTTAAAAAAAAACAAAAAAACACGGTATTTCTGTTATTTTTCATAGAAATTACCCGTAATTTTGTACCAATTCTTTATTTTTGCAAGTAAATTGATAAAAGTATGTCTCTTTATTAAATATCATTCATTTAATAATATTATTGTCTTCCAGATTATTAAAATAGGCAAAAATACAGAAAATTGTGTGTTTTTTTAAAAAAAAAACGGTATTTTTGTTATTTTTCATAGAAATTACCCGTAATTTTTTACCAATTCTTTATTTTTGCAAGAAAAATGATAAAAGTATGTCTCTTTATGAAATATCATTCATTTAATAATATTATTGTCTTCTAGATTACTAAAAAAAGGCAAAAATACAGAAAATTGTGTGTTTTTTAAAAAAAAACACGGTATTTCTGTAATTTTTAATAGAAATTACCCGTAATTTTTTACCAATTCTTTATTTTTACAAGAAAAATGATAAAAGTATGTCTCTTTATGAAATATCATTCATTTAATAATATTATTGTCTTCCAGATTACTAAAAAAGGCAAAAAACAGAAAATTGTGTGTTTTTTTTTTTAAAAAAAAACACGGTATTTCTGTTATTTTTCATATAAATCACTCGTAATTTTTTACTAATTCTTTATTTTTGCAAGTAAATTGATAAAATTATGTCTCTTTATGAAATATCATTCATTTAATAATATTATTGTCGTCCAGATTATTAAAAAAGACAAAAATACAGAAAGTTGTGTGTTTTTTTTTTTAAAAAAAAAAACTCGGTATTCAGTTATTTTTCATAGAAAGTACTCGTAATTTTTTACTAATTCTTTACTTTTGCAAGTAAATTGACAAAAGTATGTCTCTTTATAAAATATCATTCATCTTATAATATCATTGTCTTCCAGATTATTAAAAAAGGCAAAAATACAGAGAATGTGTGTTTTTTTAAAAAAAAACACGGTATTTCACTTATTTTTTTAATAGAAATTACCCGTAATATTTTAATAATTCTTTTTTTTGCAAGTAAATTGATAAAATTATGTCTCTTTATGAAATATCATTCATTTAATAATATTATTGTCTTCCAGATTATTAAAAAAGGCAAAAATACAGAAAGTTGTGTGTTTTTTTTTAAAGAAAAAACTCGGTATTCAGATATTTTTAATAGAAATTACTCGTAATTTTTTACTAATTCTTTACTTTTGCAAGTAAATTGACAAAAGTATGTCTCTTTATGAAATATCATTCATCTTATAATATCATTGTCTTCCAGATTATTAAAAAAGGCAAAAATACAGAGAATGTGTGTTTTTTTAAAAAAAGCACGGTATTTCACTTATTTTTCATAGAAATTACCCGTAATATTTTAATAATTCTTTTTTTTGCAAGTAAATTGATAAAATTATGTCTCTTTATGAAATATCATTCATTTAATAATATTATTGTCTTCCAGATTATTAAAAAAGGCAAAAATACAGAAAATTGTGTGTTTAAAAAAAAACAAAAAAACACGGTATTTCTGTTATTTTTCATAGAAATTACCCGTAATTTTGTACCAATTCTTTATTTTTGCAAGTAAATTGATAAAAGTATGTCTCTTTATTAAATATCATTCATTTAATAATATTATTGTCTTCCAGATTATTAAAATAGGCAAAAATACAGAAAATTGTGTGTTTTTTTTTAAAAAAAAAACGGTATTTTTGTTATTTTTCATAGAAATTACCCGTAATTTTTTACCAATTCTTTATTTTTGCAAGAAAAATGATAAAAGTATGTCTCTTTATGAAATATCATTCATTTAATAATATTATTGTCTTCTAGATTACTAAAAAAAGGCAAAAATACAGAAAATTGTGTGTTTTTTTTTAAAAAAACACGGTATTTCTGTAATTTTTAATAGAAATTACCCGTAATTTTGTACCAATTCTTTATTTTTGCAAGTAAATTGATAAAAGTATGTCTCTTTATGAAATATCATTCATTTAATAATATTATTGTATTCCAGATTATTAAAAAAGGCAAAAATACAGAAAATTGTGTGTTTTTTTTTTTTTTTTAAATACGGTATTTCTGTTATTTTTCATGGAAATTACCCGTAATTTTGTACCAATTCTTTATTTTTGCAAGTAAATTGATAACATTACGTCTCTTTATGAAATATCATTCATTTAATAATATTATTGTCTTCCAGATTATTAAAAAAGACAAAAATACAGAAAGTTGTGTGTTTTTTTTTAAAGAAAAAACTCGGTATTCAGTTATTTTTCATAGAAATTACTCGTAATTTTTTACGAATTCTTTATTTTTGGAAGTAAATTAATAAAATTATGTCTCTTTATGAAATATCATTCATATAATAATATTATTGTCTTCCAGATTATTAAAAAAGACAAAAATACAGAAAATTGTGTGTTTTTTTTTTAAAAAAAAAACACGGTATTTCTGTTATTTTTCATATAAATCACTCGTAATTTTTTACTAATTCTTTACTTTTGCAAGTAAATTGATAACATTACGTCTCTTTATGAAATATCATTCATTTAATAATATTATTGTCTTCCAGATTATTAAAAAAGACAAAAATACAGAAAGTTGTGTGTTTTTTTTTTAAAGAAAAAACTCGGTATTCAGTTATTTTTCATAGAAATTACCGGTAATTTTTTACGAATTCTTTATTTTTGCAAGTAAATTAATAAAATTATGTCTCTTTATGAAATATCATTCATATAATAATATTATTGTCTTCCAGATTACTAAAAAAAGACAAAAATACAGAAAATTGTGTGTTTTTTTTAAAAAAAAAACACGGTATTTCTGTTATTTTTCATAGAAATTACTCGTAATTTTTTACTAATTCTTTACTTTTGCAAGTAAATTGATAAAATTATGTCTCTTTATGAAATATCATTCATCTTATAATATCATTGTCTTCCAGATTATTAAAAAAGGCAAAAATACAGAGAATGTGTGTTTTTTTAAAAAAAACACGGTATTTCACTTATTTTTCATAGAAATTACCCGTAATATTTTACCAATTCTTTATTTTTGCAAGTAAATTGATAAAATTACGTCTCTTTATGAAATATCATTCATTTAATAATATTATTGTCTTCTTTATTATTAAAAAAGGCAAAAATACAGAAAATTGTGTGTTTTTTTAAAAAAAATACGGTATTTTTGTTATTTTTCATAGAAATTACCCGTAATTTTGTACCAATTCTTTATTTTTGCAAAGAAAATTGATAACATTACGTCTCTTTATGAAATATCATTCATTTAATAATATTATTGTCTTCCAGATTATTAAAAAAGACAAAAATACAGAAAGTTGTGTGTTTTTTTTTTAAAGAAAAAACTCGGTATTCAGTTATTTTTCATAGAAATTACCCGTAATTTTTTACGAATTCTTTATTTTTGCAAGTAAATTAATAAAATTATGTCTCTTTATGAAATATCATTCATATAATAATATTATTGTCTTCCAGATTACTAAAAAAAGACAAAAATACAGAAAATTGTGTGTTTTTTTAAAAAAAAAAACACGGTATTTCTGTTATTTTTCATAGAAATTACTCGTAATTTTTTACTAATTCTTTACTTTTGCAAGTAAATTGATAAAAGTATGTCTCTTTATGAAATATCATTCATCTTATAATATCATTGTCTTCCAGATTATTAAAAAAGGCAAAAATACAGAGAATGTGTGTTTTTTTTAAAAAAACACGGTATTTCACTTATTTTTCATAGAAATTACCCGTAATATTTTACCAATTCTTTATTTTTGCAAGTAAATTGATAAAATTACGTCTCTTTATGAAATATCATTCATTTAATAATATTATTGTCTTCTTTATTATTAAAAAAGGCAAAAATACAGAAAATTGTGTGTTTTTTTAAAGAAAAAACTCGGTATTCAGTTATTTTTCATAGAAATTACTCGTAATTTTGTACCAATTCTTTATTTTTGCAAGTAAATTGATAACATTACGTCTCTTTATGAAATATCATTCATTTAATAATATTATTGTCTTCCAGATTATTAAAAAAGACAAAAATACAGAAAGTTGTGTGTTTTTTTTTTAAAGAAAAAACTCGGTATTCAGTTATTTTTCATAGAAAGTACTCGTAATTTTTTACTAATTCTTTACTTTTGCAAGTAAATTGACAAAAGTATGTCTCTTTATGAAATATCATTCATCTTATAATATCATTGTCTTCCAGATTATTAAAAAAGGCAAAAATACAGAGAATGTGTGTTTTTTTAAAAAAAACACGGTATTTCACTTATTTTTCATAGAAATTACCCGTAATATTTTAATAATTCTTTTTTTTGCAAGTAAATTGATAAAATTATGTCTCTTTATGAAATATCATTCATTTAATAATATTATTGTCTTCCAGATTATTAAAAAAGGCAAAAATACAGAAAGT
The DNA here is from genome assembly GCA_963920725.1 of Rhamphomyia laevipes. Lineage (NCBI taxonomy): Eukaryota > Metazoa > Arthropoda > Insecta > Diptera > Empididae > Rhamphomyia > Rhamphomyia laevipes. The sequence continues at coordinate 41,557,364 of OY987255.1, read as the reverse complement.
TGTGTGTTTTTTTTTAAAGAAAAAACTCGGTATTCAGATATTTTTCATAGAAATTACTCGTAATTTTTTACTAATTCTTTACTTTTGCAAGTAAATTGACAAAAGTATGTCTCTTTATGAAATATCATTCATCTTATAATATCATTGTCTTCCAGATTATTAAAAAAGGCAAAAATACAGAGAATGTGTGTTTTTTTAAAAAAAACACGGTATTTCACTTATTTTTCATAGAAATTACCCGTAATATTTTAATAATTCTTTTTTTTTGCAAGTAAATTGATAAAATTATGTCTCTTTATGAAATATCATTCATTTAATAATATTATTGTCTTCCAGATTATTAAAAAAGGCAAAAATACAGAAAATTGTGTGTTTTAAAAAAAACAAAAAAACACGGTATTTCTGTTATTTTTCATAGAAATTACCCGTAATTTTGTACCAATTCTTTATTTTTGCAAGTAAATTGATAAAAGTATGTCTCTTTATTAAATATCATTCATTTAATAATATTATTGTCTTCCAGATTATTAAAATAGGCAAAAATACAGAAAATTGTGTGTTTTTTTTTAAAAAAAAACGGTATTTTTGTTATTTTTCATAGAAATTACCCGTAATTTTTTACCAATTCTTTATTTTTGCAAGAAAAATGATAAAAGTATGTCTCTTTATGAAATATCATTCATTTAATAATATTATTGTCTTCTAGATTACTAAAAAAAGGCAGAAATACAGAAAATTGTGTGTTTTTTTAAAAAAAAACACGGTATTTCTGTAATTTTTAATAGAAATTACCCGTAATTTTTTACCAATTCTTTATTTTTACAAGAAAAATGATAAAAGTATGTCTCTTTATGAAATATCATTCATTTAATAATATTATTGTCTTCCAGATTACTAGAAAAAGGCAAAAAACAGAAAATTGTGTGTTTTTTTTTTAAAAAAAAACACGGTATTTCTGTTATTTTTCATATAAATCACTCGTAATTTTTTACTAATTCTTTACTTTTGCAAGTAAATTGATAAAAGTATGTCTCTTTATGAAATATCATTCATCTTATAATATCATTGTCTTCCAGATTATTAAAAAAGGCAAAAATACAGAGAATGTGTGTTTTTTTTAAAAAAACACGGTATTTCACTTATTTTTCATAGAAATTACCCGTAATATTTTACCAATTCTTTATTTTTGCAAGTAAATTGATAAAATTACGTCTTTTTATGAAATATCATTCATTTAATAATATTATTGTCTTCTTTATTATTAAAAAAGGCAAAAATACAGAAAATTGTGTGTTTTTTTAAAAAAAATACGGTATTTTTGTTATTTTTCATAGAAATTACCCGTAATTTTGTACCAATTCTTTATTTTTGCAAGTAAATTGATAACATTACGTCTCTTTATGAAATATCATTCATTTAATAATATTATTGTCTTCCAGATTATTAAAAAAGACAAAAATACAGAAAGTTGTGTGTTTTTTTTTAAAGAAAAAACTCGGTATTCAGTTATTTTTCATAGAAATTACTCGTAATTTTGTACCAATTCTTTATTTTTGCAAGTAAATTGATAACATTACGTCTCTTTATGAAATATCATTCATTTAATAATATTATTGTCTTCCAGATTATTAAAAAAGACAAAAATACAGAAAGTTGTGTGTTTTTTTTTAAAGAAAAAACTCGGTATTCAGTTATTTTTCATAGAAAGTACTCGTAATTTTTTACTAATTCTTTATTTTTGCAAGTAAATTGACAAAAGTATGTCTCTTTATGAAATATCATTCATCTTATAATATCATTGTCTTCCAGATTATTAAAAAAGGCAAAAATACAGAGAATGTGTGTTTTTTTAAAAAAAACACGGTATTTCACTTATTTTTCATAGAAATTACTCGTAATATTTTAATAATTTTTTTTTTGCAAGTAAATTGATAAAATTATGTCTCTTTATGAAATATCATTCATTTAATAATATTATTGTCTTCCAGATTATTAAAAAAGGCAAAAATACAGAAAGTTGTGTGTTTTTTTTTAAAGAAAAAACTCGGTATTCAGATATTTTTCATAGAAATTACTCGTAATTTTTTACTAATTCTTTACTTTTGCAAGTAAATTGACAAAAGTATGTCTCTTTATGAATTATCATTCATCTTATAATATCATTGTCTTCCAGATTATTAAAAAAGGCAAAAATACAGAGAATGTGTGTTTTTAAAAAAAAACACGGTATTTCACTTATTTTTCATAGAAATTACCCGTAATATTTTAATAATTCTTTTTTTTGCAAGTAAATTGATAAAATTATGTCTCTTTATGAAATATCATTCATTTAATAATATTATTGTCTTCCAGATTATTAAAAAAGGCAAAAATACAGAAAATTGTGTAATTAAAAAAAAACAAAAAAACACGGTATTTCTGTTATTTTTCATAGAAATTACCCGTAATTTTGTACCAATTCTTTATTTTTGCAAGTAAATTGATAAAAGTATGTCTCTTTATTAAATATCATTCATTTAATAATATTATTGTCTTCCAGATTATTAAAATAGGCAAAAATACAGAAAATTGTGTGTTTTTTTTAAAAAAAACGGTATTTTTGTTATTTTTCATAGAAATTACCCGTAATTTTTTACCAATTCTTTATTTTTGCAAGAAAAATGATAAAAGTATGTCTCTTTATGAAATATCATTCAATTAATAATATTATTGTCTTCTAGATTACTAAAAAAAGGCAAAAATACAGAAAATTGTGTGTTTTTTTTAAAAAAAACACGGTATTTCTGTAATTTTTAATAGAAATTACCCGTAATTTTTTACCAATTCTTTATTTTTACAAGAAAAATGATAAAAGTATGTCTCTTTATGAATATCATTCATTTAATAATATTATTGTCTTACACATTATTAAAAAAGGCAAAAATACAGAAAATTGTGTGTTTTTTTTAAAAAAAACACGGTATTTCTGTAATTTTTAATAGAAATTACCCGTAATTTTGTACCAATTCTTTATTTTTGCAAGTAAATTGATAACATTACGTCTCTTTATGAAATATCATTCATTTAATAATATTATTGTCTTCCAGATTATTAAAAAAGACAAAAATACAGAAAGTTGTGTGTTTTTTTTTAAAGAAAAAACTCGGTATTCAGTTATTTTTCATAGAAATTACTCGTAATTTTGTACCAATTCTTTATTTTTGCAAGTAAATTGATAACATTACGTCTCTTTATGAAATATCATTCATTTAATAATATTATTGTCTTCCAGATTATTAAAAAAGACAAAAATACAGAAAGTTGTGTGTTTTTTTTTTAAAGAAAAAACTTGGTATTCAGTTATTTTTCATAGAAAGTACTCGTAATTTTTTACTAATTCTTTACTTTTGCAAGTAAATTGACAAAAGTATGTCTCTTTATGAAATATCATTCATCTTATAATATCATTGTCTTCCAGATTATTAAAAAAGGCAAAAATACAGAGAATGTGTGTTTTTTAAAAAAAAACACGGTATTTCACTTATTTTTCATAGAAATTACCCGTAATATTTTAATAATTCTTTTTTTTGCAAGTAAATTGATAAAATTATGTCTCTTTATGAAATATCATTCATTTAATAATATTATTGTCTTCCAGATTATTAAAAAAGGCAAAAATACAGAAAGTTGTGTGTTTTTTTTAAAGAAAAAACTCGGTATTCAGATATTTTTCATAGAAATTACTCGTAATTTTTTACTGATTCTTTACTTTTGCAAGTAAATTGACAAAAGTATGTCTCTTTATGAAATATCATTCATCTTTAAATATCATTGTCTTCCAGATTATTAAAAAAGGCAAAAATACAGAGAATGTGTGTTTTTTTAAAAAAAACACGGTATTTCACTTATTTTTTATAGAAATTACCCGTAATATTTTAATAATTCTTTTTTTTGCAAGTAAATTGATAAAATTATGTCTCTTTATGAAATATCATTCATTTAATAATATTATTGTCTTCCAGATTATTAAAAAAGGCAAAAATACAGAAAATTGTGTGTTTAAAAAAAAACAAAAAAACTAGGTATTTCTGTTATTTTTCATAGAAATTACCCGTAATTTTGTACCAATTCTTTATTTTTGCAAGTAAATTGATAAAAGTATGTCTCTTTATTAAATATCATTCATTTAATAATATTATTGTCTTCCAGATTATTAAAATAGGCAAAAATACAGAAAATTGTGTGTTTTTTTAAAAAAAAAACGGTATTTTTGTTATTTTTCATAGAAATTACCCGTAATTTTTTACCAATTCTTTATTTTTGCAAGAAAAATGATAAAAGTATGTCTCTTTATGAAATATCATTCATTTAATAATATTATTGTCTTCTAGATTACTAAAAAAAGGCAAAAATACAGAAAATTGTGTGTTTTTTTTAAAAAAAACACGGTATTTCTGTAATTTTTAATAGAAATTACCCGTAATTTTTTACCAATTCTTTATTTTTACAAGAAAAATGATAAAAGTATGTCTCTTTATGAAATATCATTCATTTAATAATATTATTGTCTTCCAGATTACTAGAAAAAGGCAAAAAACAGAAAATTGTGTGTGTTTTTTTTTTAAAAAAAACACGGTATTTCTGTTATTTTTCATATAAATCACTCGTAATTTTTTACTAATTCTTTATTTTTGCAAGTAAATTGATAAAATTATGTCTCTTTATGAATATCATTCATTTAATAATATTATTGTCTTACACATTATTAAAAAAAGCAAAAATACAGAAAATTGTGTGTTTTTTTTAAAAAAAACACGGTATTTCTGTAATTTTTAATAGAAATTACCCGTAATTTTTTACCAATTCTTTATTTTTACAAGAAAAATGATAAAAGTATGTCTCTTTATGAAATATCATTCATTTAATAATATTATTGTCTTCCAGATTACTAAAAAAAGGCAAAAAAAACAGAAAATTGTGTGTGTTTTTTTTAAAAAAAACACGGTATTTCTGTTATTTTTTATATAAATCACTCGTAATTTTTTACTAATTCTTTATTTTTGCAAGTAAACTGATAAAATTATGTCTCTTTATGAAATATCATTCATTTAATAATATTATTGTCGTCCAGATTATTAAAAAAGGCAAAAATACAGAAAATTGTGTGTTTTTTTTAAAAAAAACACGGTATTTCTGTAATTTTTAATAGAAATTACCCGTAATTTTTTACCAATTCTTTATTTTTGCAAGTAAATTGATACAAGTATGTCTCTTTATGAAATATCATTCATTTAATGATATTATTGTATTCCAGTTTATTAAAAAAGGCAAAAATACAGAAAATTGTGTGTTTTTTTTTTTTTTAAATACGGTATTTCTGTTATTTTTAATGGAAATTACCCGTAATTTTGTACCAATTCTTTATTTTTGCAAGTAAATTGATAACATTACGTCTCTTTATGAAATATCATTCATTTAATAATATTATTGTCTTCCAGATTATTAAAAAAGACAAAAATACAGAAAGTTGTGTGTTTTTTTTAAAGAAAAAACTCGGTATTCAGTTATTTTTCATAGAAATTACTCGTAATTTTTTACGAATTCTTTATTTTTGCAAGTAAATTAATAAAATTATGTCTCTTTATGAAATATCATTCATATAATAATATTATTGTCTTCCAGATTATTAAAAAAGACACAAATACAGAAAATTGTGTGTTTTTTTAAAAAAAAAAAACACGGTATTTCTGTTATTTTTCATATAAATCACTCGTAATTTTTTACTAATTCTTTACTTTTGCAAGTAAATTGATAACATTACGTCTCTTTATGAAATATCATTCATTTAATAATATTATTGTCTTCCAGATTATTAAAAAAGACAAAAATACAGAAAGTTGTGTGTTTTTTTTTAAAGAAAAAACTCGGTATTCAGTTATTTTTCATAGAAATTACTCGTAATTTTGTACCAATTCTTTATTTTTGCAAAGAAAATTGATAACATTACGTCTCTTTATGAAATATCATTCATTTAATAATATTATTGTCTTCCAGATTATTAAAAAAGACAAAAATACAGAAAGTTGTGTGCTTTTTTTAAAGAAAAAACTCGGTATTCAGTTATTTTTCATAGAAATTACCCGTAATTTTTTACGAATTCTTTATTTTTGCAAGTAAATTAATAAAATTATGTCTCTTTATGAAATATCATTCATATAATAATATTATTGTCTTCCAGATTACTAAAAAAAGACAAAAATACAGAAAATTGTGTGTTTTTTTTTAAAATAAAACACGGTATTTCTGTTATTTTTCATAGAAATTACTCGTAATTTTTTACTAATTCTTTACTTTTGCAAGTAAATTGATAAAAGTATGTCTCTTTATGAAATATCATTCATCTTATAATATCATTGTCTTCCAGATTATTAAAAAAGGCAAAAATACAGAGAATGTGTGTTTTTTTAAAAAAAACACGGTATTTCACTTATTTTTCATAGAAATTACCCGTAATATTTTACCAATTCTTTATTTTTGCAAGTAAATTGATAAAATTACGTCTCTTTATGAAATAACATTCATTTAATAATATTATTGTCTTCTTTATTATTAAAAAAGGCAAAAATACAGAAAATTGTGTGTTTTTTTAAAAAAAATACGGTATTTTTGTTATTTTTCATAGAAATTACCCGTAATTTTGTACCAATTCTTTATTTTTGCAAGTAAATTGATAACATTACGTCTCTTTATGAAATATCATTCATTTAATAATATTATTGTCTTCCAGATTATTAAAAAAGACAAAAATACAGAAAGTTGTGTGTTTTTTTTTAAAGAAAAAACTCGGTATTCAGTTATTTTTCATAGAAATTACTCGTAATTTTGTACCAATTCTTTATTTTTGCAAAGAAAATTGATAACATTACGTCTCTTTATGAAATATCATTCATTTAATAATATTATTGTCTTCCAGATTATTAAAAAAGGCAAAAATACAGAAAATTGTGTGTTTTTTTTAAAAAAAACACGGTATTTCTGTAATTTTTAATAGAAATTACCCGTAATTTTTTACCAATTCTTTATTTTTACAAGAAAAATGATAAAAGTATGTCTCTTTATGAATATCATTCATATAATAATATTATTGTCTTCCAGATTATTAAAAAAGACACAAATACAGAAAATTGTGTGTTTTTTTAAAAAAAAAAAACACGGTATTTCTGTTATTTTTCATATAAATCACTCGTAATTTTTTACTAATTCTTTACTTTTGCAAGTAAATTGATAACATTACGTCTCTTTATGAAATATCATTCATTTAATAATATTATTGTCTTCCAGATTATTAAAAAAGACAAAAATACAGAAAGTTGTGTGTTTTTTTTTAAAGAAAAAACTCGGTATTCAGTTATTTTTCATAGAAATTACTCGTAATTTTGTACCAATTCTTTATTTTTGCAAAGAAAATTGATAACATTACGTCTCTTTATGAAATATCATTCATTTAATAATATTATTGTCTTCCAGATTATTAAAAAAGACAAAAATACAGAAAGTTGTGTGCTTTTTTTAAAGAAAAAACTCGGTATTCAGTTATTTTTCATAGAAATTACCCGTAATTTTTTACGAATTCTTTATTTTTGCAAGTAAATTAATAAAATTATGTCTCTTTATGAAATATCATTCATATAATAATATTATTGTCTTCCAGATTACTAAAAAAAGACAAAAATACAGAAAATTGTGTGTTTTTTTTTAAAATAAAACACGGTATTTCTGTTATTTTTCATAGAAATTACTCGTAATTTTTTACTAATTCTTTACTTTTGCAAGTAAATTGATAAAAGTATGTCTCTTTATGAAATATCATTCATCTTATAATATCATTGTCTTCCAGATTATTAAAAAAGGCAAAAATACAGAGAATGTGTGTTTTTTTAAAAAAAACACGGTATTTCACTTATTTTTCATAGAAATTACCCGTAATATTTTACCAATTCTTTATTTTTGCAAGTAAATTGATAAAATTACGTCTCTTTATGAAATAACATTCATTTAATAATATTATTGTCTTCTTTATTATTAAAAAAGGCAAAAATACAGAAAATTGTGTGTTTTTTTAAAAAAAATACGGTATTTTTGTTATTTTTCATAGAAATTACCCGTAATTTTGTACCAATTCTTTATTTTTGCAAGTAAATTGATAACATTACGTCTCTTTATGAAATATCATTCATTTAATAATATTATTGTCTTCCAGATTATTAAAAAAGACAAAAATACAGAAAGTTGTGTGTTTTTTTTTAAAGAAAAAACTCGGTATTCAGTTATTTTTCATAGAAATTACTCGTAATTTTGTACCAATTCTTTATTTTTGCAAGTAAATTGATAACATTACGTCTCTTTATGAAATATCATTCATTTAATAATATTATTGTCTTCCAGATTATTAAAAAAGACAAAAATACAGAAAGTTGTGTGTTTTTTTTTAAAGAAAAAACTCGGTATTCAGTTATTTTTCATAGAAATTACTCGTAATTTTTTACTAATTCTTTACTTTTGCAAGTAAATTGACAAAAGTATGTCTCTTTATGAAATATCATTCATCTTATAATATCATTGTCTTCCAGATTATTAAAAAAGGCAAAAATACAGAAAATTGTGTGTTTAAAAAAAAACAAAAAAACACGGTATTTCTGTTATTTTTCATAGAAATTACCCGTAATTTTCTACCAATTCTTTATTTTTGCAAGTAAATTGATAAAAGTATGTCTCTTTATTAAATATTATTCATTTAATAATATTATTGTCTTCCAGATTATTAAAAAAGACAAAAATACAGAAAGTTGTGTGTTTTTTTTTAAAGAAAAAACTCGGTATTCAGTTATTTTTCATAGAAATTACTCGTAATTTTGTACCAATTCTTTATTTTTGCAAGTAAATTGATAACATTACGTCTCTTTATGAAATATCATTCATTTAATAATATTATTGTCTTCCAGATTATTAAAAAAGACAAAAATACAGAAAGTTGTGTGTTTTTTTTTAAAGAAAAAACTCGGTATTCAGTTATTTTTCATAGAAATTACTCGTAATTTTGTACCAATTCTTTATTTTTGCAAGTAAATTGATAACATTACGTCTCTTTATGAAATATCATTCATTTAATAATATTATTGTCTTCCAGATTATTAAAAAAGACAAAAATACAGAAAGTTGTGTGTTTTTTTTTAAAGAAAAAACTCGGTATTCAGTTATTTTTCATAGAAATTACTCGTAATTTTTTACTAATTCTTTACTTTTGCAAGTAAATTGATAACATTACGTCTCTTTATGAAATGTCATTCATTTAATAATATTATTGTCTTCCAGATTATTAAAAAAGACAAAAATACAGAAAGTTGTGTGTTTTTTTTTAAAGAAAAAACTCGGTATTCAGTTATTTTTCATAGAAATTACTCGTAATTTTTTACTAATTCTTTACTTTTGCAAGTAAATTGACAAAAGTATGTCTCTTTATTAAATATTATTCATTTAATAATATTATTGTCTTCCAGATTATTAAAATAGGCAAAAATACAGAAAATTGTGTGTTTTTTTAAAAAAAACACGGTATTTCACTTATTTTTCATAGAAATTACCCGTAATATTTTAATAATTCTTTTTTTTGCAAGTAAATTGATAAAATTATGTCTCTTTATGAAATATCATTCATTTAATAATATTATTGTCTTCCAGATTATTAAAAAAGGCAAAAATACAGAAAATTGTGTGTTTAAAAAAAAACAAAAAAACACGGTATTTCTGTTATTTTTCATAGAAATTACTCGTAATTTTGTACCAATTCTTTATTTTTGCAAGTAAATTGATAACATTACGTCTCTTTATGAAATATCATTCATTTAATAATATTATTGTCTTCCAGATTATTAAAAAAGACAAAAATACAGAAAGTTGTGTGTTTTTTTTTAAAGAAAAAACTCGGTATTCAGTTATTTTTCATAGAAATTACTCGTAATTTTTTACTAATTCTTTACTTTTGCAAGTAAATTGATAACATTACGTCTCTTTATGAAATATCATTCATTTAATAATATTATTGTCTTCCAGATTATTAAAAAAGACAAAAATACAGAAAGTTGTGTGTTTTTTTTTAAAGAAAAAACTCGGTATTCAGTTATTTTTCATAGAAATTACTCGTAATTTTTTACTAATTCTTTACTTTTGCAAGTAAATTGACAAAAGTATGTCTCTTTATTAAATATTATTCATTTAATAATATTATTGTCTTCCAGATTATTAAAATAGGCAAAAATACAGAAAATTGTGTGTTTTTTTAAAAAAAACACGGTATTTCACTTATTTTTCATAGAAATTACCCGTAATATTTTAATAATTCTTTTTTTTGCAAGTAAATTGATAAAATTATGTCTCTTTATGAAATATCATTCATTTAATAATATTATTGTCTTCCAGATTATTAAAAAAGGCAAAAATACAGAAAATTGTGTGTTTAAAAAAAAACAAAAAAACACGGTATTTCTGTTATTTTTCATAGAAATTACCCGTAATTTTCTACCAATTCTTTATTTTTGCAAGTAAATTGATAAAAGTATGTCTCTTTATTAAATATTATTCATTTAATAATATTATTGTCTTCCAGATTATTAAAATAGGCAAAAATACAGAAAATTGTGTGTTTTTTTAAAAAAAAAACGGTATTTTTGTTATTTTTCATAGAAATTACCCGTCATTTTTTACCAATTCTTTATTTTTGCAAGAAAAATGATAAAAGTATGTCTCTTTATGAAATATCATTCATTTAATAATATTATTGTCTTCCAGATTACTAGAAAAAGGCAAAAAACAGAAAATTGTGTGTTTTTTTTTAAAAAAAAACACGGTATTTCTGTTATTTTTCATATAAATCACTCGTAATTTTTTACTAATTCTTTATTTTTGCAAGTAAATTGATAAAATTATGTCTCTTTATGAATATCATTCATTTAATAATATTATTGTCTTACACATTATTAAAAAAGGCAAAAATACAGAAAATTGTGTGTTTTTTTTAAAAAAAACACGGTATTTCTGTAATTTTTAATAGAAATTACCCGTAATTTTTTACCAATTCTTTATTTTTACAAGAAAAATGATAAAAGTATGTCTCTTTATGAAATATCATTCATTTAATAATATTATTGTCTTCCAGATTACTAAAAAAAGGCAAAAAAAAACAGAAAATTGTGTGTGTTTTTTTTTAAAAAAACACGGTATTTCTGTTATTTTTTATATAAATCACTCGTAATTTTTTACTAATTCTTTATTTTTGCAAGTAAACTGATAAAATTATGTCTCTTTATGAAATATCATTTATTTAATAATATTATTGTCGTCCAGATTATTAAAAAAGGCAAAAATACAGAAAATTGTGTGTTTTTTTTAAAAAAAACACGGTATTTCTGTAATTTTTAATAGAAATTACCCGTAATTTTTTACCAATTCTTTATTTTTGCAAGTAAATTGATACAAGTATGTCTCTTTATGAAATAACATTCATTTAATGATATTATTGTATTCCAGTTTATTAAAAAAGGCAAAAATACAGAAAATTGTGTGTTTTTTTTTTTTTTAAATACGGTATTTCTGTTATTTTTAATGGAAATTACCCGTAATTTTGTACCAATTCTTTATTTTTGCAAGTAAATTGATAACATTACGTCTCTTTATGAAATATCATTCATTTAAAAATATTATTGTCTTCCAGATTATTAAAAAAGACAAAAATACAGAAAGTTGTGTGTTTTTTTTTAAAGAAAAAACTCGGTATTCAGTTATTTTTCATAGAAATTACTCGTAATTTTTTACGAATTCTTTATTTTTGCAAGTAAATTAATAAAATTATGTCTCTTTATGAAATATCATTCATATAATAATATTATTGTCTTCCAGATTATTAAAAAAGACACAAATACAGAAAATTGTGTGTTTTTTTTTTAAAAAAAAACACGGTATTTCTGTTATTTTTCATATAAATCACTCGTAATTTTTTACTAATTCTTTACTTTTGCAAGTAAATTGATAACATTACGTCTCTTTATGAAATATCATTCATTTAATAATATTATTGTCTTCCAGATTATTAAAAAAGACAAAAATACAGAAAGTTGTGTGTTTTTTTTTTAAAGAAAAAACTCGGTATTCAGTTATTTTTCATAGAAATTACTCGTAATTTTGTACCAATTCTTTATTTTTGCAAAGAAAATTGATAACATTACGTCTCTTTATGAAATATCATTCATTTAATAATATTATTGTCTTCCAGATTATTAAAAAAGACAAAAATACAGAAAGTTGTGTGCTTTTTTTAAAGAAAAAACTCGGTATTCAGTTATTTTTCATAGAAATTACCCGTAATTTTTTACGAATTCTTTATTTTTGCAAGTAAATTAATAAAATTATGTCTCTTTATGAAATATCATTCATATAATAATATTATTGTCTTCCAGATTACTAAAAAAAGACAAAAATACAGAAAATTGTGTGTTTTTTTTTAAAATAAAACACGGTATTTCTGTTATTTTTCATAGAAATTACTCGTAATTTTTTACTAATTCTTTACTTTTGCAAGTAAATTGATAAAAGTATGTCTCTTTATGAAATATCATTCATCTTATAATATCATTGTCTTCCAGATTATTAAAAAAGGCAAAAATACAGAGAATGTGTGTTTTTTTTAAAAAAAACACGGTATTTCACTTATTTTTCATAGAAATTACCCGTAATATTTTACCAATTCTTTATTTTTGCAAGTAAATTGATAAAATTACGTCTCTTTATGAAATAACATTCATTTAATAATATTATTGTCTTCTTTATTATTAAAAAAGGCAAAAATACAGAAAATTGTGTGTTTTTTTAAAAAAAATACGGTATTTTTGTTATTTTTCATAGAAATTACCCGTAATTTTGTACCAATTCTTTATTTTTGCAAGTAAATTGATAACATTACGTCTCTTTATGAAATATCATTCATTTAATAATATTATTGTCTTCCAGATTATTAAAAAAGACAAAAATACAGAAAGTTGTGTGTTTTTTTTTAAAGAAAAAACTCGGTATTCAGTTATTTTTCATAGAAATTACTCGTAATTTTGTACCAATTCTTTATTTTTGCAAGTAAATTGATAACATTACTTCTCTTTATGAAATATCATTCATTTAATAATATTATTGTCTTCCAGATTATTAAAAAAGACAAAAATACAGAAAGTTGTGTGTTTTTTTTTAAAGAAAAAACTCGGTATTCAGTTATTTTTCATAGAAATTACTCGTAATTTTTTACTAATTCTTTACTTTTGCAAGTAAATTGACAAAAGTATGTCTCTTTATGAAATATCATTCATCTTATAATATCATTGTCTTCCAGATTATTAAAAAAGGCAAAAATACAGAGAATGTGTGTTTTTTTAAAAAAAACACGGTATTTCACTTATTTTTCATAGAAATTACCCGTAATATTTTAATAATTCTTTTTTTTGCAAGTAAATTGATAAAATTATGTCTTTTTATGAAATATCATTCATTTAATAATATTATTGTCTTCCAGATTATTAAAAAAGGCAAAAATACAGAAAATTGTGTGTTTAAAAAAAAACAAAAAAACACGGTATTTCTGTTATTTTTCATAGAAATTACCCGTAATTTTCTACCAATTCTTTATTTTTGCAAGTAAATTGATAAAAGTATGTCTCTTTATTAAATATCATTCATTTAATAATATTATTGTCTTCCAGATTATTAAAATAGGCAAAAATACAGAAAATTGTGTGTTTTTTTTAAAAAAAAAACGGTATTTTTGTTATTTTTCATAGAAATTACCCGTCATTTTTTACCAATTCTTTATTTTTGCAAGAAAAATGATAAAAGTATGTCTCTTTATGAAATATCATTCATTTAATAATATTATTGTCTTCTAGATTACTAAAAAAAGGCAAAAATACAGAAAATTGTGTGTTTTTTTCAAAAAAACACGGTATTTCTGTAATTTTTAATAGAAATTACCCGTAATTTTTTACCAATTCTTTATTTTTACAAGAAAAATGATAAAAGTATGTCTCTTTATGAAATATCATTCATTTAATAATATTATTGTCTTCCAGATTACTAGAAAAAGGCAAAAAACAGAAAATTGTGTGTTTTTTTTTTAAAAAAAACACGGTATTTCTGTTATTTTTCATATAAATCACTCGTAATTTTTTACTAATTCTTTATTTTTGCAAGTAAATTGATAAAATTATGTCTCTTTATGAATATCATTCATTTAATAATATTATTGTCTTACACATTATTAAAAAAGGCAAAAATACAGAAAATTGTGTGTTTTTTTTAAAAAAAACACGGTATTTCTGTAATTTTTAATAGAAATTACCCGTAATTTTTTACTAATTCTTTATTTTTACAAGAAAAATGATAAAAGTATGTCTCTTTATGAAATATCATTCATTTAATAATATTATTGTCTTCTAGATTACTAAAAAAAGGCAAAAATACAGAAAATTGTGTGTTTTTTTTAAAAAAAACACGGTATTTCTGTAATTTTTAATAGAAATTACCCGTAATTTTTTACCAATTCTTTATTTTTACAAGAAAAATGATAAAAGTATGTCTCTTTATGAATATCATTCATTTAATAATATTATTGTCTTCCAGATTATTAAAAAAGACAAAAATACAGAAAGTTGTGTGTTTTTTTTTAAAGAAAAAACTCGGTATTCAGTTATTTTTCATAGAAATTACTCGTAATTTTTTACTAATTCTTTACTTTTGCAAGTAAATTGACAAAAGTATGTCTCTTTATGAAATATCATTCATCTTATAATATCATTGTCTTCCAGATTATTAAAAAAGGCAAAAATACAGAGAATGTGTGTTTTTTTTAAAAAAACACGGTATTTCACTTATTTTTCATAGAAATTACCCGTCATTTTTTACCAATTCTTTATTTTTGCAAGAAAAATGATAAAAGTATGTCTCTTTATTAAATATCATTCATTTAATAATATTATTGTCTTCCAGATTATTAAAAAAGGCAAAAATACAGAAAATTGTGTGTTTAAAAAAAAACAAAAAAACACGGTATTTCTGTTATTTTTCATAGAAATTACCCGTAATTTTCTACCAATTCTTTATTTTTGCAAGTAAATTGATAAAAGTATGTCTCTTTATTAAATATCATTCATTTAATAATATTATTGTCTTCCAGATTATTAAAATAGGCAAAAATACAGAAAATTGTGTGTTTTTTAAAAAAAAAAACGGTATTTTTGTTATTTTTCATAGAAATTACTCGTAATTTTGTACCAATTCTTTATTTTTGCAAGTAAATTGATAACATTACGTCTCTTTATGAAATATCATTCATTTAATAATATTATTGTCTTCCAGATTATTAAAAAAGACAAAAATACAGAAAGTTGTGTGTTTTTTTTTAAAGAAAAAACTCGGTATTCAGTTATTTTTCATAGAAATTACTCGTAATTTTTTACTAATTCTTTACTTTTGCAAGTAAATTGATAAAAGTATGTCTCTTTATGAAATATCATTCATCTTATAATATCATTGTCTTCCAGATTATTAAAAAAGGCAAAAATACAGAGAATGTGTGTTTTTTTTAAAAAAACACGGTATTTCACTTATTTTTCATAGAAATTACCCGTAATATTTTAATAATTCTTTTTTTTGCAAGTAAATTGATAAAATTATGTCTCTTTATGAAATATCATTCATTTAATAATATTATTGTCTTCCAGATTATTAAAAAAGGCAAAAATACAGAAAATTGTGTGTTTAAAAAAAAACAAAAAAACACGGTATTTCTGTTATTTTTCATAGAAATTACCCGTAATTTTCTACCAATTCTTTATTTTTGCAAGTAAATTAATAACATTATGTCTCTTTATGAAATATCATTCATATAATAATATTATTGTCTTCCAGATTATTAAAAAAGACACAAATACAGAAAATTGTGTGTTTTTTTTTAAAAAAAAAACACGGTATTTCTGTTATTTTTCATATAAATCACTCGTAATTTTTTACTAATTCTTTACTTTTGCAAGTAAATTGATAACATTACGTCTCTTTATGAAATATCATTCATTTAATAATATTATTGTCTTCCAGATTATTAAAAAAGACAAAAATACAGAAAGTTGTGTGTTTTTTTTTAAAGAAAAAACTCGGTATTCAGTTATTTTTCATAGAAATTACTCGTAATTTTGTACCAATTCTTTATTTTTGCAAAGAAAATTGATAACATTACGTCTCTTTATGAAATATCATTCATTTAATAATATTATTGTCTTCCAGATTATTAAAAAAGACAAAAATACAGAAAGTTGTGTGTTTTTTTTTAAAGAAAAAACTCGGTATTCAGTTATTTTTCATAGAAATTACCCGTAATTTTTTACGAATTCTTTATTTTTGCAAGTAAATTAATAAAATTATGTCTCTTTATGAAATATCATTCATATAATAATATTATTGTCTTCCAGATTACTAAAAAAAGACAAAAATACAGAAAATTGTGTGTTTTTTTAAAAAAAAAAAACACGGTATTTCTGTTATTTTTCATAGAAATTACTCGTAATTTTTTACTAATTCTTTACTTTTGCAAGTAAATTGATAAAAGTATGTCTCTTTATGAAATATCATTCATCTTATAATATCATTGTCTTCCAGATTATTAAAAAAGGCAAAAATACAGAGAATGTGTGTTTTTTTAAAAAAAACACGGTATTTCACTTATTTTTCATAGAAATTACCCGTAATATTTTACCAATTCTTTATTTTTGCAAGTAAATTGATAAAATTACGTCTCTTTATGAAATAACATTCATTTAATAATATTATTGTCTTCTTTATTATTAAAAAAGGCAAAAATACAGAAAATTGTGTGTTTTTTTAAAAAAAATACGGTATTTTTGTTATTTTTCATAGAAATTACCCGTAATTTTGTACCAATTCTTTATTTTTGCAAGTAAATTGATAACATTACGTCTCTTTATGAAATATCATTCATTTAATAATATTATTGTCTTCCAGATTATTAAAAAAGACAAAAATACAGAAAGTTGTGTGTTTTTTTTTAAAGAAAAAACTCGGTATTCAGTTATTTTTCATAGAAATTACTCGTAATTTTGTACCAATTCTTTATTTTTGCAAGTAAATTGATAACATTACGTCTCTTTATGAAATATCATTCATTTAATAATATTATTGTCTTCCAGATTATTAAAAAAGACAAAAATACAGAAAGTTGTGTGTTTTTTTTTAAAGAAAAAACTCGGTATTCAGTTATTTTTCATAGAAATTACTCGTAATTTTTTACTAATTCTTTACTTTTGCAAGTAAATTGACAAAAGTATGTCTCTTTATGAAATATCATTCATCTTATAATATCATTGTCTTCCAGATTATTAAAAAAGGCAAAAATACAGAGAATGTGTGTTTTTTTAAAAAAAACACGGTATTTCACTTATTTTTCATAGAAATTACCCGTAATATTTTAATAATTCTTTTTTTTGCAAGTAAATTGATAAAATTATGTCTCTTTATGAAATATCATTCATTTAATAATATTATTGTCTTCCAGATTATTAAAAAAGGCAAAAATACAGAAAATTGTGTGTTTAAAAAAAAACAAAAAAACACGGTATTTCTGTTATTTTTCATAGAAATTACCCGTAATTTTCTACCAATTCTTTATTTTTGCAAGTAAATTGATAAAAGTATGTCTCTTTATTAAATATCATTCATTTAATAATATTATTGTCTTCCAGATTATTAAAATAGGCAAAAATACAGAAAATTGTGTGTTTTTTTTAAAAAAAAAACGGTATTTTTGTTATTTTTCATAGAAATTACCCGTAATTTTTTACCAATTCTTTATTTTTGCAAGAAAAATGATAAAAGTATGTCTCTTTATGAAATATCATTCATTTAATAATATTATTGTCTTCTAGATTACTAAAAAAGGCAAAAATACAGAAAATTGTGTGTTTTTTTTAAAAAAAACACGGTATTTCTGTAATTTTTAATAGAAATTACCCGTAATTTTTTACCAATTCTTTATTTTTACAAGAAAAATGATAAAAGTATGTCTCTTTATGAAATATCATTCATTTAATAATATTATTGTCTTCTAGATTACTAAAAAAAGGCAAAAATACAGAAAATTGTGTGTTTTTTTTAAAAAAAACACGGTATTTCTGTAATTTTTAATAGAAATTACCCGTAATTTTTTACCAATTCTTTATTTTTACAAGAAAAATCATAAAAGTATGTCTCTTTATGAATATCATTCATTTAATAATATTATTGTCTTCCAGATTATTAAAAATGACAAAAATACAGAAAGTTGTGTGTTTTTTTTTAAAGAAAAAACTCGGTATTCAGTTATTTTTCATAGAAATTACTCGTAATTTTTTACTAATTCTTTACTTTTGCAAGTAAATTGACAAAAGTATGTCTCTTTATGAAATATCATTCATCTTATAATATCATTGTCTTCCAGATTATTAAAAAAGGCAAAAATACAGAGAATGTGTGTTTTTTTTAAAAAAACACGGTATTTCACTTATTTTTCATAGAAATTACCCGTAATATTTTAATAATTCTTTTTTTTGCAAGTAAATTGATAAAATTATGTCTCTTTATGAAATATCATTCATTTAATAATATTATTGTCTTCCAGATTATTAAAAAAGGCAAAAATACAGAAAATTGTGTGTTTAAAAAAAAACAAAAAAACACGGTATTTCTGTTATTTTTCATAGAAATTACCCGTAATTTTCTACCAATTCTTTATTTTTGCAAGTAAATTGATAAAAGTATGTCTCTTTATTAAATATCATTCATTTAATAATATTATTGTCTTCCAGATTATTAAAATAGGCAAAAATACAGAAAATTGTGTGTTTTTTTTAAAAAAAAAACGGTATTTTTGTTATTTTTCATAGAAATTAACCGTAATTTTTTATTAATTCTTTATTTTTGCAAGAAAAATGATAAAAGTATGTCTCTTTATGAAATATCATTCATTTAATAATATTATTGTCTTCTAGATTACTAAAAAAAGGCAAAAATACAGAAAATTGTGTGTTTTTTTTAAAAAAAACACGGTATTTCTGTAATTTTTAATATAAATTACCCGTAATTTTTTACCAATTCTTTATTTTTACAAGAAAAATGATAAAAGTATGTCTCTTTATGAAATATCATTCATTTAATAATATTATTGTCTTCCAGATTACTAGAAAAAGGCAAAAAACAGAAAATTGTGTGTTTTTTTTTAAAAAAAAACACGGTATTTCTGTTATTTTTCATATAAATCACTCGTAATTTTTTACTAATTCTTTATTTTTGCAAGTAAATTGATAAAATTATGTCTCTTTATGAATATCATTCATTTAATAATATTATTGTCTTACACATTATTAAAAAAGGCAAAAATACAGAAAATTGTGTGTTTTTTTTAAAAAAAACACGGTATTTCTGTAATTTTTAATAGAAATTACACGTAATTTTTTACCAATTCTTTATTTTTACAAGAAAAATGATAAAAGTATGTCTCTTTATGAAATATCATTCATTTAATAATATTATTGTCTTCCAGATTACTAGAAAAAGGCAAAAAACAGAAAATTGTGTGTTTTTTTTTAAAAAAAAAACACGGTATTTCTGTTATTTTTCATATAAATCACTCGTAATTTTTTACTAATTCTTTATATTTGCAAGTAAATTGATAAAAGTATGTCTCTTTATGAAATATCATTCATTTAATGATATTATTGTATTCCAGATTATTAAAAAAGGCAAAAATACAGAAAATTGTGTATTTTTTTTTTTTTTTAAAACACGGTATTTCTGTTATTTTTCATGGAAATTACCCGTAATTTCGTACCAATTCTTTATTTTTGCAAGTAAATTGATAAAATTACGTCTCTTTATGAAATATCATTCATTTAATAATATTATTGTCTTCCAGATTATTAAAAAAGACAAAAATACAGAAAGTTGTGTGTTTTTTTTTAAAGAAAAAAACTCGGTATTCAGTTATTTTTCATAGAAATTACCCGTAATTTTTTACCAATTCTTTATTTTTACAAGAAAAATGATAAAAGTATGTCTCTTTATGAAATATCATTCATTTAATAATATTATTGTCTTCCAGATTACTAGAAAAAGGCAAAAAACAGAAAATTGTGTGTTTTTTTTAAAAAAAAAAACACGGTATTTCTGTTATTTTTCATATAAATCACTCGTAATTTTTTACTAATTCTTTATATTTGCAAGTAAATTGATAAAAGTATGTCTCTTTATGAAATATCATTCATTTAATGATATTATTGTATTCCAGATTATTAAAAAAGGCAAAAATACAGAAAATTGTGTATTTTTTTTTTTTTTTTAAACACGGTATTTCTGTTATTTTTCATGGAAATTACCCGTAATTTCGTACCAATTCTTTATTTTTGCTAGTAAATTGATAAAATTACGTCTCTTTATGAAATATCATTCATTTAATAATATTATTGTCTTCCAGATTATTAAAAAAGACAAAAATACAGAAAGTTGTGTGTTTTTTTTTTAAAGAAAAAACTCGGTATTCAGTTATTTTTCATAGAAATTACCCGTAATTTTTTACGAATTCTTTATTTTTGCAAGTAAATTAATAAAATTATGTCTCTTTATGAAATATCATTCATATAATAATATTATTGTCTTCCAGATTACTAAAAAAAGACAAAAATACAGAAAATTGTGTGTTTTTTTTAAAAAAAAAACACGGTATTTCTGTTATTTTTCATAGAAATTACTCGTAATTTTTTACTAATTCTTTACTTTTGCAAGTAAATTGATAAAAGTATGTCTCTTTATGAAATATCATTCATTTAATAATATCATTGTCTTCCAGATTATTAAAAAAGGCAAAAATACAGAGAATGTGTGTTTTTTTAAAAAAAACACGGTATTTCAGTTATTTTTCATAGAAATTACCCGTAATATTTTACCAATTCTTTTTTTTTGCAAGTAAATTGATAAAATTATGTCTCTTTATGAAATATCATTCATTTAATAATATTATTGTCTTCCAGATTATTAAAAAAGGCAAAAATACAGAAAATTGTGTGTTTTTTTAAAAAAAAAAACGGTATTTTTGTTATTTTTCATAGAAATTACCCGTAATTTTTTACCAATTCTTTATTTTTGCAAGAAAAATGATAAAAGTATGTCTCTTTATGAAATATCATTCATTTAATAATATTATTGTCTTCCAGATTACTAAAAAAAGGCAAAAAAACAAAAAATTGTGTGTTTTTTTTTTAAAAAAAACACGGTATTTCTGTTATTTTTCATATAAATCACTCGTAATTTTTTACCAATTCTTTATTTTTGCAAGTAAATTGATAAAATTATGTCTCTTTATGAAATAACATTCATTTAATAATATTATTGTCTTCCAGATTATTAAAAAAGGCAAAAATACAGAAAATTGTGTGTTTTTTTTTTTAAAAAAAACGGTATTTTTGTTATTTTTCATAGAAATTACCCGTAATTTTTTACCAATTCTTTATTTTTGCAAGAAAAATGACAAAAGTATGTCTCTTTATGAAATATCATTCATTTAATAATATTATTGTCTTCCAGATTACTAAAAAAAGGCAAAAAAACAGAAAATTGTGTGTTTTTTTTAAAAAAAAAACACGGTATTTCTGTTATTTTTCATATAAATCACTCGTAATTTTTTACCAATTCTTTATTTTTGCAAGTAAATTGATAAAAGTATGTCTCTTTATGAAATATCATTCATTTAATAATATTATTGTCTTCCAGATTACTAAAAAAAGGCAATAAAACAGAGAATGTGTGTTTTTTTTAAAAAAAAAACACGGTATTTCTGGTATTTTTCATATAAATCACTCGTAATTTTTTACCAATTCTTTATTTTTGCAAGTAAATTGATAAAATTATGTCTCTTAATGAAATATCATTTATTTAATAATATTATTGTCTTCCAGATTTTTAAAAAAGATAAAAATACAGAAAATTGTGTTGTTTTTTAAAAAAAAACACGGTATATCTGTTGTTTTTCATAGAAATTACCCGTAATTTTTTACCAATTCTTTATTTTTGCAAGTAAATTGCTAAGAGTATGTCTCTTAATGAAATATCATTCATTTAATGAGATTATTGTCTTCCAGATTATTAAAAAAGGCAAAAATACAGAAAATTGTGTGTTTTTTTTTTAAACACGGTATTTCTGTTATTTTTCATGGAAATTACCCGTAATTTTGTGCCAATTCTTTATTTTTGCAAGTAAATTGATAAAATTATTACACACAATTTTCTGTATTTTTGCCTTTTTTAATAATCTGGAAGACAATAATCTCATTAAATGAATGATATTTCATAAAGAGACATACTTTTAGCAATTTACTTGCAAAAATAAAGAATTGGTAAAAAATTACGGGTAATTTCTATGAAAAATAACAGAAATACCGTGTTTTTTTTTTAAAAAACAACACAATTTTCTGTATTTTTGTCTTTTTTAAAAATCTGGAAGACAATAATATTATTAAATAAATGATATTTCATTAAGAGACATAATTTTATCAATTTACTTGCAAAAATAAAGAATTGGTAAAAATTTACGAGTGATTTATATGAAAAATACCAGAAATACCGTGTTTTTTTTTAAAAAAAAAACACACAATTTTCTGTTTTTTTGCCTTTTTTTAGTAATCTGGAAGACAATAATATTATTAAATGAATGATATTTCATAAAGAGACATAATTTTATCAATTTACTTGCAAAAATAAAGAATTGGTAAAAAATTACGAGTGATTTATATGAAAAATAACAGAAATACCGTGTTTTTTTTAAAAAAAAACACACACAATTTTCTGTTTTTTTGAATTTTTTTAGTAATCTGGAAGACAATAATATTATTAAATGAATGATATTTCATAAAGAGACATACTTTTATCAATTTACTTGCAAAAGTAAAGAATTGGTAAAAAATTACGGGTAATTTGTATGAAAAATAACAGAAATACCGTGTTTTTTTTTTAAAAAACAACACAATTTTCTGTATTTTTGTCTTTTTTAAAAATCTGGAAGACAATAATATTATTAAATAAATGATATTTCATAAAGAGACATACTTTTATAATTTTTCTTGCAAAAATAAAGAATTGGTAAAAAATTACGGGTAATTTCTATAAAAAATAACAAAAATACCGTATTTTTTTTTAAAAAAAACACACAATTTTCTGTATTTTTGCCTTTTTTAATAATCTGGAAGACAATAATATTATTAAATGAATGATATTTCATAAAGAGACATAATTTTATCAATTTACTTGCAAAAAAAAGAATTGGTAAAATATTACGGGTAATTTCTATGAAAAATAACTGAAATACCGTGTTTTTTTTTAAAAAACACACATTCTCTGTATTTTTGCCTTTTTTAATAATCTGGAAGACAATGATATTTCATAAAGAGACATACTTTTATCAATTTACTTGCAAAAGTAAAGAATTGGTAAAAAATTACGAGTAATTTCTATGAAAAATAACTGAATACCGTGTTTTTTTTTTAAACACACAATTTTCTGTATTTTTGCCTTTTTTAATAATCTGGAAGACAATAATATTATTATATGAATGATATTTCATAAAGAGACATAATTTTATTAATTTACTTGCAAAAGTAAAGAATTCGTAAAAAATTACGAGTAATTCCTATGAAAAATAACTGAATACCGTGTTTTTTTTAAAAAAACACACATTCTCTGTATTTTTGTCTTTTTTAATAATCTGGAAGACAATAATATTATTAAATGAACGATATTTCATAAAGAGACATAATTTTATCAATTTACTTGCAAAAATAAAGAATTAGTAAAAAATTACGAGTGATTTATATCAAAAATAACAGAAATACCGTGTTTTTTTTAAAAAAAAACCCACAATTTTATGTTTTTTTGCCTTTTTAGTAATCTGGAAGACAATAATATTATTAAATGAATGATATTTCATAAAGAGACATACTTTTATCATTTTTCTTGCAAAAATAAAGAATTGGTAAAAAATTACGGGTAATTTCTATGAAAAATAACAAAAATACTGTATTTTTTTTTAAAAAAAACACACAATTTTCTGTATTTTTGCCTATTTTAATAATCTGGGAGACAATAATATTATTAAATGAATGATATTTAATAAAGAGACATACTTTTATCAATTTACTTGCAAAAATAAAGAATTGGTACAAAATTACGGGTAATTTCTATGAAAAATAACAGAAATACCGTGTTTTTTTTTTTTTTTTAAACACACAATTTTCTGTATTTTTGCCTTTTTTAATAATATGGAAGACAATAATATTATTAAATGAATGATATTTCATAAAGCGACATAATTTTATCAATTTACTTGCAAAAAAAAAGAATTTGTAAAATATTACGGGTAATTTCTATGAAAAATAAGTGAAATACCGTGTTTTTTTTAAAAAACTCACATTCTCTGTATTTTTGCCTTTTTTAATAATCTGGAAGACAATGATATTACAAAATGAATGATATTTCATAAAGAGACATACTTTTATCAATTTATTTGCAAAAGTAAAGAATTAGTAAAAAATTACGAGTGATTTATATGAAAAATAACAGAAATACCGTGTTTTTTTTTTTAAAAAAAAACACACACAATTTTCTGTATTTTTGTCTTTTTTTAGTAATCTGGAAGAAAATAATATTATTATATGAATGATATTTCATAAAGAGACATAATTTTATTAATTTACTTGCAAAAATAAAGAATTCGTAAAAAATTACGAGTAATGGAAATTACCCGTAATTTTGTACCAATTCTTTATTTTTGCAAGTAAATTAATAAAATTATGTCTCTTTATGAAATATCATTCATATACTAATATTATTGTCTTCCAGATTATTAAAAAAGGCAAAAATACAGAAAATTGTGTGTTTTAAAAAAAAAACACGGTATTCAGTTATTTTTCATAGAAATTACTCGTAATTTTTTACCAATTCTTTACTTTTGCAAGTAAATTGATAAAAGTATGTCTCTTTATGAAATATCATTCATTTAATAATATCATTGTCTTCCAGATTATTAAAAAAGGCAAAAATACAGAGAATATGTGTTTTTTTTAAAAAAACACGGTATTTCAGTTATTTTTCATAGAAATTACCTGTAATATTTTACCAATTCTTTTTTTTTGCAAGTAAATTGATAAAATTATGTCTCTTTATGAAATAACATTCATTTAATAATATTATTGTCTTCCAGATTATTAAAAAAGGCAAAAATACAGAAAATTGTGTGTTTTTTAAAAAAAAAAAACGGTATTTTTGTTATTTTTCATAGAAATTACCCGTAATTTTTTACCAATTCTTTATTTTTGCAAGAAAAATGGTAAAAGTATGTCTCTTTATGAAATATCATTCATTTAATAATATTATTGTCTTCCAGATTACTAAAAAAAGGCAAAAAAACAGAAAATTGTGTGTTTTTTTTTAAAAAAAAACACGGTATTTCTGTTATTTTTCATATAAATCACTCGTAATTTTTTACCAATTCTTTATTTTTGCAAGTAAATTGATAAAATTATGTCTCTTTATGAAATATCATTCATTTAATAATATTATTGTCTTCCAGATTACTAAAAAAAGGCAAAAAAACAGAAAATTGTGTGTTTTTTCTTTAAAAAAAACACGGTATTTCTGGTATTTTTCATATAAATCACTCGTAATTTTTTACCAATTCTTTATTTTTGCAAGTAAATTGATAAAATTATGTCTCTTTATGAAATATCATTTATTTAATAATATTATTGTCTTCCAGATTTTTAAAAAAGACAAAAATACATAAAATTGTGTTGTTTTTTTTAAAAAAAACACGGTATTTCTGTTATTTTTCATAGAAATTACCTGTAATTTTTTACCAATTCTTTATTTTTGCAAGGAAATTGCTAAAAGTAGGTCTCTTTATGAAATATCATTCATTTAATGAGATTATTGTCTTCCAGATTATTAAAAAAGACAAAAATATAGAAAATTGTGTTTTTTTTTTAAACACGGTATTTCTGTTATTTTTCATGGAAATTACCCGTAATTTTGTGCCAATTCTTTATTTTTGCAAGTAAATTGATAAAATTATGTCTCTTTATGAAATATCATTCATTTAATAATATTATTGTCTTCCAGATTACTAAAAAAAGGCAAAAAAAACAGAAAATTGTGTGTTTTTTTTAAAAAAAAACACGGTATTTCTGTTATTTTTCATATAAATCACTCGTAATTTTTTACTAATTCTTTATTTTTGCAAGTAAATTGATAAAATTTTGTTTTTTTATGAAATATCATTCATTTAATAATATTATTGTCTTACACATTATTAAAAAAGGCAAAAATACAGAAAATTGTGTGTTTTTTTTTAAAAAAAAACACGGTATTTCTGTAATTTTTAATAGAAATTACCCGTAATTTTTTACAAATTCTTTATTTTTGCAAGTAAATTGATAAAAGTATGTCTCTTTATGAAATATCATTCATTTAATGATATTATTGTATTCCAGATTATTAACAAAGGCAAAAATACAGAAAATTGTGTATTTTTTTTTTTTTTTAAACACGGTATTTCTGTTATTTTTCATGGAAATTACCCGCAATTTTGTACCAATTCTTTATTTTTGCAAGTAAATTGATAAAATTACGTCTCTTTATGAAATATCATTCATTTAATAATATTATTGTCTTCCAGATTATTAAAAAAGACAAAAAAACAGAAAGTTGCGTGTTTTTTTTAAAGAAAAAAACTCGGTATTCAGTTTATTTTCATAGAAATTACTCGTAATTTTTTACGAATTCTTTACTTTTGCAAGTAAATTAATAAAATTATGTCTCTTTATGAAATATCATTCATTTAATAATATTATTGTTTTCCAGATTACTAAAAAAAGGCAAAAAAACATAAAATTGTGTGTTTTTTTTTTAAAAAAAAACACGGTATTTCTGTTATTTTTCATATAAATCACTCGTAATTTTTTACCAATTCTTTATTTTTGCAAGTAAATTGATAAAATTATGTCTCTTTATGAAATATCATTAATTTAATAATATTATTGTCTTCCAGATTACTAAAAAAGGCAAAAAAACAGAAAATTGTGTGTTTTTTCTTTAAAAAAAACACGGTATTTCTGGTATTTTTCATATAAATCACTCGTAATTTTTTACCAATTCTTTATTTTTGCAAGTAAATAGATAAAATTATGTCTCTTTATGAAATATCATTTATTTAATAATATTATTGTCTTCCAGATATTTAAAAAAGACAAAAATACAGAAAATTGTGTTGTTTTTTTTTTAAAAAAACACGGTATTTCTGTTATTTTTCATAGAAATTACCCGTAATTTTTTACCAATTCTTTATTTTTGCAAGGAAATTGATAAAAGTATGTCTCTTTATGAAATATCATTCATTTAATAATATTATTGTCTTCCAGATTATTAAATAAGACAAAAATACAGAAAATTGTGTGTTTTTTTTTAAAAAAAAAACACGGTATTCAGTTATTTTCATAGAAATTACTCGTAATTTTTTACGAATTCTTTACTTTTGCAAGTAAATTAATAAAATTATGTCTCTTTATGAAACATAATTAATATAATAATATTATTGTCTTCCAGATTATTAAAAAAGGCAAAAATACAGAAAATTGTGTGTTTTTTTTAAAAAAAAAACACGGTATTTCTGTTATTTTCCAAACAAATCACTTGTACTTTTTTACCAATTCTTTACTTTTGCAAGTAAATTGATAAAATTATGTCTTTTTATGAAATATCATTTATTTAATAATATTATTGTCTTCCAGATTACTAAAAAAAGGCAAAAAAACAGAAAATTGCATAAATCACTCGTAATTTTTTAACAATTCTTTATTTTTGCAAGTAAATTGATAAAATTATGTCTCTTTATGAAATATCATTTATTTAATAATATTATTTTCTACCAGATTTTTAAAAAAGACAAAAATACAGAAAATTGTGTGTTTTTTTAAAAAAAAACACGGTATTTCTGTTATTTTTCATAGAAATTACCCGTAATTTTTTACCAATTCTTTATTTTTGCAAGTAAATTGCTAAAAGTATGTCTCTTTATGAAATATCATTTATTTAATGAGATTATTGTCTTCCACATTATTAAAAAAGGCAAAAATACAGAAAATTGTGTGTTTTTTTTTTAAACACGGTATTTTTGTTATTTTTCATGGAAATTACCCGTAATTTTGTGCCAATTCTTTATTTTTGCAAGAAAAATGATAAAAGTATGTCTCTTTATGAAATATCATTCATTTAATAATATTATTGTCTTCCAGATTACTACAAAAAGGCAAAAAAAAAAAAAAATTGTGTGTTTTTTTTTAAAAAAAAACACGGTATTTCTGTTATTTTTCATAGAAATTACCCGTAATTTTTTACCAATTCTTTATTTTTGAAAGAAAAATTATAAAAGTATGTCTCTTTATTAAATATCATTTATTTAATAATATTATTGTCTTCCAGATTACTAAAGAAAGGCAAAAAAACAGAAAATTGTGTTTTTTTTTTTAAAAAAAAACACGGTATTTCTGTTACTTTCATATAAATCACTCGTAATTTTTTACCAATTCTTTATTTTTGCAAGTAAATTGATAAAATTATGTCTCTTTATGAAATATCATTTTTTTAATAATATTATTGTCTTCCAGATTTTTAAAAAAGACAAAAATACAGAAAATTGTGTTGTTTTTTTTAAAAAAAAAACACGGTATTTCTGTTATTTTTCATAGAAATTACCCGTAATTTTTTACCAATTCTTTATTTTTGCAAGTAAATTGATAAAAGTATGTCTCTTTATGAAATATCATTCATTTAATGAGATTATTGTCTTCCAGATTATTAAAAAAGGCAAAAATACAGAAAATTGTGTGTTTTTTTTTAAACACGGTATTTCTATTATTTTTCATGGAAATTACCCGTAATTTTGTGCCAATTCTTTATTTTTGCAAGTAAATTGATAAAATTATTTCTCTTTATGAAATATCATTCATTTAATAATATTATTGTCTTACACATTATTAAAAAAGGCAAAAATACAGAAAAATGTGTGTTTTTTTTTAAATACGGTATTTTTGTTATTTTTCATAGAAATTACCCGTAATTTTTTACCAATTCTTTGTTTTTTTTTTAAAAAAAAAACACAGTATTTCTGTTATTTTTCATATAAATCACTCGTAATTTTTTAACAATTCTTTATTTTTGCAAGTAAATTGATAAAATTATGTCTCTTTAGGAAATATCATTTATTTAATAATATTATTGTCTACCAGATTTTTAAAAAAGACAAAAATACAGAAAATTGTGTGTTTTTTTAAAAAAAACACGGTATTTCTGTTATTTTTCATAGAAATTACCCGTAATTTTTTACCAATTCTTTATTTTTGCAAGTAAATTGCTAAAAGTATGTCTCTTTATGAAATATCATTTATTTAATGAGATTATTGTCTTCCACACTATTAAAAAAGGCAAAAATACAGAAAATTGTGTGTTTTTTTTTTAAACACGGTATTTCTGTTATTTTTCATGGAAATTACCCGTAATTTTGTGCCAATTCTTTATTTTTGCAAGAAAAATGTTAAAAGTATGTCTCTTTATGAAATATCATTCATTTAATAATATTATTGTCTTCCAGATTACTACAAAAAGGCAAAAAAACAGAAAATTGTGTGTTTTTTTTTTTAAAAAAACACGGTATTTCTGTTATTTTTCATAGAAATTACCCGTAATTTTTTACCAATTCTTTATTTTTGAAAGAAAAATGATAAAAGTATGTCTCTTTATGAAATATCATTTATTTAATAATATTATTGTCTTCCAGATTACTAAAAAAAGGCAAAAAAACAGAAAATTGTGTTTTTTTTTAAAAAAAAAACACGGTATTTCTGTTACTTTCATATAAATCACTCGTAATTTTTTACCAATTCTTTATTTTTGCAAGTAAATTGATAAAATTTTGTCTCTTTATGAAATATCATTTATTTAATAATATTATTGTCTTCCAGATTTTTAAAAAAGACAAAAATACAGAAAATTGTGTTGTTTTTTTTTTAAAAAAACACGGTATTTCTGTTATTTTTCATAGAAATTACCCGTAATTTTTTACCAATTCTTTATTTTTGCAAGTAAATTGATAAAAGTATGTCTCTTTATGAAACATCATTCATTTAATGAGATTATTGTCTTCCAGATTATTAAAAAAGGCAAAAATACAGAAAATTGTGTGTTTTTTTTTTAAACACGGTATTTCTATTATTTTTCATGGAAATTACCCGTAATTTTGTGCCAATTCTTTATTTTTGCAAGTAAATTGATAAAACTATTTCTCTTTATGAAATATCATTCATTTAATAATATTATTGTTTTACACATTATTAAAAAAGGCAAAAATACAGAAAAATGTGTGTTTTTTTTTAAATACGGTATTTTTGTTATTTTTCATAGAAATTACCCGTAATTTTTTACCAATTCTTTATTTTTGCAAGGAAATTGATAAAAGTATGTCTCTTTATGAAATATCATTCATTTAATAATATTATTGTCTTCCAGATTATTAAATAAGACAAAAATACAGAAAATTGTGTGTTTTTTTTAAAAAAAAAACACGGTATTCAGTTATTTTCATAGAAATTACTCGTAATTTTTTACGAATTCTTTACTTTTGCAAGTAAATTAATAAAATTATGTCTCTTTATGAAACATAATTAATATAATAATATTATTGTCTTCCAGATTATTAAAAAAGGCAAAAATACAGAAAGTTGTGTGTTTTTTTTTTAAAAAAAACACGGTATTTCTGTTATTTTCCAAATAAATCACTTGTACTTTTTTACCAATTCTTTACTTTTGCAAGTAAATTGATAAAATTATGTCTCTTTATGAAATATCATTTATTTAATAATATTATTGTCTTCCAGATTACTAAAAAAAGGCAAAAAAACAGAAAATTGTGTGTTTTTTTTTAAAAAAAACACAGTATTTCTGTTATTTTTCATATAAATCACTCGTAATTTTTTAACAATTCTTTATTTTTGCAAGTAAATTGATAAAATTATGTCTCTTTATGAAATATCATTTATTTAATAATATTATTGTCTACCAGATTTTTAAAAAAGACAAAAATACAGAAAATTGTGTGTTTTTTTTTAAAAAAAACACGGTATTTCTGTTATTTTTCATAGAAATTACCCGTAATTTTTTACCAATTCTTTATTTTTGCAAGTAAATTGCTAAAAGTATGTCTCTTTATGAAATATCATTTATTTAATGAGATTATTGTTTTCCACATTATTAAAAAAGGCAAAAATACAGAAAATTGTGTGTTTTTTTTTAAACACGGTATTTCTGTTATTTTTCATGGAAATTACCCGTAATTTTGTGCCAATTCTTTATTTTTGCAAGAAAAATGATAAAAGTATGTCTCTTTATGAAATATCATTCATTTAATAATATTATTGTCTTCCAGATTACTACAAAAAGGCAAAAAAACAGAAAATTGTGTGTTTTTTTTTAAAAAAAACACGGTATTTCTGTTATTTTTCATAGAAATTACCCGTAATTTTTTACCAATTCTTTATTTTTGAAAGAAAAATGATAAAAGTATGTCTCTTTATGAAATATCATTTATTCAATAATATTATTGTCTTCCAGATTACAAAAAAAAAGGCAAAAAAACAGAAAATTGTGTGTTTTTTTTTAAAAAAAACACAGTATTTCTGTTATTTTTCATATAAATCACTCGTAATTTTTTAACAATTCTTTATTTTTGCAAGTAAATTGATAAAATTATGTCTCTTTATGAAATATCATTTATTTAATAATATTATTGTCTACCAGATTTTTAAAAAAGACAAAAATACAGAAAATTGTGTGTTTTTTTTTAAAAAAAACACGGTATTTCTGTTATTTTTCATAGAAATTACCCGTAATTTTTTACCAATTCTTTATTTTTGCAAGTAAATTGCTAAAAGTATGTCTCTTTATGAAATATCATTTATTTAATGAGATTATTGTTTTCCACATTATTAAAAAAGGCAAAAATACAGAAAATTGTGTGTTTTTTTTTAAACACGGTATTTCTGTTATTTTTCATGGAAATTACCCGTAATTTTGTGCCAATTCTTTATTTTTGCAAGGAAATTGATAAAAGTATGTCTCTTTATGAAATATCATTCATTTAATAATATTATTGTCTTCCAGATCATTAAATAAGACAAAAATACAGAAAATTGTGTGTGTTTTTTAAAAAAAAAAACACGGTATTCAGTTATTTTCATAGAAATTACTCGTAATTTTTTACGAATTCTTTACTTTTGCAAGTAAATTAATAAAATTATGTCTCTTTATGAAACATAATTAATATAATAATATTATTGTCTTCCAGATTATTAAAAAAGGCAAAAATACAGAAAATTGTGTGTTTTTTTTTAAAAAAAACACGGTATTTCCGTTATTTTCCAAATAAATCACTTGTACTTTTTTACCAATTATTTACTTTTGCAAGTAAATTGATAAAATTATGTCTCTTTATGAAATATCATTTATTTAATGATATTATTGTCTTCCAGATTACTAAAAAAAGGCAAAAAAACAGAAAATTGTGTGTTTTTTTTAAAAAAAAACACAGTATTTCTGTTATTTTTCATATAAATCACTCGTAATTTTTTAACAATTCTTTATTTTTGCAAGTAAATTGATAAAATTATGTCTCTTTATGAAATATCATTTATTTAATAATATTATTGTCTACCAGATTTTTAAAAAAGACAAAAATACAGAAAATTGTGTGTTTTTTTTAAAAAAAACACGGTATTTCTGTTATTTTTCATAGAAATTACCCGTAATTTTTTACCAATTCTTTATTTTTGCAAGTAAATTGCTAAAAGTATGTCTCTTTATGAAATATCATTTATTTAATGAGATTATTGTCTTCCACATTATTAAAAAAGGCAAAAATACAGAAAATTGTGTGTTTAAATAACGGTATTTCTGTTATTTTTCATGGAAATTACCCGTAATTTTGTGCCAATTCTTTATTTTTCAAGAAAAATGATAAAAGTATGTCTCTTTATGAAATATCATTCATTTAATAATATTATTGTCTTCCAGATTACTACAAAAAGGCAAAAAAACAGAAAATTGTGTGTTTTTTTTTTAAAAAAAACACGGTATTTCTGTTATTTTTCATAGAAATTACCCGTAATTTTTTACCAATTCTTTATTTTTGAAAGAAAAATTATAAAAGTATGTCTCTTTATGAAATATCATTTATTTAATAATATTATTGTCTTCCAGATTACTAAAAAAAGGCAAAAAAAACAGAAAATTGTGTTTTTTTTTTAAAAAAAACACGGTATTTCTGTTACTTTCATATAAATCACTCGTAATTTTTTACCAATTCTTTATTTTTGCAAATAAATTGATAAAATTATGTCTCTTTATGAACTATCATTTATTTAATAATATTATTGTCTTCCAGATTTTTAAAAAAGACAAAAATACAGAAAATTGTATTGTTTTTTTTAAAAAAAAAACACGGTATTTCTGTTATTTTTCATAGAAATTACCCGTAATTTTTTACCAATTCTTTGTTTTTGCAAGTAAATTGATAAAAGTATGTCTCTTTATGAAATATCATTCATTTAATGAGATTATTGTCTTCCAGATTAATAAAAAAGGCAAAAATACAGAAAATTGTGTGTTTTTTTTTAAACACGGTATTTCTATTATTTTTCATGGAAATTACCCGTAATTTTGTGCCAATTCTTTATTTTTGCAAGTAAATTGATAAAATTATTTCTCTTTATGAAATATCATTCATTTAATAATATTATTGTCTTACACATTATTAAAAAAGGCAAAAATACAGAAAAATGTGTGTTTTTTTTTAAATACGGTATTTTTGTTATTTTTCATAGAAAATACCCGTAATTTTTTACCAATTCTTTATTTTTGCAAGGAAATTGATAAAAGTATGTCTCTTTATGAAATATCATTTATTTAATAATATTATTGTCTTCCAGATTATTAAATAAGACAAAAATACAGAAAATTGTGTGTTTTTTTTAAAAAAAAACACGGTATTCAGTTATTTTCATAGAAATTACTCGTAATTTTTTACGAATTCTTTACTTTTGCAAGTAAATTAATAAAATTATGTCTCTTTATGAAACATCATTAATATAATAATATTATTGTCTTCCAGATTATTAAAAAAGGCAAAAATACAGAAAATTGTGTGTTTTTTTTAAAAAAAAAACACGGTATTTCAGTTATTTTTCATAGAAATTACCCGTATTATTTTACCAATTCTTTTTTTTTTGCAAGTAAATTGATAAAATTATGTCTCTTTATGAAATATCATTCATTTAATAATATCATTGTCTTCCAGATTATTAAAAAAGGCTAAAATACAGAAAATTGTGTGTTAAAAAAAAAAAAACACGGTATTTCAGTTATTTTTCATAGAAATTACGCGTAATTTTTTACAAATTCTTTATTTTTGCAAGAAAATTGATAAAAGTATGTCTCTTTATGAAATATCACTCATTTAATAATATTATTGTCTTCCAGATTATTAAAAAAGGCAAAAATACAGAAAATTGTGTGTTTAAAAAAAAACACGGTATTTCTGTTATTTTTCATAGAAATTACCCGTAATTTTTTACAAATTCTTTATTTTTGCAAGAAAAATGATAAAAGTATGTCTCTTTATGAAATATCATTCATTTAATAATATTATTGTCTTCCGGATTACTAAAAAAAGGCAAAAAACAGAAAATTGTGTGTTTTTTTTAAAAAAAAACACTGTATTTCTGTTATTTTTCATATAAATCACTCGTAATTTTTTACCAATTCTTTATTTTTGCAAGTAAATTGATAAAAGTATGTCTCTTTATGAAATATCAATCATTTAATAATATTATTGTCTTCCAGATTATTAAAAAAGGCCAAAATACAGAAAATTGTGTGTTTTTTAAAAAAAAAAACACGGTATTTCTGTAATTTTTAATAGAAATTACCCGTAATTTTTTACCAATTCTTTATTTTTACAAGAAAAATGATAAAAGTATGTCTCTTTATGAAATATCATTCATTTAATAATATTATTGTCTTCCAGATTACTAAAAAAAGGCAAAAAAAAAGAAAATTGTGTGTTTTTTTTTTTAAAAAAAACACGGTATGTATTTCTGTTATTTTTCATATAA
This sequence comes from Rhamphomyia laevipes, assembly GCA_963920725.1. Lineage (NCBI taxonomy): Eukaryota > Metazoa > Arthropoda > Insecta > Diptera > Empididae > Rhamphomyia > Rhamphomyia laevipes. The sequence continues at coordinate 41,521,989 of OY987255.1, read as the reverse complement.
ATCACTCGTAATTTTTTACAAATTCTTTATTTTTGCAAGAAAAATGATAAAAGTATGTCTCTTTATGAAATATCATTCATTTAATAATATTATTGTCTTCCGGATTACTAAAAAAAGGCAAAAAACAGAAAATTGTGTGTTTTTTTAAAAAAAAAAACACTGTATTTCTGTTATTTTTCATATAAATCACTCGTAATTTTTTACTAATTCTTTATTTTTGCAAATAAATTGATAAAAGTATGTCTCTTTATGAAATATCATTCATTTAATAATATTATTGTCTTCCAGATTACTAAAAAAATGCAAAAAACAGAAAATTGTGTGTTTTTTTTAAAAAAAAACACTGTATTTCTGTTATTTTTCATATAAATCACTAGTAATTTTTTACTAATTCTTTATTTTTGCAAGTAAATGGATAAAAGTATGTCTCTTTATGAAATATCATTCATTTAATAATATTATTGTCTTCCAGATTATTAAAAAAGGCCAAAATACAGAAAATTGTGTGTTTTTTTAAAAAAAAAACACGGTATTTCTGTAATTTTTAATAGAAATTACCCGTAATTTTTTACCAATTCTTTATTTTTACAAGAAAAATGATAAAAGTATGTCTCTTTATGAAATATCATTCATTTAATAATATTATTGTCTTCCAGATTACTAAAAAAAGGCAAAAAACAGAAAATTGTGTGTTTTTTTTAAAAAAAAACACTGTATTTCTGTTATTTTTCATATAAATCACTCGTAATTTTTTACTAATTCTTTATTTTTGCAAGTAAATTGATAAAAGTATGTCTCTTTATGAAATATCATTCATTTAATAATATTATTGTCTTCCAGATTATTAAAAAAGGCCAAAATACAGAAAATTGTGTGTTTTTTTAAAAAAAAACACGGTATTTCTGTAATTTTTAATAGAAATTACCCGTAATTTTTTACCAATTCTTTATTTTTACAAGAAAAATGATAAAAGTATGTCTCTTTATGAAATATCATTCATTTAATAATATTATTGTCTTCCAGATTACTAAAAAAAGGCAAAAAAAAAGAAAATTGTGTGTTTTTTTTTTTAAAAAAACACGGTATTTCTGTTATTTTTCATATAAATCACTCGTAATTTTTTACAAATTCTTTATTTTTGCAAGAAAAATGATAAAAGTATGTCTCTTTATGAAATATCATTCATTTAATAATATTATTGTCTTCCGGATTACTAAAAAAGGCAAAAAACAGAAAATTGTGTGTTTTTTTTTAAAAAAAACACTGTATTTCTGTTATTTTTCATATAAATCACTCGTAATTTTTTACTAATTCTTTATTTTTGCAAGTAAATTGATAAAATTATGTCTCTTTATGAAACATCATTAATATAATAATATTATTGTCTTCCAGATTAATAAAAAAGGCAAAAATACAGAAAATTGTGTGTTTTTTTTTAAAAAAAAAACATGGTATTTCAGTTATTTTTCATAGAAATTACCCGTAATATTTTACCAATTCTTTTTTTTTTTTGCAAGTAAATTGATAAAATTATGTCTCTTTATGAAATATCACTCATTTAATAATATTATTGTCTTCCAGATTATTAAAAAAGGCAAAAATACAGAAAATTGTGTGTTTAAAAAAAAAACACGGTATTTCTGTTATTTTTCATAGAAATTACCCGTAATTTTTTACAAATTCTTTATTTTTGCAAGGAAAATGATAAAAGTATGTCTCTTTATGAAATATCATTCATTTAATAATATTATTGTCTTCCGGATTACTAAAAAAAGGCAAAAAACAGAAAATTGTGTGTTTTTTTTAAAAAAAAACACTGTATTTCTGTTATTTTTCATATAAATCACTCGTAATTTTTTACTAATTCTTTATTTTTGGAAGTAAATTGATAAAAGTATGTCTCTTTATGAAATATCATTCATTTAATAATATTATTGTCTTCCAGATTATTAAAAAAGGCCAAAATACAGAAAATTGTGTGTTTTTTAAAAAAAAAAACACGGTATTTCTGTAATTTTTAATAGAAATTACCCGTAATTTTTTACCAATTCTTTATTTTTACAAGAAAAATGATAAAAGTATGTCTCTTTATGAAATATCATTCATTTAATAATATTATTGTCTTCCAGATTACTAAAAAAAGGCAAAAAAAAAGAAAATTGTGTGTTTTTTTTTTTAAAAAAACACGGTATTTCTGTTATTTTTCATATAAATAACTCGTAATTTTTTACTAATTCTTTATTTTTGCAAGTAAATTGATAAAATTATGTCTCTTTATGAAATATCATTCATTTAATAATATTATTGTCTTCCAGATTATTAAAAAACGCAAAAATACAGAAAATTGTGTGTTTTTTAAAAAAAAAAACACGGTATTTCTGTAATTTTTAATAGAAATTACCCGTAATTTTTTACCAATTCTTTATTTTTGCAAGTAAATTGATAAAAGTATGTCTCCATTAAATATCATTTATTTAATAACATTATTGTCTTCCAGATTATTAAAAAAGACAAAAAGACAGAAAATTGTGTTTTTTTTTTTTAAAAAAACACGGTATTTCTGTTATTTTTCATAGAAATTACCCGTAATTTTTTACCAATGCTTTATTTTTGCAAGTAAATTGATAAAAGTATGTTTCTTTATGAAATATCATTCATTTAATGATATTATTGTATTCCAGATTATTAAAAAAGGCAAAAATACAGAAAATTGTGTGTGTTTTTTTTTAAACACGGTATTTCTGTTATTTTTCATGGAAATTACCCGTAATTTTGTACCAATTTTTTATTTTTGCAAGTAAATTGATAAAATTACGTCTCTTTATGAAATATCATTCATTTAGTAATATTATTGTCTTCCAGATTATTAAAAAAGACAAAAATACAGAAAATTGTGTGTTTTTTTTAAAAAAAAAAACGGTATTTCTGTAATTTTTAATAGAAATTACTCGTAATTTTTTACCAATTCTTTATTTTTACAAGAAAAATGATAAAAGTATGTCTCTTTATGAAATATCATTCATTTAATAATATTATTGTCTTCCGGATTACTAAAAAAAGGCAAAAAACAGAAAATTGTGTGTTTTTTTTAAAAAAAACACTGTATTTCTGTTATTTTTCATATAAATCACTCGTAATTTTTTACTAATTCTTTATTTTTGCAAGTAAATTGATAAAAGTATGTCTCTTTATGAAATATCATTCATTTAATAATATTACTGTCTTCCAGATTACTAAAAAAAGGCAAAAAACAGAAAATTGTGTGTTTTTTTTAAAAAAAAACACTGTATTTCTGTTATTTTTCATATAAATCACTCGTAATTTTTTACTAATTCTTTATTTTTGCAAGTAAATTGATAAAAGTATGTCTCTTTATGAAATATCATTCATTTAATAATATTATTGTCTTCCAGATTACTAAAAAAAGGCAAAAAACAGAAAATTGTGTGTTTTTAAAAAAAAACACTGTATTTCTGTTATTTTTCATATAAATCACTCGTAATTTTTTACTAATTCTTTATTTTTGCAAGTAAATTGATAAAAGTATGTTTCTTTATGAAATATCATTCATTTAATGATATTATTGTATTCCAGATTATTAAAAAAGGCAAAAATACAGAAAATTGTGTGTGTTTTTTTTTTTAAACACGGTATTTCTGTTATTTTTCATGGAAATTACCCGTAATTTTGTACCAATTTTTTATTTTTGCAAGTAAATTGATAAAATTTTGTCTCTTTATGAAATATCATTCATTTAATAATATTATTGTCTTCCAGATTATTAAAAAAGACAAAAGTACAGAAAATTGTGTGTTTTTTTTTAAAAAAAACACGGTATTTCTGTAATTTTTAATAGAAATTACCCGTAATTTTTTACCAATTCTTTATTTTTACAAGAAAAATGATAAAAGTATGTCTCTTTATGAAATATCATTCATTTAATAATATTATTGTCTTCCGGATTACTAAAAAAAGGCAAAAAACAGAAAATTGTGTGTTTTTTTAAAAAAAAACACTGTATTTCTGTTATTTTTCATATAAATCACTCGTAATTTTTTACTAATTCTTTATTTTTGCAAGTAAATTGATAAAAGTATGTCTCTTTATGAAATATCATTCATTTAATAATATTATTGTCTTCCGGATTACTAAAAAAAGGCAAAAAACAGAAAATTGTGTGTTTTTTAAAAAAAAAACACTGTATTTCTGTTATTTTTCATATAAATCACTCGTAATTTTTTACTAATTCTTTATTTTTGCAAGTAAATTGATAAAAGTATGTCTCTTTATGAAATATCATTCATTTAATAATATTATTGTCTTCCAGATTACTAAAAAAAAGGCAAAAAACAGAAAATTGTGTGTTTTTTTTAAAAAAAAACACTGTATTTCTGTTATTTTTCATATAAATCACTCGTAATTTTTTACTAATTCTTTATTTTTGCAAGTAAATTGATAAAAGTATGTCTCTTTATGAAATATCATTCATTTAATAATATTATTGTCTTCCAGATTATTAAAAAAGGCCAAGATACAGAAAATTGTGTGTTTTTTAAAAAAAAAAACACGGTATTTCTGTAATTTTTCATATAAATCACTCGTAATTTTTTACAAATTCTTTATTTTTGCAAGAAAAATGATAAAAGTATGTCTCTTTATGAAATATCATTCATTTATTAATATTATTGTCTTCCGGATTACTAAAAAAAGGCAAAAAACAGAAAATTGTGTGTTTTTTTAAAAAAAAAACACTGTATTTCTGTTATTTTTCATATAAATCACTCGTAATTTTTTACTAATTCTTTATTTTTGCAAGTAAATTGATAAAATTATGTCTCTTTATGAAACATCATTAATATAATAATATTATTGTCTTCCAGATTAATAAAAAAGGCAAAAATACAGAAAATTGTGTGTTTTTTTTTAAAAAAAAAACATGGTATTTCAGTTATTTTTCATAGAAATTACCCGTAATATTTTACCAATTCTTTTTTTTTTTTGCAAGTAAATTGATAAAATTATGTCTCTTTATGAAATATCACTCATTTAATAATATTATTGTCTTCCAGATTATTAAAAAAGGCAAAAATACAGAAAATTGTGTGTTTAAAAAAAAAACACGGTATTTCTGTTATTTTTCATAGAAATTACCCGTAATTTTTTACAAATTCTTTATTTTTGCAAGAAAAATGATAAAAATATGTCTCTTTATGAAATATCATTCATTTAATAATATTATTGTCTTCCGGATTACTAAAAAAAGGCAAAAAACAGAAAATTGTGTGTTTTTTTAAAAAAAAAACACTGTATTTCTGTTATTTTTCATATAAATCACTCGTAATTTTTTACTAATTATTTATTTTTGGAAGTAAATTGATAAAAGTATGTCTCTTTATGAAATATCATTCATTTAATAATATTATTGTCTTCCAGATTATTAAAAAAGGCCAAAATACAGAAAATTGTGTGTTTTTAAAAAAAAAAAACACGGTATTTCTGTAATTTTTAATAGAAATTACCCGTAATTTTTTACCAATTCTTTATTTTTACAAGAAAAATGATAAAAGTATGTCTCTTTATGAAATATCATTCATTTAATAATATTATTGTCTTCCAGATTACTAAAAAAAGGCAAAAAAAAAGAAAATTGTGTGTTTTTTTTTTTTAAAAAAACACGGTATTTCTGTTATTTTTCATATAAATCACTCGTAATTTTTTACTAATTCTTTATTTTTGCAAGTAAATTGATAAAATTATGTCTCTTTATGAAATATCATTCATTTAATAATATTATTGTCTTCCAGATTATTAAAAAACGCAAAAATACAGAAAATTGTGTGTTTTTTAAAAAAAACACGGTATTTCTGTAATTTTTAATAGAAATTACCCGTAATTTTTTACCAATTCTTTATTTTTGCAAGTAAATTGATAAAAGTATGTCTCCATGAAATATCATTTATTTAATAACATTATTTCCAGATTATTAAAAAAGACAAAAATACAGAAAATTGTGTTTTTTTTTTTAAAAAAAACACGGTATTTCTGTTATTTTTCATAGAAATTACCCGTAATTTTTTACCAATGCTTTATTTTTGCAAGTAAATTGATAAAAGTATGTTTCTTTATGAAATATCATTCATTTAATGATATTATTGTATTCCAGATTATTAAAAAAGGCAAAAATACAGAAAATTGTATGTGTGTTTTTTTTTAAACACGGTATTTCTGTTATTTTTCATGGAAATTACCCGTAATTTTGTACCAATTTTTTATTTTTGCAAGTAAATTGATAAAATTACGTCTCTTTATGAAATATCATTCATTTAATAATATTATTGTCTTCCAGATTATTAAAAAAGACAAAAATACAGAATGTTGTGTGTTTTTTTTTAAAGAAAAAAACTCGGTATTCAGTTATTTTTCATAGAAATTATTCGTAATTTTTTACGAATTCTTTACTTTTGCAAGTAAAAATTATGTCTCTTTTATTCAATATCATTGTCTTCCAGATTATTAAAAAAGGCAAAAATACAGAAAATTGTGTGTTTTAAAAAAAAACACGGTATTCAGTTATTTTTCATAGAAATTACTTGTAATTTTTTACCAATTCTTTACTTTTGCAAGTAAATTGATAAAAGTATGTCTCTTTATGAAATATCATTCATTTAATAATATCATTGTCTTCCAGATTATTAAAAAAGGCAAAAATACAGAGAATGTGTGTTTTTTAAAAAAAAACACGGTATTTCAGTTATTTTTCATATAAATTACCCGTAATATTTTACCAATTCTTTTTTTTTGCAAGTAAATTGATAACATTATGTCTCTTTATGAAATATCATTCATTTAATAATATTATTGTCTTCCAGATTATTGAAAAAGGCAAAAATACAGAAAATTGTGTGTTTTTTTTTAAAAAAAAAAACGGTATTTTTGTTATTTTTCATAGAAATTACCCGTAATTTTTTACCAATTCTTAATTTTTGCAAGAAAAATGATAAAAGTATATCTCTTTATGAAATATATTTATTAATATTATTGTCTTCCAGATTACTAAAAAAAGGCAAAAAACAGAAAATTGTGTATTTTTTTAAAAAAAAAAACATGGTATTTCTGTTATTTATCGTATAAATCACTCGTAATTTTTTACTAATTCTTTATTTTTGCAAGTAAATTGATAAAATTATGTCTCTTTATGAAATATCATTCATTTAATAATATCATTGTCTTCCAGATTATTAAAAAAGGCAAAAAACAGAAAATTGTGTGTTTTTTTTAAAAAAAAACACTGTATTTCTGTTATTTTTCATATAAATCACTCGTAATTTTTTACTAATTCTTTATTTTTGCAAGTAAATTGATAAAAGTATGTCTCTTTATGAAATATCATTCATTTAATAATATTATTGTCTTCCAGATTATTAAAAAAGGCCAAAATACAGAAAATTGTGTGTTTTTTTAAAAAAAAAAACACGGTATTTCTGTAATTTTTAATAGAAATTACCCGTAATTTGTTACCAATTCTTTATTTTTACAAGAAAAATGATAAAAGTATGTCTCTTTATGAAATATCATTCATTTAATAATATTATTGTCTTCCAGATTACTAAAAAAAGGCAAAAAAAAAGAAAATTGTGTGTTTTTTTTTTAAAAAAAACACGGTATTTCTGTTATTTTTCATATAAATCACTCGTAATTTTTTACAAATTCTTTATTTTTGCAAGAAAAATAATAAAAGTATGTCTCTTTATGAAATATCATTCATTTAATAATATTATTGTCTTCCGGATTACTAAAAAAAGGCAAAAAACAGAAAATTGTGTGTTTTTTTTTAAAAAAAAACACTGTATTTCTGTTATTTTTCATATAAATCACTCGTAATTTTTTACTAATTCTTTATTTTTGCAAGTAAATTGATAAAATTATGTCTCTTTATGAAACATCATTAATATAATAATATTATTGTCTTCCAGATTAATAAAAAAGGCAAAAATACAGAAAATTGTGTGTTTTTTTTTAAAAAAAAAACATGGTATTTCAGTTATTTTTCATAGAAATTACCCGTAATATTTTACCAATTCTTTTTTTTTTTGCAAGTAAATTGATAAAATTATGTCTCTTTATGAAATATCACTCATTTAATAATATTATTGTCTTCCAGATTATTAAAAAAGGCAAAAATACAGAAAATTGTGTGTTTAAAAAAAAAACACGGTATTTCTGTTATTTTTCATAGAAATTACCCGTAATTTTTTACAAATTCTTTATTTTTGCAAGAAAAATGATAAAAATATGTCTCTTTATGAAATATCATTCATTTAATAATATTATTGTCTTCCGGATTACTAAAAAAAGGCAAAAAACAGAAAATTGTGTGTTTTTTTAAAAAAAAAACACTGTATTTCTGTTATTTTTCATATAAATCACTCGTAATTTTTTACTAATTATTTATTTTTGGAAGTAAATTGATAAAAGTATGTCTCTTTATGAAATATCATTCATTTAATAATATTATTGTCTTCCAGATTATTAAAAAAGGCCAAAATACAGAAAATTGTGTGTTTTTTTAAAAAAAAAACACGGTATTTCTGTAATTTTTAATAGAAATTACCCGTAATTTTTACCAATTCTTTATTTTTACAAGAAAAATGATAAAAGTATGTCTCTTTATGAAATATCATTCATTTAATAATATTATTGTCTTCCAGATTACTAAAAAAAGGCAAAAAAAAAGAAAATTGTGTGTTTTTTTTTTAAAAAAAACACGGTATTTCTGTTATTTTTCATATAAATCACTCGTAATTTTTTACTAATTCTTTATTTTTGCAAGTAAATTGATAAAATTATGTCTCTTTATGAAATATCATTCATTTAATAATATTATTGTCTTCCAGATTATTAAAAAACGCAAAAATACAGAAAATTGTGTGTTTTTTAAAAAAAAACACGGTATTTCTGTAATTTTTAATAGAAATTACCCGTAATTTTTTACCAATTCTTTATTTTTGCAAGTAAATTGATAAAAGTATGTCTCCATGAAATATCATTTATTTAATAACATTATTTCCAGATTATTAAAAAAGACAAAAATACAGAAAATTGTGTTTTTTTTTTTTTAAAAAACACGGTATTTCTGTTATTTTTCATAGAAATTACCCGTAATTTTTTACCAATGCTTTATTTTTGCAAGTAAATTGATAAAAGTATGTTTCTTTATGAAATATCATTCATTTAATGATATTATTGTATTCCAGATTATTAAAAAAGGCAAAAATACAGAAAATTGTGTGTGTGTTTTTTTTTAAACACGGTATTTCTGTTATTTTTCATGGAAATTACCCGTAATTTTGTACCAATTTTTTATTTTTGCAAGTAAATTGATAAAATTACGTCTCTTTATGAAATATCATTCATTTAATAATATTATTGTCTTCCAGATTATTAAAAAAGACAAAAATACAGAATGTTGTGTGTTTTTTTTTAAAGAAAAAAACTCGGTATTCAGTTATTTTTCATAGAAATTATTCGTAATTTTTTACGAATTCTTTACTTTTGCAAGTAAAAATTATGTCTCTTTTATTCAATATCATTGTCTTCCAGATTATTAAAAAAGGCAAAAATACAGAAAATTGTGTGTTTTAAAAAAAAACACGGTATTCAGTTATTTTTCATAGAAATTACTTGTAATTTTTTACCAATTCTTTACTTTTGCAAGTAAATTGATAAAAGTATGTCTCTTTATGAAATATCATTCATTTAATAATATCATTGTCTTCCAGATTATTAAAAAAGGCAAAAATACAGAGAATGTGTGTTTTTAAAAAAAAAACACGGTATTTCAGTTATTTTTCATATAAATTACCCGTAATATTTTACCAATTCTTTTTTTTTGCAAGTAAATTGATAACATTATGTCTCTTTATGAAATATCATTCATTTAATAATATTATTGTCTTCCAGATTATTGAAAAAGGCAAAAATACAGAAAATTGTGTGTTTTTTTTGTAAATTGATAAAATTATGTCTCTTTATGAAACATCATTAATATAATAATATTATTGTCTTCCAGATTAATAAAAAAGGCAAAAATACAGAAAATTGTGTGTTTTTTTTTAAAAAAAAAACATGGTATTTCAGTTATTTTTCATAGAAATTACCCGTAATATTTTACCAATTCTTTTTTTTTTTTGCAAGTAAATTGATAAAATTATGTCTCTTTATGAAATATCACTCATTTAATAATATTATTGTCTTCCAGATTATTAAAAAAGGCAAAAATACAGAAAATTGTGTGTTTAAAAAAAAAACACGGTATTTCTGTTATTTTTCATAGAAATTACCCGTAATTTTTTACAAATTCTTTATTTTTGCAAGAAAAATGATAAAAATATGTCTCTTTATGAAATATCATTCATTTAATAATATTATTGTCTTCCGGATTACTAAAAAAAGGCAAAAAACAGAAAATTGTGTGTTTTTTTAAAAAAAAAACACTGTATTTCTGTTATTTTTCATATAAATCACTCGTAATTTTTTACTAATTCTTTATTTTTGGAAGTAAATTGATAAAAGTATGTCTCTTTATGAAATATCATTCATTTAATAATATTATTGTCTTCCAGATTATTAAAAAAGACAAAAATACAGAAAATTGTGTGTTTTTTTTAAAAAAAAAAACGGTATTTCTGTAATTTTTAATAGAAATTACTCGTAATTTTTTACCAATTCTTTATTTTTACAAGAAAAATGATAAAAGTATGTCTCTTTATGAAATATCATTCATTTAATAATATTATTGTCTTCCGGATTACTAAAAAAAGGCAAAAAATAGAAAATTGTGTGTTTTTTTTAAAAAAAAACACGGTATTTCTGTTATTTTTCATATAAATCACTCGTAATTTTTTACTAATTCTTTATTTTTGCAAGTAAATTGATAAAAGTATGTCTCTTTATGAAATATCATTCATTTAATAATATTATTGTCTTCCAGATTACTAAAAAAAGGCAAAAAACAGAAAATTGTGTGTTTTTTTTAAAAAAAAACACTGTATTTCTGTTATTTTTCATATAAATCACTCGTAATTTTTTACTAATTCTTTATTTTTGCAAGTAAATTGATAAAAGTATGTCTCTTTATGAAATATCATTCATTTAATAATATTATTGTCTTCCAGATTACTAAAAAAAGGCAAAAAACAGAAAATTGTGTGTTTTTAAAAAAAAACACTGTATTTCTGTTATTTTTCATATAAATCACTCGTAATTTTTTACTAATTCTTTATTTTTGCAAGTAAATTGATAAAAGTATGTTTCTTTATGAAATATCATTCATTTAATGATATTATTGTATTCCAGATTATTAAAAAAGGCAAAAATAAAGAAAATTGTGTGTGTTTTTTTTTTTAAACACGGTATTTCTGTTATTTTTCATGGAAATTACCCGTAATTTTGTACCAATTTTTTATTTTTGCAAGTAAATTGATAAAATTACGTCTCTTTATGAAATATCATTCATTTAATAATATTATTGTCTTCCAGATTATTAAAAAAGACAAAAATACAGAAAATTGTGTGTTTTTTTTAAAAAAAAACACGGTATTTCTGTAATTTTTAATAGAAATTACCCGTAATTTTTTACCAATTCTTTATTTTTACAAGAAAAATGATAAAAGTATGTCTCTTTATGAAATATCATTCATTTAATAATATTATTGTCTTCCGGATTACTAAAAAAAGGCAAAAAACAGAAAATTGTGTGTTTTTTTAAAAAAAAACACTGTATTTCTGTTATTTTTCATATAAATCACTCGTAATTTTTTACTAATTCTTTATTTTTGCAAGTAAATTGATAAAAGTATGTCTCTTTATGAAATATCATTCATTTAATAATATTATTGTCTTCCGGATTACTAAAAAAAGGCAAAAAACAGAAAATTGTGTGTTTTTTTTTAAAAAAAAAACACTGTATTTCTGTTATTTTTCATATAAATCACTCGTAATTTTTTACTAATTCTTTATTTTTGCAAGTAAATTGATAAAAGTATGTCTCTTTATGAAATATCATTCATTTAATAATATTATTGTCTTCCAGATTACTAAAAAAAGGCAAAAAACAGAAAATTGTGTGTTTTTTTTAAAAAAAAACACTGTATTTCTGTTATTTTTCATATAAATCACTCGTAATTTTTTACTAATTCTTTATTTTTGCAAGTAAATTGATAAAAGTATGTCTCTTTATGAAATATCATTCATTTAATAATATTATTGTCTTCCAGATTATTAAAAAAGGCCAAAATACAGAAAATTGTGTGTTTTTTTAAAAAAAAAACACGGTATTTCTGTAATTTTTAATAGAAATTACCCGTAATTTTTTACCAATTCTTTATTTTTACAATAAAAATGATAAAAGTATGTCTCTTTATGAAATATCATTCATTTAATAATATTATTGTCTTCCAGATTACTAAAAAAAGGCAAAAAAAAAGAAAATTGTGTGTTTTTTTTTTAAAAAAAACACGGTATTTCTGTTATTTTTCATATAAATCACTCGTAATTTTTTACAAATTCTTTATTTTTGCAAGAAAAATGATAAAAGTATGTCTCTTTATGAAATATCATTCATTTATTAATATTATTGTCTTCCGGATTACTAAAAAAAGGCAAAAAACAGAAAATTGTGTGTTTTTTTTAAAAAAAAACACTGTATTTCTGTTATTTTTCATATAAATCACTCGTAATTTTTTACTAATTCTTTAGTTTTGCAAGTAAATTGATAAAATTATGTCTCTTTATGAAACATCATTAATATAATAATATTATTGTCTTCCAGATTAATAAAAAAGGCAAAAATACAGAAAATTGTGTGTTTTTTTTTAAAAAAAAAACATGGTATTTCAGTTATTTTTCATAGAAATTACCCGTAATATTTTACCAATTCTTTTTTTTTTTTGCAAGTAAATTGATAAAATTATGTCTCTTTATGAAATATCACTCATTTAATAATATTATTGTCTTCCAGATTATTAAAAAAGGCAAAAATACAGAAAATTGTGTGTTTAGAAAAAAAACACGGTATTTCTGTTATTTTTCATAGAAATTACCCGTAATTTTTTACAAATTCTTTATTTTTGCAAGAAAAATGATAAAAATATGTCTCTTTATGAAATATCATTCATTTAATAATATTATTGTCTTCCGGATTACTAAAAAAAGGCAAAAAACAGAAAATTGTGTGTTTTTTTAAAAAAAAAACACTGTATTTCTGTTATTTTTCATATAAATCACTCGTAATTTTTTACTAATTATTTATTTTTGGAAGTAAATTGATAAAAGTATGTCTCTTTATGAAATATCATTCATTTAATAATATTATTGTCTTCCAGATTATTAAAAAAGGCCAAAATACAGAAAATTGTGTGTTTTTTTAAAAAAAAAACACGGTATTTCTGTAATTTTTAATAGAAATTACCCGTAATTTTTTACCAATTCTTTATTTTTACAAGAAAAATGATAAAAGTATGTCTCTTTATGAAATATCATTCATTTAATAATATTATTGTCTTCCGGATTACTAAAAAAAGGCAAAAAAAAAGAAAATTGTGTGTTTTTTTTTTAAAAAAAACACGGTATTTCTGTTATTTTTCATATAAATCACTCGTAATTTTTTACTAATTCTTTATTTTTGCAAGTAAATTGATAAAATTATGTCTCTTTATGAAATATCATTCATTTAATAATATTATTGTCTTCCAGATTATTAAAAAACGCAAAAATACAGAAAATTGTGTGTTTTTTAAAAAAAAACACGGTATTTCTGTAATTTTTAATAGAAATTACCCGTAATTTTTTACCAATTCTTTATTTTTGCAAGTAAATTGATAAAAGTATGTCTCCATGAAATATCATTTATTTAATAACATTATTTCCAGATTATTAAAAAAGACAAAAATACAGAAAATTGTGTTTTTTTTTTTTTAAAAAACACGGTATTTCTGTTATTTTTCATAGAAATTACCCGTAATTTTTTACCAATGCTTTATTTTTGCAAGTAAATTGATAAAAGTATGTTTCTTTATGAAATATCATTCATTTAATGATATTATTGTATTCCAGATTATTAAAAAAGGCAAAAATACAGAAAATTGTGTGTGTGTTTTTTTTTAAACACGGTATTTCTGTTATTTTTCATGGAAATTACCCGTAATTTTGTACCAATTTTTTATTTTTGCAAGTAAATTGATAAAATTACGTCTCTTTATGAAATATCATTCATTTAATAATATTATTGTCTTCCAGATTATTAAAAAAGACAAAAATACAGAATGTTGTGTGTTTTTTTTTAAAGAAAAAAACTCGGTATTCAGTTATTTTTCATAGAAATTATTCGTAATTTTTTACGAATTCTTTACTTTTGCAAGTAAAAATTATGTCTCTTTTATTCAATATCATTGTCTTCCAGATTATTAAAAAAGGCAAAAATACAGAAAATTGTGTGTTTTAAAAAAAAACACGGTATTCAGTTATTTTTCATAGAAATTACTTGTAATTTTTTACCAATTCTTTACTTTTGCAAGTAAATTGATAAAAGTATGTCTCTTTATGAAATATCATTCATTTAATAATATCATTGTCTTCCAGATTATTAAAAAAGGCAAAAATACAGAGAATGTGTGTTTTTAAAAAAAAAACACGGTATTTCAGTTATTTTTCATATAAATTACCCGTAATATTTTACCAATTCTTTTTTTTTGCAAGTAAATTGATAACATTATGTCTCTTTATGAAATATCATTCATTTAATAATATTATTGTCTTCCAGATTATTGAAAAAGGCAAAAATACAGAAAATTGTGTGTTTTTTTTTAAAAAAAAAAACGGTATTTTTGTTATTTTTCATAGAAATTACCCGTAATTTTTTACCAATTCTTAATTTTTGCAAGAAAAATGATAAAAGTATATCTCTTTATGAAATATATTTATTAATATTATTGTCTTCCAGATTACTAAAAAAAGGCAAAAAACAGAAAATTGTGTATTTTTTTTAAAAAAAAAACATGGTATTTCTGTTATTTATCGTATAAATCACTCGTAATTTTTTACTAATTCTTTATTTTTGCAAGTAAATTGATAAAATTATGTCTCTTTATGAAATATCATTCATTTAATAATATCATTGTCTTCCAGATTATTAAAAAAGGCAAAAAACAGAAAATTGTGTGTTTTTTTTAAAAAAAAACACTGTATTTCTGTTATTTTTCATATAAATCACTCGTAATTTTTTACTAATTCTTTATTTTTGCAAGTAAATTGATAAAAGTATGTCTCTTTATGAAATATCATTCATTTAATAATATTATTGTCTTCCAGATTATTAAAAAAGGCCAAAATACAGAAAATTGTGTGTTTTTTTTAAAAAAAAACACGGTATTTCTGTAATTTTTAATAGAAATTACCCGTAATTTGTTACCAATTCTTTATTTTTACAAGAAAAATGATAAAAGTATGTCTCTTTATGAAATATCATTCATTTAATAATATTATTGTCTTCCAGATTACTAAAAAAAGGCAAAAAAAAAGAAAATTGTGTGTTTTTTTTTAAAAAAAAACACGGTATTTCTGTTATTTTTCATATAAATCACTCGTAATTTTTTACAAATTCTTTATTTTTGCAAGAAAAATGATAAAAGTATGTCTCTTTATGAAATATCATTCATTTAATAATATTATTGTCTTCCGGATTACTAAAAAAAGGCAAAAAACAGAAAATTGTGTGTTTTTTTTAAAAAAAAACACTGTATTTCTGTTATTTTTCATATAAATCACTCGTAATTTTTTACTAATTCTTTATTTTTGCAAGTAAATTGATAAAATTATGTCTCTTTATGAAACATCATTAATATAATAATATTATTGTCTTCCAGATTAATAAAAAAGGCAAAAATACAGAAAATTGTGTGTTTTTTTTTTAAAAAAAAAACATGGTATTTCAGTTATTTTTCATAGAAATTACCCGTAATATTTTACCAATTCTTTTTTTTTTTGCAAGTAAATTGATAAAATTATGTCTCTTTATGAAATATCACTCATTTAATAATATTATTGTCTTCCAGATTATTAAAAAAGGCAAAAATACAGAAAATTGTGTGTTTAAAAAAAAAACACGGTATTTCTGTTATTTTTCATAGAAATTACCCGTAATTTTTTACAAATTCTTTATTTTTGCAAGAAAAATGATAAAAATATGTCTCTTTATGAAATATCATTCATTTAATAATATTATTGTCTTCCGGATTACTAAAAAAAGGCAAAAAACAGAAAATTGTGTGTTTTTTTAAAAAAAAAACACTGTATTTCTGTTATTTTTCATATAAATCACTCGTAATTTTTTACTAATTCTTTATTTTTGGAAGTAAATTGATAAAATTATGTCTCTTTATGAAATATCATTCATTTAATAATATTATTGTCTTCCAGATTATTAAAAAAGGCCAAAATACAGAAAATTGTGTGTTTTAAAAAAAAAAAAACACGGTATTTCTGTAATTTTTAATAGAAATTACCCGTAATTTTTTACCAATTCTTTATTTTTACAAGAAAAATGATAAAAGTATGTCTCTTTATGAAATATCATTCATTTAATAATATTATTGTCTTCCAGATTACTAAAAAAAGGCAAAAAAAAAGAAAATTGTGTGTTTTTTTTTTTAAAAAAACACGGTATTTCTGTTATTTTTCATATAAATCACTCGTAATTTTTTACTAATTCTTTATTTTTGCAAGTAAATTGATAAAATTATGTCTCTTTATGAAATATCATTCATTTAATAATATTATTGTCTTCCAGATTATTAAAAAAAGCAAAAATACAGAAAATTGTGTGTTTTTTAAAAAAAAACACGGTATTTCTGTAATTTTTAATAGAAATTACCCGTAATTTTTTACCAATTCTTTATTTTTGCAAGTAAATTGATAAAAGTATGTCTCCATGAAATATCATTTATTTAATAACATTATTTCCAGATTATTAAAAAAGACAAAAATACAGAAAATTGTGTTTTTTTTTTTTTAAAAAAACACGGTATTTCTGTTATTTTTCATAGAAATTACCCGTAATTTTTTACCAATGCTTTATTTTTGCAAGTAAATTGATAAAAGTATGTTTTTTTATGAAATATCATTCATTTAATGATATTATTGTATTCCAGATTATTAAAAAAGGCAAAAATACAGAAAATTGTGTGTGTGTTTTTTTTTAAGCACGGTATTTCTGTTATTTTTCATGGAAATTACCCGTAATTTTGTACCAATTTTTTATTTTTGCAAGTAAATTGATAAAATTACGTCTCTTTATGAAATATCATTCATTTAATAATATTATTGTCTTCCAGATTATTAAAAAAGACAAAAATACAGAATGTTGTGTGTTTTTTTTTAAAGAAAAAAACTCGGTATTCAGTTATTTTTCATAGAAATTATTCGTAATTTTTTACGAATTCTTTACTTTTGCAAGTAAAAATTATGTCTCTTTTATTCAATATCATTGTCTTCCAGATTATTAAAAAAGGCAAAAATACAGAAAATTGTGTGTTTTAAAAAAAAACACGGTATTCAGTTATTTTTCATAGAAATTACTTGTAATTTTTTACCAATTCTTTACTTTTGCAAGTAAATTGATAAAAGTATGTCTCTTTATGAAATATCATTCATTTAATAATATCATTGTCTTCCAGATTATTAAAAAAGGCAAAAATACAGAGAATGTGTGTTTTTAAAAAAAAAACACGGTATTTCAGTTATTTTTCATATAAATTACCCGTAATATTTTACCAATTCTTTTTTTTTGCAAGTAAATTGATAACATTATGTCTCTTTATGAAATATCATTCATTTAATAATATTATTGTCTTCCAGATTATTGAAAAAGGCAAAAATACAGAAAATTGTGTGTTTTTTTTTAAAAAAAAAAACGGTATTTTTGTTATTTTTCATAGAAATTACCCGTAATTTTTTACCAATTCTTAATTTTTGCAAGAAAAATGATAAAAGTATATCTCTTTATGAAATATATTTATTAATATTATTGTCTTCCAGATTACTAAAAAAAGGCAAAAAACAGAAAATTGTGTATTTTTTTTAAAAAAAAAACATGGTATTTCTGTTATTTATCGTATAAATCACTCGTAATTTTTTACTAATTCTTTATTTTTGCAAGTAAATTGATAAAATTATGTCTCTTTATGAAATATCATTCATTTAATAATATCATTGTCTTCCAGATTATTAAAAAAGGCAAAAATACAGAGAATGTGTGTTTAAAAAAAAACACGGTATTTCTGTTATTTTTCATAGAAATTACCCGTAATTTTGTATTAATTCTTTATTTTTGCAAGTAAATTGATAAAAGTATGTCTCTTTATTAAATATCACTCATTTAATAATATTATTGTCTCCCAGATTATTAAAATAGGCAAAAATACAGAAAATTGAGTGTTTTTTTAAAAAAAATACGGTATTTTTGTTATTTTTCATAGAAATTACCCGTAATTTTTTACCAATTCTTTATTTTTGCAAGAAAAATGATAAAAGTATGTCTCTTTATGAAATATCATTCATTTAATAATATTATTGTCTTCCAGATTACTAAAAAAAGGCAAAAAAAACAGAAAATTGTGTATTTTTTTAAAGAAAAAAACACGATATTTCTGTTATTTTTCATATAAATCACTCGTAATTTTTTACTAATTCTTTATTTTTGTAAGTAAATTGATAAAATTATGTCTCTTTATGAAATATCATTCATTTAATAATATTATTGTCTTCCAGATTTTTAAAAAAGGCAAAAATACAGAAAATTGTGTGTTTTTTTAAAAAAAAAACACGGTATTTCTGTAATTTTTAATAGAAATTACCCGTAATTTTTTACCAATTCTTTATTTTTGCAAGTAAATTGATAAAAGTATACCTCCATGAAATATCATTTATTTAATAATATTATTGTCTTCCAGATTATTAAAAAAGACAAAAATACAGAAAATTGTGTTTTTTTTTTAAAAAAAACACACGGTATTTTTGTTATTTTTCATAGAAATTACCCGTAATTTTTTACCAGTTCTTTATTTTTGCAAGTTAATTGATAAAAGCATGTCACTTTATGAAATATCATTCATTTAATGATATTATTGTCTTCCAGATTATTAAAAAAGGCAAAAAAACAGAAAATTGTGTATTTTTTTTTTTATTTCTGTTATTTTTCATGGAAATTACCAGTAATTTTGTGCCAATTCTTTATTTTTGCAAGTAAATTGATAAAATTACTTCTCTATATGAGATATCATTCATTTAATAATATTATTGTCTTCTATATTATTAAAAAAGGCAAAAATACAGAAAAATGTGTCTTTTTTTATTAAAATACTGTTTTTTGTTATTTTTCATAGAAATTACCCGTAATTTTTTACCAATTCTTTATTTTTGCAAGGAAATTGTTAAAAGTATGTCTCTTTATGAAATATCATTCATTTAATAATATAATTGTCTTCCAGATTATTAAAAAAGGCAAAAATACAGAGAATTGTGTGTTTTTTTTAAAAATAAACACGGTATTTCTGTTATTTTTCATATAAATCACTCGTAATTTTTTACTAATTCTTTATTTTTGCAAGTAAATTGATAAAATTATGCCTCTTTATGAAATATCATTCATTTAATAATATCATTGTCTTCCAGATTATTCAAAAAGGCAAAAATACAGAAAATGGTGTGTTTTTTTTAAAAAAAACACGATATTCAGTTATTTTTCATAGAAATTACTCGTAATTTTTTACCAATTCTTTACTTTTGCAAGTAAATTGATAAAAGTATGTCTATTTATGAAATATCATTCATTTAATAATATAATTGTCTTCCAGATTATTAAAAAAGGCAAAAACACAGAGAATTGTGTGTTTTTTTAAAAATAAACACGGTATTTCTGTTATTTTTCATATAAATCACTCGTAATTTTTTACTAATTCTTTATTTTTGCAAGTAAATTGATAAAATTATGCCTCTTTATGAAATATCATTCATTTAATAATATCATTGTCTTCCAGATTATTAAAAAAGGCAAAAATACAGAGAATGTGTGTTTAAAAAAAAAACACGGTATTTCTGTTATTTTTCATAGAAATTACCCGTAATTTTGTATTAATTCTTTATTTTTGCAAATAAATTGATAAAAGTATGTCTCTTTATTAAATATCATTCATTTGATAATATTATTGTCTCCCAGATTATTAAAATAGGCAAAAATACAGAAAATTGTGTGTTTTTTTTAAAAAAAAATACGGTATTTCTGTTATTTTTCATATAAATCACTCGTAATTTTTTACTAATTCTTTATTTTTGCAAGTAAATTGATAAAATTATGTCTCTTTATGAAATATCATTCATTTAATAATATTATTGTCTTCCAGATTATTCAAAAAGGCAAAAATACAGAAAATGGTGTGTTTTTTTTTAAAAAAAACACGATATTCAGTTATTTTTCATAGAAATTACTCGTAATTTTTTACCAATTCTTTACTTTTGCAAGTAAATTGATAAAAGTATGTCTATTTATGAAATATCATTCATTTAATAATATAATTGTCTTCCAGATTATTCAAAAAGGCAAAAATACAGAAAATGGTGTGTTTTTTTTTAAAAAAAACACGATATTCAGTTATTTTTCATAGAAATTACTCGTAATTTTTTACCAATTCTTTACTTTTGCAAGTAAATTGATAAAAGTATGTCTATTTATGAAATATCATTCATTTAATAATATCATTGTCTTCCAGATTATTAAAAAAGGCAAAAATACAGAGAATGTGTGTTTAAAAAAAAAAACACGGTATTTCTGTTATTTTTCATAGAAATTACCCGTAATTTTGTATTAATTCTTTATTTTTGCAAATAAATTGATAAAAGTATGTCTCTTTATTAAATATCATTCATTTAATAATATTATTGTCTCCCAGATTATTAAAATAGGCAAAAATACAGAAAATTGTGTGTTTTTTTTAAAAAAAAATACGGTATTTCTGTTATTTTTCATAGAAATTACCCGTAATTTTGTATTAATTCTTTATTTTTGCAAATAAATTGATAAAAGTATGTCTCTTTATTAAATATCATTCATTTAATAATATTATTGTCTCCCAGATTATTAAAATAGGCAAAAATACAGAAAATTGTGTGTGTTTTTTTAAAAAAAATACGGTATTTCTGTTATTTTTCATATAAATCACTCGTAATTTTTTACTAATTCTTTATTTTTGCAAGTAAATTGATAAAATTATGTCTCTTTATGAAATATCATTCATTTAATAATATTATTGTCTTCCAGATTTTTAAAAAAGGCAAAAATACAGAAAATTGTGTGTTTTTTTTTAAAAAAATACGGTATTTTTGTTATTTTTTATAGAAATTACCCGTAATTTTTTACCAATTCTTTATTTTTGCAAGTAAATTGATAAAAGTATGTCTCTTTTTTGAAATATCATTCATTTAATAATATCATTGTCTTCCAGATTATTAAAAAATGCAAAAATACAGAGAATTGTGTGTTTTTTAAAAAAAAAACACGGTATTTCAGTTATTTTTCATAGAAATTACCCGTAATTTTTTACCAATTCTTTATTTTTGCAAGTAAATTGATAAAAGTATATCTCCATGAAATATCATTCATTTAATAATATTATTGTCTTCCGGATTACTAAAAAAAGGCAAAAAACAGAAAATTGTGTGTTTTTTTAAAAAAAAAACACTGTATTTCTGTTATTTTTCATATAAATCACTCGTAATTTTTTACTAATTCTTTATTTTTGGAAGTAAATTGATAAAATTATGTCTCTTTATGAAATATCATTCATTTAATAATATTATTGTCTTCCAGATTATTAAAAAAGGCCAAAATACAGAAAATTGTGTGTTTTAAAAAAAAAAAAACACGGTATTTCTGTAATTTTTAATAGAAATTACCCGTAATTTTTTACCAATTCTTTATTTTTACAAGAAAAATGATAAAAGTATGTCTCTTTATGAAATATCATTCATTTAATAATATTATTGTCTTCCAGATTACTAAAAAAAGGCAAAAAAAAAGAAAATTGTGTGTTTTTTTTTTTAAAAAAACACGGTATTTCTGTTATTTTTCATATAAATCACTCGTAATTTTTTACTAATTCTTTATTTTTGCAAGTAAATTGATAAAATTATGTCTCTTTATGAAATATCATTCATTTAATAATATTATTGTCTTCCAGATTATTAAAAAACGCAAAAATACAGAAAATTGTGTGTTTTTTAAAAAAAAACACGGTATTTCTGTAATTTTTAATAGAAATTACCCGTAATTTTTTACCAATTCTTTATTTTTGCAAGTAAATTGATAAAAGTATGTCTCCATGAAATATCATTTATTTAATAACATTATTTCCAGATTATTAAAAAAGACAAAAATACAGAAAATTGTGTTTTTTTTTTTTTTAAAAAACACGGTATTTCTGTTATTTTTCATAGAAATTACCCGTAATTTTTTACCAATGCTTTATTTTTGCAAGTAAATTGATAAAAGTATGTTTTTTTATGAAATATCATTCATTTAATGATATTATTGTATTCCAGATTATTAAAAAAGGCAAAAATACAGAAAATTGTGTGTGTGTTTTTTTTTAAGCACGGTATTTCTGTTATTTTTCATGGAAATTACCCGTAATTTTGTACCAATTTTTTATTTTTGCAAGTAAATTGATAAAATTACGTCTCTTTATGAAATATCATTCATTTAATAATATTATTGTCTTCCAGATTATTAAAAAAGACAAAAATACAGAATGTTGTGTGTTTTTTTTTAAAGAAAAAAACTCGGTATTCAGTTATTTTTCATAGAAATTATTCGTAATTTTTTACGAATTCTTTACTTTTGCAAGTAAAAATTATGTCTCTTTTATTCAATATCATTGTCTTCCAGATTATTAAAAAAGGCAAAAATACAGAAAATTGTGTGTTTTAAAAAAAAACACGGTATTCAGTTATTTTTCATAGAAATTACTTGTAATTTTTTACCAATTCTTTACTTTTGCAAGTAAATTGATAAAAGTATGTCTCTTTATGAAATATCATTCATTTAATAATATCATTGTCTTCCAGATTATTAAAAAAGGCAAAAATACAGAGAATGTGTGTTTTTAAAAAAAAAACACGGTATTTCAGTTATTTTTCATATAAATTACCCGTAATATTTTACCAATTCTTTTTTTTTGCAAGTAAATTGATAACATTATGTCTCTTTATGAAATATCATTCATTTAATAATATTATTGTCTTCCAGATTATTGAAAAAGGCAAAAATACAGAAAATTGTGTGTTTTTTTTTAAAAAAAAAAACGGTATTTTTGTTATTTTTCATAGAAATTACCCGTAATTTTTTACCAATTCTTAATTTTTGCAAGAAAAATGATAAAAGTATATCTCTTTATGAAATATATTTATTAATATTATTGTCTTCCAGATTACTAAAAAAAGGCAAAAAACAGAAAATTGTGTATTTTTTTTAAAAAAAAAACATGGTATTTCTGTTATTTATCGTATAAATCACTCGTAATTTTTTACTAATTCTTTATTTTTGCAAGTAAATTGATAAAATTATGTCTCTTTATGAAATATCATTCATTTAATAATATCATTGTCTTCCAGATTATTAAAAAAGGCAAAAATACAGAGAATGTGTGTTTAAAAAAAAACACGGTATTTCTGTTATTTTTCATAGAAATTACCCGTAATTTTGTATTAATTCTTTATTTTTGCAAGTAAATTGATAAAAGTATGTCTCTTTATTAAATATCACTCATTTAATAATATTATTGTCTCCCAGATTATTAAAATAGGCAAAAATACAGAAAATTGAGTGTTTTTTTAAAAAAAATACGGTATTTTTGTTATTTTTCATAGAAATTACCCGTAATTTTTTACCAATTCTTTATTTTTGCAAGAAAAATGATAAAAGTATGTCTCTTTATGAAATATCATTCATTTAATAATATTATTGTCTTCCAGATTACTAAAAAAAGGCAAAAAAAACAGAAAATTGTGTATTTTTTTAAAGAAAAAAACACGATATTTCTGTTATTTTTCATATAAATCACTCGTAATTTTTTACTAATTCTTTATTTTTGTAAGTAAATTGATAAAATTATGTCTCTTTATGAAATATCATTCATTTAATAATATTATTGTCTTCCAGATTTTTAAAAAAGGCAAAAATACAGAAAATTGTGTGTTTTTTTAAAAAAAAAACACGGTATTTCTGTAATTTTTAATAGAAATTACCCGTAATTTTTTACCAATTCTTTATTTTTGCAAGTAAATTGATAAAAGTATACCTCCATGAAATATCATTTATTTAATAATATTATTGTCTTCCAGATTATTAAAAAAGACAAAAATACAGAAAATTGTGTTTTTTTTTTAAAAAAAACACACGGTATTTTTGTTATTTTTCATAGAAATTACCCGTAATTTTTTACCAGTTCTTTATTTTTGCAAGTTAATTGATAAAAGCATGTCACTTTATGAAATATCATTCATTTAATGATATTATTGTCTTCCAGATTATTAAAAAAGGCAAAAAAACAGAAAATTGTGTATTTTTTTTTTTATTTCTGTTATTTTTCATGGAAATTACCAGTAATTTTGTGCCAATTCTTTATTTTTGCAAGTAAATTGATAAAATTACTTCTCTATATGAGATATCATTCATTTAATAATATTATTGTCTTCTATATTATTAAAAAAGGCAAAAATACAGAAAAATGTGTCTTTTTTTATTAAAATACTGTTTTTTGTTATTTTTCATAGAAATTACCCGTAATTTTTTACCAATTCTTTATTTTTGCAAGGAAATTGTTAAAAGTATGTCTCTTTATGAAATATCATTCATTTAATAATATAATTGTCTTCCAGATTATTAAAAAAGGCAAAAATACAGAGAATTGTGTGTTTTTTTTAAAAATAAACACGGTATTTCTGTTATTTTTCATATAAATCACTCGTAATTTTTTACTAATTCTTTATTTTTGCAAGTAAATTGATAAAATTATGCCTCTTTATGAAATATCATTCATTTAATAATATCATTGTCTTCCAGATTATTCAAAAAGGCAAAAATACAGAAAATGGTGTGTTTTTTTTTAAAAAAAACACGATATTCAGTTATTTTTCATAGAAATTACTCGTAATTTTTTACCAATTCTTTACTTTTGCAAGTAAATTGATAAAAGTATGTCTATTTATGAAATATCATTCATTTAATAATATAATTGTCTTCCAGATTATTAAAAAAGGCAAAAATACAGAGAATTGTGTGTTTTTTTAAAAATAAACACGGTATTTCTGTTATTTTTCATATAAATCACTCGTAATTTTTTACCAATTCTTTATTTTTGCAAGGAAATTGTTAAAAGTATGCCTCTTTATGAAATATCATTCATTTAATAATATCATTGTCTTCCAGATTATTAAAAAAGGCAAAAATACAGAGAATGTGTGTTTAAAAAAAAAACACGGTATTTCTGTTATTTTTCATAGAAATTACCCGTAATTTTGTATTAATTCTTTATTTTTGCAAATAAATTGATAAAAGTATGTCTCTTTATTAAATATCATTCATTTGATAATATTATTGTCTCCCAGATTATTAAAATAGGCAAAAATACAGAAAATTGTGTGTTTTTTTTAAAAAAAAATACGGTATTTCTGTTATTTTTCATATAAATCACTCGTAATTTTTTACTAATTCTTTATTTTTGCAAGTAAATTGATAAAATTATGTCTCTTTATGAAATATCATTCATTTAATAATATTATTGTCTTCCAGATTATTCAAAAAGGCAAAAATACAGAGAATTGTGTGTTTTTTTTAAAAATAAACACGGTATTTCTGTTATTTTTCATATAAATCACTCGTAATTTTTTACTAATTCTTTATTTTTGCAAGTAAATTGATAAAATTATGCCTCTTTATGAAATATCATTCATTTAATAATATCATTGTCTTCCAGATTATTCAAAAAGGCAAAAATACAGAAAATGGTGTGTTTTTTTTTAAAAAAAACACGATATTCAGTTATTTTTCATAGAAATTACTCGTAATTTTTTACCAATTCTTTACTTTTGCAAGTAAATTGATAAAAGTATGTCTATTTATGAAATATCATTCATTTAATAATATAATTGTCTTCCAGATTATTAAAAAAGGCAAAAATACAGAGAATTGTGTGTTTTTTTAAAAATAAACACGGTATTTCTGTTATTTTTCATATAAATCACTCGTAATTTTTTACCAATTCTTTATTTTTGCAAGGAAATTGTTAAAAGTATGCCTCTTTATGAAATATCATTCATTTAATAATATCATTGTCTTCCAGATTATTAAAAAAGGCAAAAATACAGAGAATGTGTTTTTAAAAAAAAAACACGGTATTTCTGTTATTTTTCATAGAAATTACCCGTAATTTTGTATTAATTCTTTATTTTTGCAAATAAATTGATAAAAGTATGTCTCTTTATTAAATATCATTCATTTGATAATATTATTGTCTCCCAGATTATTAAAATAGGCAAAAATACAGAAAATTGTGTGTTTTTTTTAAAAAAAAATACGGTATTTCTGTTATTTTTCATATAAATCACTCGTAATTTTTTACTAATTCTTTATTTTTGCAAGTAAATTGATAAAATTATGTCTCTTTATGAAATATCATTCATTTAATAATATTATTGTCTTCCAGATTATTCAAAAAGGCAAAAATACAGAAAATGGTGTGTTTTTTTTTAAAAAAAACACGATATTCAGTTATTTTTCATAGAAATTACTCGTAATTTTTTACCAATTCTTTACTTTTGCAAGTAAATTGATAAAAGTATGTCTATTTATGAAATATCATTCATTTAATAATATAATTGTCTTCCAGATTATTCAAAAAGGCAAAAATACAGAAAATGGTGTGTTTTTTTTTAAAAAAAACACGATATTCAGTTATTTTTCATAGAAATTACTCGTAATTTTTTACCAATTCTTTACTTTTGCAAGTAAATTGATAAAAGTATGTCTATTTATGAAATATCATTCATTTAATAATATCATTGTCTTCCAGATTATTAAAAAAGGCAAAAATACAGAGAATGTGTGTTTAAAAAAAAAAACACGGTATTTCTGTTATTTTTCATAGAAATTACCCGTAATTTTGTATTAATTCTTTATTTTTGCAAATAAATTGATAAAAGTATGTCTCTTTATTAAATATCATTCATTTAATAATATTATTGTCTCCCAGATTATTAAAATAGGCAAAAATACAGAAAATTGTGTGTTTTTTTTAAAAAAAAATACGGTATTTCTGTTATTTTTCATAGAAATTACCCGTAATTTTGTATTAATTCTTTATTTTTGCAAATAAATTGATAAAAGTATGTCTCTTTATTAAATATCATTCATTTAATAATATTATTGTCTCCCAGATTATTAAAATAGGCAAAAATACAGAAAATTGTGTGTGTTTTTTTAAAAAAAATACGGTATTTCTGTTATTTTTCATATAAATCACTCGTAATTTTTTACTAATTCTTTATTTTTGCAAGTAAATTGATAAAATTATGTCTCTTTATGAAATATCATTCATTTAATAATATTATTGTCTTCCAGATTTTTAAAAAAGGCAAAAATACAGAAAATTGTGTGTTTTTTTTTAAAAAAATACGGTATTTTTGTTATTTTTTATAGAAATTACCCGTAATTTTTTACCAATTCTTTATTTTTGCAAGTAAATTGATAAAAGTATGTCTCTTTTTTGAAATATCATTCATTTAATAATATCATTGTCTTCCAGATTATTAAAAAATGCAAAAATACAGAGAATTGTGTGTTTTTTAAAAAAAAAACACGGTATTTCAGTTATTTTTCATAGAAATTACCCGTAATTTTTTACCAATTCTTTATTTTTGCAAGTAAATTGATAAAAGTATATCTCCATGAAATATCATTTATTTAATAATATTATTGTCTTCCAGATTATTAAAAAAGACAAAAATACAGAAAATTGTGTTTTTTTTTTAAAAAAAAACACGGTATTTCTGTTATTTTTTATAGAAATTACCCGTAATTTTTTACCAATTCTTTATTTTTGCAAGTAAATTGATAAAAGTATATCTCTTTATGAAATATCATTCATTTAATGATATTATTGTCTTCCAGATTATTAAAAAAGACAAAAATACAGAAAATTGTGTGTGTGTGTTTTTTTTTTTAACACGGTATTTCTGTTATTTTTCATGAAAATTAACCGTAATTTTGTGCCAATTCTTTATTTTTGCAAGTAAATTGATAAAATTACGTCTCTATATGAAATATCATTCTATATTATTAAAAAAGGCAAAAATACAGAAAAATGTGTCTTTTTTTTATTAAAATACGGTATTTTTGTTATTTTTCATAGAAATTACCCGTAATTTTTTACCAATTCTTTATTTTTGCAAGGAAGCTGTTCAAAGTATGTCTCTTTATGAAATATCATTTATTTAATAATATTATTGTCTTCCAGATTATTAAATAAGACAAAAATACAGAAAATTGTGTGTGTTTTTTTTTTAAACACTGTATTCAGTTATTTTCATAGAAATTACTCGTAATTTTTTACCAATTCTTTACTGTTGCAAGTAAATTGATAAAATTATGTCTCTTTAGGAAATATCATTAATTGAATAATATTATTGTCTTCCACATTATTCAAAAAGGCAAAAATACAGAAAATGGTGTGTTTTTTTTTAAAAAAAACACGATATTCAGTTATTTTTCATAGAAATTACTCGTAATTTTTTACCAATTCTTTACTTTTGCAAGTAAATTGATAAAAGTATGTCTCTTTATGAAATATCATTCATTTAATAATATCATTGTCTTCCAGATTATTAAAAAAGGCAAAAATACAGAGAATTGTGTGTTTTTTTTAAAAAAAGCACGGTATTTCAGTTATTTTTCATAGAAATTACCCGTAATAGTTTACCAATTCTTTTTTTTTTTGCAAGTAAATTGATAAAATTATGTCTCTTTATGAAATATCATTCATTTAATAATATTATTGTCTTCCAGATTATTAAAAAAATAAAAAATTCAGAAAATTGTGCGTGTTTTTTTTTTAAAAAAAAACACGGTATTTCTGTTATTTTTCATATAAATCACTCGTAATTTTTTACTAATTCTTTATTTTTGCAAGGAAATTGTTGAAAGTATGTCTCTTTATGAAATATCATTCATTTAATAATATTATTGTCTTCCAGATTATAAAATAAGACAAAAATACAGAAAATTGTGTGTTTTTTTTTAAAAAACACTGTATTCAGTTATTTTCATAGAAATTACTCATAATTTTTTACCAATTCTTTAGTGTTGCAAGTAAATTGATAAAATTATGTCTCTTTATGAAATATCATTCATTTAATAATATTATTGTCTTCCAGATTATTCAAAAAGGCAAAAATACAGAAAATGGTGTGTTTTTTAAAAAAAAAACACGATATTCAGTTATTTTTCATAGAAATTACTCGTAATTTTTTACCAATTCTTTACTTTTGCAAGTAAATTGATAAAAGTATGTCTCTTTTTTGAAATATCATTCATTTAATAATATCATTGTCTTCCAGATTATCAAAAAAGGCAAAAATACAGAGAATTGTGTGTTTTTTTTAAAAAAAAAACACGGTATTTCAGTTATTTTTCATAGAAATTACCCGTAATAGTTTACCAATTCTTTTTTTTTTTGCAAGTAAATTGATAAAATTATGCCTCTTTATGAAATATCATTCATTTAATAATATTATTGTCTTCCAGATTATTAAAAAAATAAAAAATTCAGAAATTTGTGCGTGTTTTTTTTTTTAAAAAAAAACACGGTATTTCTGTTATTTTTCATAGAAATTACCCGTAATTTTGTACCAATTCTTTATTTTTGCAAGTAAATTGATAAAATTACGTCTCTTTATGAAATATCATTCATTTAATAATATTGTTGTCTTTCAGATTATTAAAATAGGCAAAAATTTAGAAAATTGTGTGTTTTTTTAAAAAAAATACGGTATTTTTGTTATTTTTCATAGAAATTACCCGTAATTTTTTACCATATCTTTATTTTTGCAAGGAAATTGATAAAAGTATGCCTCTTTATGAAATATCATTCATTTAATAATATTATTGTCTTCCAGATTATTAAAAAAGACAAAAATACAGAAAATTGTGTGTTTTTTTTTAAAAAAAAAACACGGTATTCAGTTATTTTTCATAGAAATTACTCGTAATTTTTTACGAATTCTTTACTTTTGCAAGTAAATTAATAAAATTATGTATCTTTATGAAATATCATTCATTTAATAATATTATTGTCTTCCAGATTATTCAAAAAGGCAAAAATACAGAAAATTGTGTGTTTTTTTTAAACACGGTATTTCTGTTATTTTTCATGGAAATTACCCGTAATTTTGTACCAATTCTTTATGTTTGCAAGTAAATTGATAAAATTACGTCTCTTTATGAAATATCATTCATTTAATAATATTATTGTCTTCTATATTATTAAAAAAGGCAAAAATACAGAAAATTGTGTGTGTTTTTTTTTTAAATACGGTATTTTTGTTATTTTTCATAGAAATTACCCGTAATTTTTTACCAATTCTTTATTTTTGCAAGGAAATTGATAAAAGTATGCCTCTTTATGAAATATCATTTATTTAATAATATTATTGTCTTCCAGATTACTAAAAAAAGGCAAAAAAACAGAAAATTGTGTATTTTTTTAAAAAAAAATACGGTATTTTTGTTATTTTTCATAGAAATTACCCGTAATTTTTTACCAATTCTTTATTTTTGCAAGGAAATTGATAAAAGTATGTCCCTTTATGAAATATAATTTTTTATTAAAATACGGTATTTTTGTTATTATTCATAGAAGTTACCAGTAATTTTTTACCAATTCTTTATTTTTGCAAGTAAATTTATAAAATTACGTCTCTTTATGAAATATCATTCATTTAATAATGTTATTGTCTTCTATATTATTAAAAAAGGCAAAAATACAGAAAATTGTGTGTGTTTTTTTTTTAAATACGGTATTTCTCTTATTTTTCATAGAAATTACTCGTAATTTTTTACCAATTCTTTACTGTTGCAAGTAAATTGATAAAATTAAGTCTCTTTATGAAATATCATTCATTTAATTATATTATTGTCTTCCAGATTATTCAAAAAGGCAAAAATACAGAAAATGGTGTGTTTTTTTAAAAAAAATACGATATTCAGTTATTTTTCATAGAAATTACTCGTAATTTTTTACCAATTCTTTACTGTTGCAAGTAAATTGATAAAAGTATGTCTCCTTATGAAATATTATTCATTTAATAATATTATTGTCTTCCAGATTACTAAAAAAAGGCAAAAAAACAGAAAAACACGGTATTTCTCTTATTTTTCATATAAATCACTCGTAATTTTTTACTAATTCTTTATTTTTGCAAGTAAATTGATAAAATTATGTTTTTTTATGAAATATCATTCATTTAATAATATTATTGTGTTTCAGATTATTAAAATAGGCAAAAATACAGAAAATTGTGTGTTTTTTTAAAAAAAATACGGTATTTTTGTTATTTTTCATAGAAATTACCCGTAATTTTTTACCAATTCTTTATTTTTGCAAGGAAATTGATAAAAGTATGCCTCTTTATGAAATATCATTCATTTAATAATATTATTGTCTTCCAGATTACTAAAAAAAGGCAAAAAAACAGAAAATTGTGTGTTTTTTTTTTAAAAAAAACACGGTATTCAGTTATTTTTCATAGAAATTACTCGTAATTTTTTACGAATTCTTTATTTTTGCAAGGAAATTGATAAAAGTATGCCTCTTTATGAAATATCATTTATTTAATAATATTATTGTCTTCCAGATTACTAAAAAAAGGCAAAAAAACAGAAAATTGTGTATTTTTTTAAAAAAAAATACGGTATTTTTGTTATTTTTCATAGAAATTACCCGTAATTTTTTACCAATTCTTTATTTTTGCAAGGAAATTGATAAAAGTATGTCCCTTTATGAAATATCATTTTTTATTAAAATACGGTATTTTTGTTATTTTTCATAGAAGTTACCCGTAATTTTTTACCAATTCTTTATTTTTGCAAGTAAATTGATAAAATTACGTCTCTTTATGAAATATCATTCATTTAATAATGTTATTGTCTTCTATATTATTAAAAAAGGCAAAAATACAGAAAATTGTGTGTGTGTTTTTTTTTTAAATACGGTATTTCTCTTATTTTTCATAGAAATTACTCGTAATTTTTTACCTATTCTTTACTGTTGCAAGTAAATTGATAAAATTATGTCTCTTTATGAAATATCATTCATTTAATAATATTATTGTCTTCCAGATTATTCAAAAAGGCAAAAATACAGAAAATGGTGTGTTTTTTAAAAAAAAAACACGATATTCAGTTATTTTTCACAGAAATTACTCGTAATTTTTTACCAATTCTTTACTTTTGCAAGTAAATTGATAAAAGTATGTCTCTTTTTTGAAATATCATTCATTTAATAATATTATTGTCTTTCAGATTATTAAAATAGGCAAAAATACAGAAAATTGTGTGTTTTTTTTAAAAAAAAATGCGGTATTTTTGTTATTTTTCATAGAAATTACCCGTAATTTTATACCAATTCTTTATTTTTGCAAGGAAATTGATAAAAGTATGCCACTTTATGAAATATCATTCATTTAATAATATTATTGTCTTTCAGATTATTAAAAAAGGCAAAAATACAGAAAATTGTGTGTTTTTTTTAAAAAAAATATGGTATTCAGTTATTTTTCATAGAAATTACTCGTAATTTTTTACCAATTCTTTACTTTTGCAAGTAAATTGATAAAATTACGTCTCTTTATGAAATATCATTCATTGCATAATATTGTTGTCTTTCAGATTATTAAAATAGGCAAAAATACAGAAAATTGTGTGTTTTTTTTTTTTAAAATACGGTATTTTTGTTATTTTTCATAGAAATTACCCGTAATTTTATACCAATTCTTTATTTTTGCAAGGAAATTGATAAAAGTATGCCTCTTTATGAAATATCATTCATTTAATAATATTATTGTCTTCCAGATTATTAAAAAAGGCAAAAATACAGAAAATTGTGTGTTTTTTTTAAAAAAAATACGGTATTTTTGTTATTTTTCATAGAAATTACTCGTAATTTTTTACGAATTGTTTACTTTTGCAAGTAAATTAATAAAATTATGTCTCTTTATGAAATATCATTCATTTAATAATATTATTGTCTTCCAGATTATTCAAAAAGGCAAAAATACAGAAAATTGTGTGTTTTTTTTTTAAACACGGTATTTCTGTTATTTTTCATGGAAATTACCCGTAATTTTGTACAAATTCTTTATTTTTGCAAGTAAATTGATTAAATTACGTCTCTTTATGAAATATCATTCATTTAATAATATTATTGTCTTCTATATTATTAAAAAAGGCAAAAATACAGAAAATTGTGTGTGTGTTTTTTTTTAAATACGGTATTTTTGTTATTTTTCATAGAAATTACCCGTAATTTTTTACCAATTCTTTATTTTTGCAAAGTAAATTGATAAAATTATGTCTCTTTATGAAATATCATTCATTTAATAATATTATTGTCTTCCAGATTATTAAATAAGACAAAAATACAGAAAATTGTGTTTTTTTTAAAAAAAAAACACGGTATTCAGTTATTTTCATAGAAATTACTCGTAATTTTTTACGAATTCTTTACTTTTGCAAGTAAATTAATAAAATTATGTCTCTTTATG
This sequence comes from Rhamphomyia laevipes, assembly GCA_963920725.1. NCBI lineage: Eukaryota > Metazoa > Arthropoda > Insecta > Diptera > Empididae > Rhamphomyia > Rhamphomyia laevipes. Next base: position 41,488,068 of record OY987255.1, on the reverse strand, counting down.
AAACATCATTCATATAATAATATTATTGTCTTCCAGATTGTTCATCCAGCATCCCTAAAAAGAGAAAATTGAATTAATAAAATAAATTTATTAAAATCATACAATATTTGTTTATATTTAATATGAAAAACAACAACAACTACATGTGTAAATTTTATGTTGAAATAGCATGGAAGGTTGTTGATGTTTTCCATACATATTACATTCAATCGATAGGTACTTACCTGTAGTTTAAATCCCCAAATAAATGCAACCAATATCAGGTGGATATTGGTTACTAAATTCAATCTAATATTGATTGATGTGCCGGCATAACCTGAAAAATAAAGCAAAAGGTTTAGATGAATATCAGCTTTAATATAGCTGACATCCATGATGTTCTTATATTTTTAGAATTCTAATGAATTCTTAATTTCATATTTTAATAACTTACCAGAATTAATAGTGGAAAATAATCCGATTTTTACGAATTAAATTTAGATGAAATGCCGGCATTTCATCTGTCAAACCGAAACTTGCGGAGTAGATTGCGAGTAAAATAATCCGCGTAGACTTATGAAAATTTTCTACTTGGTATAAAAGTGAATCGCGAATCTAATTATGTTAGGAAAAATCGCGGAAAATAAACATAAACATAGAATTTATGTTTTTTAAATTAAATGAAAAACCCAATTAGTATGAGCGAGATGCAATTTGTGCGAGCGAGATAAAATAAACTGCACGAAAGTACGCTCTCGTAATAAAAATCAGTAGGGACAACTTAATAATAATTAAATTGTTCAGGGCTGAACGTTTTTATAGCATTTTATAGCAAAAGTTATTAATAGAATTTTCCAGGAAAATTAGCTAGAATTAGGAAAATTTAGTAGAGAAATTATAGGAAATAATATTCTAAAGGAAAAAAGGTTAGTAAAGGTTTTCAGGAAAACCTTAGGATAAAATGTTATGGCCATTATGGTCGAATGATTTAAAAATTAATATGGTAACACCATATAGAAAATGTAAATTTTAAAATAGATTAGGCTATATAAACGCTAGGCAAATTGAGAATTTTATCAGTCTCATCGATCGATTCTCAAAGGCAGCAGCAGCAAGTAAATTCAAGAAAATAATTTAAAATTATTTTATATCTACACATATACATAAAGGTAAGAAAAATTATTGTATACGGATAAAATTACAAGTGGCACAAGTAATTGTGGAAAATTTGTGATTGTTCCTATGCAATATATTTTCGTTGGTTTAATTAACTCATTATTTTTAAAAAGGGTAAAGTAAATTTAATTAAATTTATTCTAAATAATTAACAAAGTTGTAGATTATAAAAATAAATAAATAAAGTGAAATTAATTTAAAATTGCCAATTAGCGAATTATTAGAATTCGATTTTAAAGTATTTAAATTCAATTAGTGAATTGTTAGAATTTAATATAGAATTATTTTTAAATTTAATTATTGAAGTATAGAATTGAATTTATTAAAAAAAAAAAAAAATAATATCAATTAAAGTTAGGTTAAATCGGAAAACCGCATGAAGTTATAAAAAATCAAAACGTTTAATTATTATACAAAATTAAAATCACGCGTTGCAAAATTTAAATAAAAAGTGAGGTTAAATTCGGTTAAATTAATTTAATAAAATTAAGGTTAGATTGCGCCCACATTACGATCACGTGTCGAATTAAGATTACGGTTATCGAATTATAGATCGAATGTTAATTTAATAAAGTCATTTTAGTAGATAATTGTTCTTACAAAACAATTTATTATTATTAATTGATTTAAATTAGTTTATTAGATAATTGTTTTTACAAAACAATTTATTTATTTTTTACTATTATCGTTGATTATGGTTTACCAGGTATATTGTATTTGATATTAATCTGGTAAATGTAATTTAATCAACATAGTTTCAAACGTATAAATTAATACAGGCAACCTAACCTCAACATAAATTAATTAGGGAAATATCATAAATAAATTAGATTATTTAACCTCAGAGAATTAGTCGTATCAACCAATTTCTAGGTTTTGTGGAACAAAATTCAATATTGAACAAAACCAATATTAAACGATCCACCAGGTTGCGCTACATTATAAAATTGTTGAAATCTACTCTAATTGTCGCCCAACGGCAATTGTAGTAGATAGACAATTAGCTGATCGACCTTCAGATAACAGTCAGGCTAATGGTATAAACACAATTGCTGAGACGATAGAAGCGACATCAACGTTAACAATTAGCAACATAATTGAGATTAATTAATTAAAGAGTAAAGTAATAATACAAATTGTTTGTTTGTTTTTTCATTAATAATTATTATTGTAACATTTGAAATTCATTATTTTAATAAATATTTAAATAAAATAAAATTGAACGTAAACCAAGCAGATTTCTTTTTATTTAGTTCAAGGAGAAGTTAAACTTTTTATTTCAGAAATTTTAGCAGGCTCACCGAACATTTTGGTCCTTCGAACCGGATACTGTCAGGTCCGTTTGATTTTGTGAAATTTGAATATTTGACACAAAGAAATTTGTTGATAATAGTTAGTAATTAGAATTAGGATTGGCAATTTTAATATAAGTAGTTATTGTTAGGGACTAACATTTTTTAATCATTTCATACAAGAGGCAAACTAGTTTATCAACGACGATAAAGTGGTTTTATTTCAATATGACTGCGTCATTGAAAAGTACCCTAACAAAACAAAAGGTTTTGGCAGAGAGAATTCAAAAATCGATTATCAACGGCAAGAAAACAAAACTGGAAAAACGAACCGTTGGATTTTATGAAACTAAAATCAGCGATTTGAGTAACAGTTGGTATGAATTTGGATTAAATGATCTGGCCATTCGAGAATTAATAGAAAATTCTGCTGAAGAGTGTGTAGACGATTATATCACAGAAGATGTTTATTCTGATATAGAAGTTGCGTATACAGAGTATATTGGCGACTTTAAGGATAACTTAAAACTTAAACAAAATGTAGAGACAAACATAGTCGGCGTACCACCACTACAACAACAAGATGTTAACACAACGTCGAATGTACATAATCAAGTACAATTACCACGTATAACGCTTCCAAAATTCAATGGGGATTATAATGAATGGAGATCGTTTCACGACTTGTTTGTTTCAATCATACACAACAACACACAACTGCAAGCAGTCCAGAAGCTGCAGTATTTAAAAGGCTGTTTAACTGGTGAAGCAGAAAGGCTGCTGAAACATGTACCAGTAACAGGCAATGATTATGAGCCAGCATGGGAGAAACTCAAGCTGCGGTACGAGAACAAACGACTGCTGGTTAATACACAGATAAAAATTTTGGTGAATCAACCAAAAATACTAAACGAATCTGGTAAATCGCTACGACAACTAATCGAGACGACTGAGGAATGTGAACAGCAATTAAATTCACTTGGTGTAATGGTATCCAAATGGGATTCATTAATTATTTATTTGCTGGTGCTAAAGTTACCATTTACAACGGTGAAACTTTGGGAGGAGGAATTAGGTGATTCTCAAGACCTACCCTCTTTAGAACAATTCAAGAAATTTCTGAACACAAGGTTCAGAGTTCTAGAAGCGGTGTCACAGTCAACTACAATGACGAAGCCTACACCAATTAGTACAAGAACGTACCACATCGCTACTACTTCAAAATGCCTAGCTTGTAATGGACAGCATTTTGTTGGAAAGTGTTTTAAATTTCAGAAAATGAACGTTGATGAACGGAGAAACTGTATAAAACAAAGTAGACGATGCTTTAATTGTTTTTCGAGCAATCATGGTGCTAATAATTGCCCGAGTCAACAACGATGTAAAAAATGTAACCAAAAACATAGTGGTTGGTTACATAGTACTTTGAACAATATTCCTGGAACAAAAGGTGGCCCACAGGGGGTCAAAAATCAACATAAGGTTGAAAGTTCACCAGCGGTGGACAAGGCTGATAGTTTGGAGATATTAAAATCGTCAAATTTTTTTTGTGCTGAACAACAAGATGTGTTGTTAGCCACAGCATTAGTATCAGTTTATGATCGCAATGGGCGATGCATAACGCTACGCTGTTTAGTTGATCCTGGATCTCAATCATCGTTTATTACAGAGAATGTTTGTAAGAAATTAGGGGTGCCAGGTGAATCAGCCAAGGTGGAAATTACTGGTTTGAGTACAGGTCAAACAGCAATTTCCAATAAAAAGGTTCAAGTACAGATTTATAATAATAAGACAAAGACGTCTAGCGTGAAAGTATCTATGCTAGTTATTAAGAAAATAACAGATATGTTACCTTCATGTAAAATTATTAGAAGACAGTGGGACCATCTGAAGAATCTGGAGCTAGCAGATCCCACTTATTATATTCCAGGAAATATTGATATACTTCTTGGAGCAACAACGTATGCAAATATTATACAAAATGGATTGGTCAAGGGACCAAAGGATGCACCAGTAGCAATACAGACTACATTAGGATGGATACTTCTAGGGAATAGTCCACGAATATCCAGTCAAGAAACAAAAACATTTACAGTTATCCAACGGCAGACTGATGAGATATGTCATCAATTAAAAAAGTTTTGGGAATTAGAAGAAATTCCCACTCACAAAACTTTGAAACCAGAGGATGAAGAATGTGAAAATATGTTCAAGTTAACGCATACAAGACTTGAAAATGGACAGTATGAAGTGAAACTGCCATTTATAAATGGACGATGTCCAGATCTAGGGTCATCTCGAGAGATGGCCAGAAAACGTTATGAAGTACTAAAGAATAAATTTAAAGGGAATACAACACTAGATGAAGAATATTCAAAGTGCCTCGATGAATATATAGATTTAAACCAGATGGAAAAGGTATCAAATGAGCAGTCTACAAATCCTTATTATATACCACATCATGCAGTGTTTAAAGAAAGTACTACGACGAAACTTAGAGTTGTATTTGATGCTTCAGCAAAAACAACAAATGGAAAATCATTGAATGAACAAATGTTGATAGGACCAACATTACAACCAACATTGTTTTCCACTTTAATGAAATGGCGAAAATATAAAGTAGCCATAACAGCGGACATCGAGAAGATGTATCGTATGATTTTAATTCATCCAGAATATCGAAAGTACCAACAAATAATTTGGAGAGACCCGATTACAAAGGTGGACACTGATTATGAGTTAAAAGCGGTGACTTTCGGCACATCAGCTGCTCCATATTTAGCAATTAAGACATTGCAACAATTATCGGCGGATGAAGAACAAAATTATCCATTAGCTGCAAAGACAGCGTTACTTGATTTTTATGTGGATGATTTATTAAGTGGGGCAGATAGTATTGAAGAAGCAATGGAACTGCAGCAGCAATTCATACAGATGCTAGAAAAAGGACATTTTAATCTTCGAAAATGGGCCAGTAATTATCCAGAGATAGTAGAGCAGTTACCATTAGCACACAGGGAATTAAAAGAGACATTTCAATTTGACGAATCTAATACAATTAAAACACTCGGAATAAGATGGTATCCTGGTACGGATTATTTTACATTTGCAGTATTAGATAAAACTCAGCAAGCGATTACTAAAAGGTCTATTTTATCACAAGTTGCTTCATTATATGATCCTTTAGGATAGATCACACCTGTAATTGTAGTAGCAAAATTACTAATTCAAGAGTTATGGATATCAGGGAACTCTTTTAAGTAGATAAATCAATTGCGGAACGATGGCAATTTTTTAAAGAAAGCCTACAACAACTAAATAAAATTAGAATACCTAGATGGTTAGGTATTACGTTACAATCAAACAATGTTCAAATACATGGATTCAGCGACGCTTCAATTAAAGCTTACGCAGCAGTAATATATTTACGAATACAAAATTCAGATGGAGTTGTCACTTCAAAATTGATTGCATCAAAAACCAAGGTAGCACCAATAAAACCGGTGACATTGCCACGTTTAGAATTATGTGGTGCACTAATTTTGGCCCGACTAATTGAAACAACGATACGCTCAATGGGGTTAAGTAATTATTCGATTACTGCATGGACAGATTCAACAATTACATTACAATGGATTCATAATCATCCATCGAAATGGAAAACATTTGTTGCTAATAGAGTTAGTGAAATACAGGATAAAGTAGATCCTAGCTGTTGGAGACACGTACCAACAGAATTTAATCCTGCAGATTTAGCCTCTAGAGGAATACCAGCTGAAAAAATTATAACGAATGAGTTATGGTGGAATGGACCAACGTGGTTGGTGAAAGCTGAGAAAGAATGGCCAGAAAATAAAATTTCATTGACAGTACCTGCAATAGAAGTGAAGAAAACAACTGTTGTATCACTATTAACCACTACTGATGATATGTTTTCGCGTTTTTCATCATTCATGTTATTAAAGAGAACAACTGCATGGATACTACGATTTTATAACAACGCAACAAAGGGAAACGCTAAAAGAGTAGGAATATTAAATAAACAAGAAATGGATGCTGCAGAAAATTTAATATTAAAACTAATTCAGCAAAGATCATTTTCTGAAGAATATAATCGTTTGATTGGAAATAAAACAATTGATAAAAAAAGTCAGTTGTTGACATTAATGCCATTTTTGGATCAACATAAAATTATACGTGTAGGTGGACGATTAACCAACGCAAATGTAGCATACAAAAACAAGCACCCAGTTATACTGCCATCAAATCATTATGTTACAACATTAATCATTAATGAAATACATAAAGACACTCTACATGGTGGAGTCAATTTGGTTTTAAATACGAGCAGGAATTTATACTGGATAATTAATGGAAAACGAATAATATCAAGACAGATAGCTAAATGCACAACTTGTATTCGTCACAAAAAGGAACCGTATACACAATTAATGGGAAATTTACCAAGTTGTAGGGTAAATATATCTAAACCGTTCAGTCATGTCGGAATGGATTTTGCAGGTCCAATTATTTTAAAAATGTCATCGCATAGAACGTCAAGAACGTATAAGGGTTATTTTTGTATATTTGTTTGTATGGCTACGAAAGCTATACACTTGGAATTAGTATCAGATTTATCAGCGTCAGCCTTTTTAGCATCATTTAGGAGATTTGTTGCACGAAGGGGTCTATGTACTGATGTTTACTCCGACTGCGGTACAAATTTTAAAGGAGCACAGATTACACTCAATAAGGAGTTAACAAAGGCGTTGCAGGAAGCAAGTCCGAATGTGAGTCAACATTTCAGCGAAAAGGGAATTAGTTGGCATTTTAATCCTCCAGGAGCACCTCATTTTGGAGGTTTATGGGAGGCTGGAGTTAAAGCGGTGAAGTATCATCTCCGTAGAGTGATAGGTAAAAATGTCTACACGTATGAAGAATACGTAACATTGCTATGTCAAATCGAAGCATGCTTAAACTCTCGACCGTTAACAGTCATGGAAAATAGAAGCGAGGACTTGGAAGTATTAACACCAGGTCATTTCCTGATTGGACGGCCACTTAACGCTGTGCCTGAACCTGAAATATTAGACAAGGTTGCACCAGGTCAAAGATGGCGACATATGCAATATATGGCACAGCAATTTTGGGACAAATGGTCCAAGGGATATTTAAATACATTACAACAAAGAACAAAATGGCAAACAACACAACCAAATATTAAGGAAGGCGATGTAGTTTTATTAAAAGATGAGAATACATCACCAACATTTTGGCCACTGGGACGAGTTGAAGAAGTACATCCAGGTGAAGATGGAGTTGTTCGAGTGGTAAAAATAAAGACAGAACATAGTTCGTTTACGAGGCCCGTAACGAAAATCTGTCCATTGGTACAAGCAAATGATGATACTATATTATGATAGTATCTGTAAAAAAAAAAAAAAATTTTTTTTTGTATGTTGTCATATTTGTTTGTCCGTCTTGTTGTTTTATGTGGTAAAATGTTTTAAAAATAAATAATAATAATATTTCTTTTGGGTTTATGATTAGGTAACAATGAATCCAACGAATAATCAATACCGGTATTCAGAGCGGTACACCATTAAAAGTGGAATGACGTTTGAAACGATATGTAATATGATCACGGATAGTTTGGAGGAATACTTTATACATTCCGAACTGGAAGAATTGGGTCCGAGTTTGCGGTATGATTCAGTGCAATGGCGCTTAGCAAGGGCAAATATTGGGCGGCCACCAGGAATGCCACCAATGATTCCATCGACGGCTAAAGCATTACCATAATTTATTAAAATTAATGTTATAAAATTAAATTTTTAGAGTACATAATAAATGTATGCAACTAAAAATTCATGAGTTCTTCATTTGTTAAATTTTTTAATAGAATTGCAAATTATGATGAGTTTACGATGATGGAAAGGTGATACACCCTACAACGTAAACAACAAGCATAATATATTTAATAAAAAAAAAAAAAATTTACTAAGACAGGTAGTGCCGTCATGTTAGTGATAGTATAATGTTCATGTTGTCCAATTTAGTAAAACAATATATATATTTTTAATTTATTTTTGTTCTCGTTAGATTAAAATAAATTCTTTCGAAGTTAATGATTTTCTCACGATTTGGGAGGAGGTTCCGTTGTCACCAACAAGACAAGGTCAACAATCAAATAAAAATAAAAGACAACGTGTTGGTGATTCCACCAACGCGAAATTTACGGCACCAACACACAAAAGAGCGGTGGAAACAAATTGGTTTTTTGAACCAGAGAATCCAGCCAGTGCCGCTAGACGCAAGTCACAATTGACTCACGTAATACCTGAGTCTACAAAAGATTTGATTGATGAACCAAAGGTCATTACTGAATGTAATTCACTGGTGCAAACCAGTGAAAGTTCGGTAGTGAGCTGTACAACCAGCCAACCAGAAGAGCAGGTGCCAGTTGGTGAAAACCTAATAGGACCACCAGTATTGGTTAATGGGTGTTATACAACGGAGTGGAGCTCGTTAAGGTTGTCCACTACAGTTGCAGAATTTAGAATGCGAATTAATAATGACGTACAACGCGTTATTACAAAAGAAGGAGAACAGGTGTTCTTGCCGAAAAAGGTGGTGGAAAGAATTGATTTCGACAAGATTAGATCATCTAAACAAAAAGATTTTTTGGTTAATCTGCCAGGTGGATGGTGCATACGGGCGCAAGTGTATGCTGATGGGAAGGTGAAATTTCACCATCATCAACTTAGGAAAAAGTCTAAATTAAATAAAGAAAAACTGGTGTTAAACAATATTGTTCAACGGGCGGGAGAATGTTCATCCAGCATCCCTAAAAAGAGAAAATTGAATTAATAAAATAAATTTATTAAAATCATACAATATTTGTTTATATTTAATATGAAAAACAACAACAACTACATGTGTAAATTTTATGTTGAAATAGCATGGAAGGTTGTTGATGTTTTCCATACATATTACATTCAATCGATAGGTACTTACCTGTAGTTTAAATCCCCAAATAAATGCAACCAATATCAGGTGGATATTGGTTACTAAATTCAATCTAATATTGATTGATGTGCCGGCATAACCTGAAAAATAAAGCAAAAGGTTTAGATGAATATCAGCTTTAATATAGCTGACATCCATGATGTTCTTATATTTTTAGAATTCTAATGAATTCTTAATTTCATATTTTAATAACTTACCAGAATTAATAGTGGAAAATAATCCGATTTTTACGAATTAAATTTAGATGAAATGCCGGCATTTCATCTGTCAAACCGAAACTTGCGGAGTAGATTGCGAGTAAAATAATCCGCGTAGACTTATGAAAATTTTCTACCCGGTATAAAAGTGAATCGCGAATCTAATTATGTTAGGAAAAATCGCGGAAAATAAACATAAACATAGAATTTATGTTTTTTAAATTAAATGAAAAACCCAATTAGTATGAGCGAGATGCAATTTGTGCGAGCGGGATAAAATAAACTGCACGAAAGTTCTCTCTCGTAATAAAAATCAGTAGGGACAACTTAATAATAATTAAATTGTTCAGGGCTGAACGTTTTTATAGCATTTTATAGCAAAAGTTATTAATAGAATTTTCCAGGAAAATTAGCTAGAATTAGGAAAATTTAGTAGAGAAATTATAGGAAATAATATTCTAAAGGAAAAAAGGTTAGTAAAGGTTTTCAGGAAAACCTTAGGATAAAATGTTATGGCCATTATGGTCGAATGATTTAAAAATTAATATGGTAACACCATATAGAAAATGTAAATTTTAAAATAGATTAGGCTATATAAACGCTAGGCAAATTGAGAATTTTATCAGTCTCATCGATCGATTCTCAAAGGCAGCAGCAGCAAGTAAATTCAAGAAAATAATTTAAAATTATTTTATATTTACACATATACATAAAGGTAAGAAAAATTATTGTATACGGATAAAATTACATGTGGCACAAGTAATTGTGGAAAATTTGTGATTGTTCCTATGCAATATATTTTCGTTGGTTTAATTAACTCATTATTTTTAAAAAGGGTAAAGTAAATTTAATTAAATTTATTCTAAATAATTAACAAAGTTGTAGATTATAAAAATAAATAAATAAAGTGAAATTAATTTAAAATTGCCAATTAGCGAATTATTAGAATTCGATTTTAAAGTATTTAAATTCAATTAGTGAATTGTTAGAATTTAATATAGAATTATTTTTAAATTTAATTATTGAAGTATAGAATTGAATTTATTAAAAAAATTAAATAAAAAATAATATCAATTAGAGTTAGGTTAAATCGGAAAATCGCATGAAGTTATAAAAAATCAAAACGTTTAATTATTATACAAAATTAAAATCACGCGTTGCAAAATTTAAATAAAAAGTGAGGTTAAATTCGGTTAAATTAATTTAATAAAATTAAGGTTAGATTGCGCCCACATTACGATCACGTGTCGAATTAAGATTACGGTTATCGAATTATAGATCGAATGTTAATTTAATAAAGTCATTTTAGTAGATAATTGTTCTTACAAAACAATTTATTATTATTAATTGATTTAAATTAGTTTATTAGATAATTGTTTTTACAAAACAATTTATTTATTTTTTACTATTATCGTTGATTATGGTTTACCAGGTATATTGTATTTGATATTAATCTGGTAAATGTAATTTAATCAACATAGTTTCAAACGTATAAACTAATACAGGCAACCTAACCTCAACATAAATTAATTAGGGAAATATCATAAATAAATTAGATTATTTAACCTCAGAGAATTAGTCGTATCAACCAATTTCTAGGTTTTGTGGAACAAAATTCAATATTGAACAAAACCAATATTAAACGATCCACCAGGTTGCGCTACATTATAAAATTGTTGAAATCTACTCTAATTGTCGCCCAACGGCAATTGTAGTAGATCGACAATTAGCTGATCGAACTTCAGATAACAGTCAGGCTAATGGTATAAACACAATTGCTGAGACTATAGAAGCGACATCAACGTTAACAATTAGCAACATAATTGAGATTAATTAATTAAAGAGTAAAGTAATAATACAAATTGTTTGTTTGTTTTTTCATTAATAATTATTATTGTAACATTTGAAATTCATTATTTTAATAAATATTTAAATAAAATAAAATTGAACGTAAACCAAGCAGATTTCTTTTTATTTAGTTCAAGGAGAAGTTAAACTTTTTATTTCAGAAATTTTAGCAGGCTCACCGAACAAGATTATTAAAAAAGGCAAAAATTCAGAAAATTGTGCGTTTAAAAAAAAAACACGGTATTCAATTATTTTTCATAGAAATTACTCGTAATTTTTTACCAATTCTTTACTGTTGCAAGTAAATTGATAAAATTATGATCTTTATGAAATATCATTCATTTAATAATATTATTGTCTTCCAGATTATTCAAAAAGGCAAAAATACAGAAAATTGTGTGTTTTTTTTTTAAAAAAACACTGTATTCAGTTATTTTCATAGAAATTACTCGTAATTTTTTACCAATACTTTACTGTTGCAAGTAAATTGATAAAATTATGTCTCTTTATGAAATATCATTCATTTAATAATATTATTGTCTTCCAGATTATTCAAAAAGGCAAAAATACAGAAAATGGTGTGCTTTTTTTTAAAAAAAACACGATATTCAGTTATTTTTCATAGAAATTACTCGTAATTTTTTACCAATTCTTTACTTTTGCAAGTAAATTGATAAAAGTATGTCTCTTTATGAAATATCATTCATTTAATAATATCATTGTCTTTCAGATTATTAAAAAAGGCAAAAATACAGAGAATTGTGTGTTTTTTTAAAAAAAAAAACACGGTATTTCAGTTATTTTTCATAGAAATTACCCGTAATAGTTTAACAATTCTTTTTTTTTTTGCAAGTAAATTGATAAAATTATGTTTCTTTATGAAATATCATTCATTTAATAATATTATTGTCTTCCAGATTATTAAAAAAATAAAAAAATCAGAAAATTGTGCGTGTTTTTTTTTTAAAAAAAACACGGTATTTCTGTTATTTTTTATAGAAATAACCCGTAATTTTGTACCAATTCTTTATTTTTGCAAGTAAATTGATAAAATTACGTCTCTTTATGAAATATCATTCATTTAATAATATTGTTGTCTTTCAGATTATTAAAATAGGCAAAAATACAGAAAATTGTGTGTTTTTTTAAAAAAAAATACGGTATTTTTGTTATTTTTCATAGAAATTACCCGTATTTTTTTACCAATTCTTTATTTTTGCAAGGAAATTGATAAAAGTATGCCTCTTTATGAAATATCATTCATTTAATAATATTATTGTCTTCCAGATTATTAAAAAAGACAAAAATACAGAAAATTGTGTGTTTTTTTTTTTTTTAAAAAACACGGTATTCAGTTATTTTTCATAGAAATTAAAAAAAAAAACACGGTATTTCTGTTATTTTTCATAGAAATAACCCGTAATTTTGTACCAATTCTTTATTTTTGCAAGTAAATTGATAAAATTACGTCTCTTTATGAAATTTCATTCATTTAATAATATTGTTGTCTTTCAGATTATTAAAATAGGCAAAAATACAAAAAATTGTGTGTTTTTGTTAAAAAAAATACGGTATTTTTGTTATTTTTCATAGAAATTACCCGTAATTTTTTACCAATTCTTTATTTTTGCAAGGAAATTGATAAAAGTATGCCTCTTTATGAAATATCATTCATTTAATAATATTATTGTCTTCCAGATTATTAAAAAAGACAAAAATACAGAAAATTGTGTGTTTTTTTTAAAAAAAAATACGGTATTTTTGTTATTTTTCATAGAAATTACTCGTAATTTTTTACGAATTCTTTACTTTTGCAAGTAAATTAATAAAATTATGTCTCTTTATGAAATATCATTCATTTAATAATATTATTGTCTTCCAGATTATTCAAAAAGACAAAAATACAGAAAATTGTGTGTTTTTTTTTTTAATAAAAAACATGGTATTCAGTTATTTTTCATAGAAATTAAAAAAAAAACACGGTATTTCTGTTATTTTTCATAGAAATAACCCGTAATTTTGTACCAATTCTTTATTTTTGCAAGTAAATTGATAAAATTACGTTTCTTTATGAAATATCATTCATTTAATAATATTGTTGTCTTTCAGATTATTAAAATAGGCAAAAATACAGAAAATTGTGTGTTTTTTTTAAAAAAAAAAAACGGTATTTTTGTTATTTTTCATAGAAATTACCCGTAATTTTTTACCAATTCTTTTTTTTTGCAAGCAAATTGATAAAAGTATGCCTCTTTATCAAATATTATTCATTTAATAATGTTATTGTCTTCTATATTATTAAAAAAGACAAAAATACAGAAAATTGTGTGTTTTTTTTTAAAAAAAAAAACACGGTATTCAGTTATTTTTCATAGAAATTACTCGTAATTTTTTACGAATTCTTTACTTTTGCAAGTAAATTAATAAAATTATGTCTCTTTATGAAATATCATTCATTTAATAATATTATTGTCTTTCAGATTATTCAAAAAGGCAAAAATACAGAAAATTGTGTGTTTTTTTTTTAAAAAAACACTGTATTCAGTTATTTTCATAGAAATTACTCGGAAGGTTGTTGATGTTTTCCATTCATATTACATTCAATCGATAGGTACTTACCTGTAGTTTAAATCCCCAAATAAATGCAACCAATATCAGGTGGATATTGGTTACTAAATTCAATCTAATATTGATTGATGTGCCGGCATAACCTGAAAAATAAAGCAAAAGGTTTAGATGAATATCAGCTTTAATATAGCTGACATCCATGATGTTCTTATATTTTTAGAATTCTAATGAATTCTTAATTTCATATTTTAATAACTTACCAGAATTAATAGTGGAAAATAATCCGATTTTTACGAATTAAATTTAGATGAAATGCCGGCATTTCATCTGTCAAACCGAAACTTGCGGAGTAGATTGCGAGTAAAATAATCCGCGTAGACTTATGAAAATTTTCTACCCGGTAGAAAAGTGAATCGCGAATCTAATTATGTTAGGAAAAATCGCGGAAAATAAACATAAACATAGAATTTATGTTTTTTAAATTAAATGAAAAACCCAATTAGTATGAGCGAGATGCAATTTGTGCGAGCGGGATAAAATAAACTGAACGAAAGTACTCTCTCGTAATAAAAATCAGTAGGGACAACTTAATAATAATTAAATTGTTCAGGGCTGAACGTTTTTATAGCATTTTATAGCAAAAGTTATTAATAGAATTTTGCAGGAAAATTAGCTAGAATTAGGAAAATTTAGTAGAGAAATTATAGGAAATAATATTCTAAAGGAAAAAAGGGTAGTAAAGGTTTTCAGGAAAACCTTAGGATAAAATGTTATGGCCATTATGGTCGAATGATTTAAAAATTAATATGGTAACACCATATAGAAAATGTAAATTTTAAAATAGATTAGGCTATATAAACGCTAGGCAAATTGAGAATTTTATCAGTCTCATCGATCGATTCTCAAAGGCAGCAGCAGCAAGTAAATTCAAGAAAATAATTTAAAATTATTTTATATCTACACATATACATAAAGGTAAGAAAAATTATTGTATACGGATAAAATTACAAGTGGCACAAGTAATTGTGGAAAATTTGTGATTGTTCCTATGCAATATATTTTCGTTGGTTTAATTAACTCATTATTTTTAAAAAGGGTAAAGTAAATTTAATTAAATTTATTCTAAATAATTAACAAAGTTGTAGATTATAAAAATAAATAAATAAAGTGAAATTAATTTAAAATTGCCAATTAGCGAATTATTAGAATTCGATTTTAAAGTATTTAAATTCAATTAGTGAATTGTTAGAATTTAATATAGAATTATTTTTAAATTTAATTATTGAAGTATAGAATTGAATTTATTAAAAAAATTAAATAAAAAATAATATCAATTAAAGTTAGGTTAAATCGGAAAACCGCATGAAGTTATAAAAAATCAAAACGTTTAATTATTATACAAAATTAAAATCACGCGTTGCAAAATTTAAATAAAAAGTGAGGTTAAATTCGGTTAAATTAATTTAATAAAATTAAGGTTAGATTGCGCCCACATTACGATCACGTGTCGAATTAAGATTACGGTTATCGAATTATAGATCGAATGTTAATTTAATAAAGTCATTTTAGTAGATAATTGTTTTTACAAAACAATTTATTATTATTAATTGATTTAAATTAGTTTATTAGATAATTGTTTTTACAAAACAATTTATTTATTTTTTACTATTATCGTTGATTATGGTTTACCAGGTATATTGTATTTGATATTAATCTGGTAAATGTAATTTAATCAACATAGTTTCAAACGTATAAACTAATACAGGCAACCTAACCTCAACATAAATTAATTAGGGAAATATCATAAATAAATTAGATTATTTAACCTCAGAGAATTAGTCGTATCAACCAATTTCTAGGTTTTGTGGAACAAAATTCAATATTGAACAAAACCAATATTAAACGATCCACCAGGTTGCGCTACATTATAAAATTGTTGAAATCTACTCTAATTGTCGCCCAACGGCAATTGTAGTAGATCGACAATTAGCTGATCGAACTTCAGATAACAGTCAGGCTAATGGTATAAACACAATTGCTGAGACGATAGAAGCGACATCAACGTTAACAATTAGCAACATAATTGAGATTAATTAATTAAAGAGTAAAGTAATAATACAAATTGTTTGTTTGTTTTTTCATTAATAATTATTATTGTAACATTTGAAATTCATTATTTTAATAAATATTTAAATAAAATAAAATTGAACGTAAACCAAGCAGATTTCTTTTTATTTAGTTCAAGGAGAAGTTAAACTTTTTATTTCAGAAATTTTAGCAGGCTCACCGAACAAGATTATTAAAAAAGGCAAAAATACAGAAAATTGTGCGTTTAAAAAAAAAAACACGGTATTCAATTATTTTTCATAGAAATTACTCGTAATTTTTTACCAATTCTTTACTGTTGCAAGTAAATTGATAAAATTATGATCTTTATGAAATATCATTCATTTAATAATATTATTGTCTTCCAGATTATTCAAAAAGGCAAAAATACAGAAAATTGTGTGTTTTTTTTTAAAAAAAACACTGTATTCAGTTATTTTCATAGAAATTACTCGTAATTTTTTACCAATACTTTACTGTTGCAAGTAAATTGATAAAATTATGTCTCTTTATGAAATATCATTCATTTAAAAATATTATTGTCTTCCAGATTATTCAAAAAGGCAAAAATACAGAAAATTGTGTGTTTTTTTTTAAAAAAAAACACGATATTCAGTTATTTTTCATAGAAATTACTCGTAATTTTTTACCAATTCTTTACTTTTGCAAGTAAATTGATAAAAGTATGTCTCTTTATGAAATATCATTCATTTAATAATATTATTGTCTTTCAGATTATTAAAATAGGCAAAAATACAGAAAATTGTGTGTTTTTTTAAAAAAAAATACGGTATTTTTGTTATTTTTCATAGAAATTACCCGTATTTTTTTACCAATTCTTTATTTTTGCAAGGAAATTGATAAAAGTATGCCTCTTTATGAAATATCATTCATTTAATAATATTATTGTCTTCCAGATTATTAAAAAAATAAAAAATTCAGAAAATTGTGCGTGTTTTTTTTTTTAAAAAAAAACACAGGTATTTCTGTTATTTTTCATAGAAATAACCCGTAATTTTGTACCAATTCTTTATTTTTGCAAGTAAATTGATAAAATTACGTCTCTTTATGAAATATCATTCATTTAATAATATTGTTGTCTTTCAGATTATTAAAATAGGCAAAAATACAGAAAATTGTGTGTTTTTTTAAAAAAAAATACGGTATTTTTGTTATTTTTCATAGAAATTACCCGTATTTTTTTACCAATTCTTTATTTTTGCAAGGAAATTGATAAAATTATGTTTCTTTATGAAATATCATTCATTTAATAATATTATTGTCTTCCAGATTATTAAAAAAATAAAAAATTCAGAAAATTGTGCGTGTTTTTTTTTTTTTAAAAAAAACACAGGTATTTCTGTTATTTTTCATAGAAATAACCCGTAATTTTGTACCAATTCTTTATTTTTGCAAGTAAATTGATAAAATTATGTCTCTTTATGAAATATCATTCATTTAATAATATTGTTGTCTTTCAGATTATTAAAATAGGCAAAAATACAGAAAATTGTGTGTTTTTTTAAAAAAAAATACGGTATTTTTGTTATTTTTCATAGAAATTACCCGTATTTTTTTACCAATTCTTTATTTTTGCAAGGAAATTGATAAAAGTATGCCTCTTTATGAAATATCATTCATTTAATAATATTATTGTCTTCCAGATTATTAAAAAAGACAAAAATACAGAAAATTGTGTGTTTTTTTTTTAAAAAAAAAAACGGTATTCAGTTATTTTTCATAGAAATTAAAAAAAACCACGGTATTTCTGTTATTTTTCATAGAAATAACCCGTAATTTTGTACCAATTCTTTATTTTTGCAAGTAAATTGATAAAATTACGTCTCTTTATGAAATATCATTCATTTAATAATATCATTGCCTTTCAGATTATTAAAAAAGGCAAAAATACAGAGAATTGTGTCTTTTTTTTTAAAAAAAAAACACGGTATTTCAGTTATTTTTCATAGAAATTACCCGTAATAGTTTACCAATTCTTTTTTTTTTTGCAAGTAAATTGATAAAATTATGTTTCTTTATGAAATATCATTCATTTAATAATATTATTGTCTTCCAGATTATTAAAAAAATAAAAAATTCAGAAAATTGTGCGTGTTTTTTTTTTTTTAAAAAAAACACAGGTATTTCTGTTATTTTTCATAGAAATAACCCGTAATTTTGTACCAATTCTTTATTTTTGCAAGTAAATTGATAAAATTACGTCTCTTTATGAAATATCATTCATTTAATAATATTGTTGTCTTTCAGATTATTAAAATAGGCAAAAATACAGAAAATTGTGTGTTTTTTTAAAAAAAAATACGGTATTTTTGTTATTTTTCATAGAAATTACCCGTATTTTTTTACCAATTCTTTATTTTTGCAAGGAAATTGATAAAAGTATGCCTCTTTATGAAATATCATTCATTTAATAATATTATTGTCTTCCAGATTATTAAAAAAGACAAAAATACAGAAAATTGTGTGTTTTTTTTTTAAAAAAAAAAACGGTATTCAGTTATTTTTCATAGAAATTAAAAAAAACCACGGTATTTCTGTTATTTTTCATAGAAATAACCCGTAATTTTGTACCAATTCTTTATTTTTGCAAGTAAATTGATAAAATTACGTCTCTTTATTAAATTTCATTCATTTAATAATATTGTTGTCTTTCAGATTATTAAAATAGGCAAAAATACAGAAAATTGTGTGTTTTTTTAAAAAAAAATACGGTATTTTTGTTATTTTTCATAGAAATTACCCGTAATTTTTTACCAATTCTTTATTTTTGCAAGGAAATTGATAAAAGTATGCCTCTTTATGAAATATCATTCATTTAATAATATTATTGTCTTCCAGATTATTAAAAAATGCAAAAATACAGAAAATTGTGTGTTTTTTTTTAAAAAAAATACGGTATTTTTGTTATTTTTCATAGAAATTACTCGTAATTTTTTACCAATTCTTTACTTTTGCAAGTAAATTAATAAAATTATGTCTCTTTATGAAATATCATTCATTTAATAATATTATTGTCTTCCAGATTATTCAAAAAGACAAAAATACAGAAAATTGTGTGTTTTTTTTTTTAATAAAAAACACGGTATTCAGTTATTTTTCATAGAAATTAAAAAAAAAACACGGTAATTCTGTTATTTTTCATAGAAATAACCCGTAATTTTGTACCAATTCTTTATTTTTGCAAGTAAATTGATAAAATTACGTTTCTTTATGAAATATCATTCATTTAATAATATTGTTGTCTTTCAGATTATTAAAATAGGCAAAAATACAGAAAATTGTGTGTTTTTTTTAAAAAAAAATACGGTATTTTTGTTATTTTTCATAGAAATTACCCGTAATTTTTTACCAATTCTTTAAACCATGCAAAATTAGAAGAATTGGAAGTTGAAATGCAAGACCATCCATATTTTATAAACCATTATTTTACCAATGTTAAGGTTGGTTATGAAAAAATGAGAGACGCCATTACAATTGCACAGCAAAAATTAGCTCCACAGGAGGCAAAGGCTGGTCCATCAACAGAAGAGCAAAAATTAAGTCTTTACCATGACGCCGGTGGAGATGAGGAAAACCATTCACCCGATGAGTACTGGGTCAGAACAATCCAGCAGAGAACCTGGAATTCACGTTTGCTCCTAATGGTAGCCTCAGCGATATATTTGAAAAACCAGAGCCTAAAGCTAGAAGCACAACCCACCCTATACAAGAAGACACTAAAAAATTAATAAAGGGTGCACTGCGTCTTTTAAAACATATGTTAGAATGAACAGATCAAGGAATGGCTGACACACACGCATAGGAATACTACCAAATAATGATAGAGAATATTAATGCACAATGGAATAAAATAACTATTCAAAATCAAGCAATCTGGGAGGTTTTTGATGACGAGTCTGCTCCTCTTGGGTACACTATTGATATTTATTTAGGTATGCAATATTGGGTAGAAGAGACTATCATCAATTTAACTATGAAGAAGACAAGGTTAGATCCAGGCGAACGGACTAGAGCTCCCACTGATATCAATGCCAGCTCACAATTAAAGTTACCAAAGATTACGATGCCAAAATTTTATGGGAATTATTTACGGTGGATGGAATTCCGGAATTTGTTTATAGAAGTAATCGACAAACAGGCCACTGGAGCAGCACAAAAGATGTGGTTTCATTTAATAATATTATTGTCTTCCAGATTATTCAAAAAGGCAAAAATACAGAAAATGGTGTGTTTTTTTAAAAAAAAAACACGATATTCAGTTATTTTTCATAGAAATTACTCGTAATTTTTTACCAATTCTTTACTTTTGCAAGTAAATTGATAAAAGTATGTCTCTTTTTTGAAATATCATTCATTTAATAATATTATTTTCTTTCAGATTATTAAAATAGGCAAAAATACAGAAAATTGTGTGTTTTTTTAAAAAAAATACGGTATTTTTGTTATTTTTCATAGAAATTACCCGTAATTTTATACCAATTCTTTATTTTTGCAAGGAAATTGATAAAAGTATGCCACTTTATGAAATATCATTTATTTAATAATATTATTGTCTTTCAGATTATTAAAAAAGGCAAAAATACAGAAAATTGTGTGTTTTTTTTAAAAAAAATACGGTATTCAGTTATTTTTCATAGAAATTACTCGTAATTTTTTAACAATTCTTTACTTTTGCAAGTAAATTGATAAAATTACGTCTCTTTATGAAATATCATTCATTTATAATATTGTTGTCTTTCAGATTATTAAAATAGGCAAAAATACAGAAAATTGTGTGTTTTTTTTAAAAAAAATACGGTATTTTTGTTATTTTTCATAGAAATTACCCGTAATTTTATACCAATTCTTTATTTTTGCAAGGAAATTGATAAAAGTATGCCTCTTTATGAAATATCATTCATTTAATAATATTATTGTCTTCCAGATTATTAAAAAAGGCAAAAATACAGAAAATTGTGTGTTTTTTTTAAAAAAAATACGGTATTTTTGTTATTTTTCATAGAAATTACTCGTAATTTTTTACCAATTCTTTACTTTTGCAAGTAAATTGATAAAAGTATGTCTCTTTATGAAATATCATTCATTTAATAATATCATTGTTTTCCAGATTATTAAAAAAGGCAAAAATACAGAGAATTGTGTGTGTTTTTTTTAAAAAAAAACACGGTATTTCAGTTATTTTTCATAGAAATTACCCGTAATAGTTTACCAATTCTTTTTTTTTTTGCAAGTAAATTGATAAAATTATGTTTCTTTATGAAATATCATTCATTTAATAATATTATTGTCTTCCAGATTATTAAAAAAATAAAAAATTCAGAAAATTGTGCGTGTTTTTTTTTTAAAAAAAAACACGGTATTTCTGTTATTTTTCATAGAAATAACCCGTAATTTTGTACCAATTCTTTATTTTTGCAAGTAAATTGATAAAATTACGTCTCTTTATGAAATATCATTCATTTAATAATATTGTTGTCTTTCAGATTATTAAAATAGGCAAAAATACAGAAAATTGTGTGTTTTTTTTTAAAAAAATACGGTATTTTTGTTATTTTTCATAGAAATTACCCGTAATTTTTTACCAATTCTTTATTTTTGCAAGGAAATTGATAAAAGTATGCCTTTTTATGAAATATCATTCATTTAATAATATTATTGTCTTCCAGATTATTAAAAAAGACAAAAATACAGAAAATTGTGTGTTTTTTTTTTAAAAAAAACACGGTATTCAGTTATTTTTCATAGAAATTAAAAAAAAAACACGGTATTTCTGTTATTTTTCATAGAAATAACCCGTAATTTTGTACCAATTCTTTATTTTTGCAAGTAAATTGATAAAATTACGTCTCTTTATGAAATTTCATTCATTTAATAATATTGTTGTCTTTCAGATTATTAAAATAGGCAAAAATACAGAAAATTGTGTGGTTTTTTTAAAAAAAATACGGTATTTTTGTTATTTTTCATAGAAATTACCCGTAATTTTTTACCAATTCTTTATTTTTGCAAGGAAATTGATAAAAGTATGCCTCTTTATGAAATATCATTCATTTAATAATATTATTGTCTTCCAGATTATTAAAAAAGACAAAAATACAGAAAATTGTGTGTTTTTTTTTAAAAAAAATACGGTATTTTTGTTATTTTTCATAGAAATTACCAGTAATTTTTTACCAATTCTTTATTTTTGCAAGGAAATTGATAAGAGTATGCCTCTTTATGAAATATCATTCATTTAATAATATTATTGTCTTCCAGATTATTAAAAAAGACAAAAATACAGAAAATTGTGTGGTTTTTTTAAAAAAAATACGGTATTTTTGTTATTTTTCATAGAAATTACCCGTAATTTTTTACCAATTCTTTATTTTTGCAAGGAAATTGATAAAAGTATGCCTCTTTATGAAATATCATTCATTTAATAATATTATTGTCTTCCAGATTATTCAAAAAGACAAAAATACAGAAAATTGTGTGTTTTTTTTTAAAAAAAAAAACACGGTATTCAGTTATTTTTCATAGAAATTAAAAAAAAAACACGGTAATTCTGTTATTTTTCATAGAAATAACCCGTAATTTTGTACCAATTCTTTATTTTTGCAAGTAAATTGATAAAATTACGTCTCTTTATGAAATATCATTCATTTAATAATATTGTTGTCTTTCAGATTATTAAAATAGGCAAAAATACAGAAAATTGTGTGTTTTTTTAAAAAAAAAAACGGTATTTTTGTTATTTTTCATAGAAATTACCCGTAATTTTTTACCAATTCTTTATTTTTGCAAGCAAATTGATAAAAGTATGCCTCTTTATGAAATATCATTCATTTAATAATATTATTGTCTTCCAGATTATTAAAAAAGACAAAAATACAGAAAATTGTGTGTTTTTTTAAAAAAAAAAAACACGGTATTCAGTTATTTTTCATAGAAATTACTCGTAATTTTTTACCAATTCTTTACTTTTGCAAGTAAATTAATAAAATTATGTCTCTTTATGAAATATCATTCATTTAATAATATTATTGTCTTTCAGATTATTCAAAAAGGCAAAAATACAGAAAATTGTGTGTTTTTTTTTAAACACGGTTGTTTAGATTTAAGTTTTGCCTTAAATTATAAGTTTCATTTATCATAGAATTACCTATTAAATAATTAAAAGATTGCACCTATATTGTATAATTACCTTCAGTAAAAATATTTGTAATATGAGGAATTAAGAATTTAGTAAAATAATTTTATTATTAATTTGAATATTTGTCTCATGGTTTTGCAAGAATTGCACTTTTTTACTATTGCAAAGCCATGGGATTAGAAAATAACTTAATTATTAAATTAATTATTTACCTCATGAATTTGCAAGGATTGCAATTTGACTATTAAAATTCCATAGAATTTTAAGCATTCTCATAAGATTATCCAAAAAAATATTGTATAAATAGCCTGGAATTAGAGCAATTAAATTCATTCTAAAAACAGAATCCAACTAGTTTATTTCTAAGCTTTTACAGGTACAATCAGACTTAGCCCCTACCCAAGGTAAGCTAACCTCTAAACATTGAACAAAGTAGTCAGCGATCTGCCCCGACCCACGGTAAGCAATCCTACTACTCTACACAGCGGTCAAGTAAACCAATTTGGTCGCTATACCAAAACATTTTGGAGGCCCCGACGAGATTTCGGATTCACGGAAGTCTCTAGGCACATACGGTATCATACAAGGTTGGACCGACCTTTTTCTATACAATAAAACAAGACGCCAAAATGGAAGGAGTATTCCAACAGCAGCAGGAGCTAGGGACAAGTATCCAAACCCTAGTAACCAATTACTCTAAAGACGGGCCAAGTAGAAAAAATGCAATCTACTTGGACAAAAAACTGAAAAAATTGGACGAACTATGGCACCAATTTGAAGCAAACCATGCAAAATTAGAAGAATTGGAAGTTGAAATGCAAGACCATCCATATTTTATAAACCATTATTTTACCAATGTTAAGGTTGGTTATGAAAAAATGAGAGACGCCATTACAATTGCACAGCAAAAATTAGCTCCACAGGAGGAAAAGGCTGGTCCATCAACAGAAGAGCAAAAATTAAGTCTTTAACATGACGCCGGTGGAGATGAGGAAAACCATTCACCCGATGAGCCACATGATCAAGTACTGGGTCAGAACAATCCAGCAGAGAACCTGGAATTCACGTTTGCTCCTAATGGTAGCCTCAGCGATATATTTGAAAAACCAGAGCCTAAAGCTAGAAGCACAACCCACCCTATACAAGAAGACACTAAAAAATTAATAAAGGGTCAGAAGGTTGCACTGCGTCTTTTAAAACATATGTTAGAACGAACAGATCAAGGAATGGCTGACACACACGCATAGGAATACTACCAAATAATGATAGAGAATATTAATGCACAATGGAATAAAATAACTATTCAAAATCAAGCAATCTGGGAGGTTTTTGATGACGAGTCTGCTCCTCTTGGGTACACTATTGATATTTATTTAGGTATGCAAGATTGGGTAGAAGAGACTATCATCAATTTAACTATGAAGAAGACAAGGTTAGATCCAGGCGAACGGACAAGAGCTCCCACTGATATCAATGCCAGCTCACAATTAAAGTTACCAAAGATTACGATGCCAAAATTTTATGGGAATTATTTACAGTGGATGGAATTCCGGAATTTGTTTATAGAAGTAATCGACAAACAGGCCATTGGAGCAGCACAAAAGATGTGGTTTCTCAAAACTAATTTGAGCGATGAAGCAGAGGCACTTATAAAACATATGCCGATCTCTGATGTAAATTATGGACCGGCTTGGCAGACGATCCAACAAAGGTTTGATAACAAACGCTTACTGGTAATATCAATACTAGATAAGCTACTGCAACAGCATGTGCATCAAGTAGAGTCTGCAGCTGCATTAAAAGGGCTGCATGACATTACTCAAGAGTGTCTTCTGGGCTTAAGAGGACTTGAAATGGATATCAATACCTGGGACCCTATTATAATACATTTGCTATTGAAAAAACTTGATAGGACCACGCATAACCTGTTTGAATCATCATTGACATCACCACGAGAGTTACCCACCATCGAGGAATTTTTGAAATTTTTAGAGTTACGATTTCAAGCACTAGAGTCATTAGGAAGACATCCCAGAAATAATAGCCAAAGACATCCACATAACAATCAACGGACTGCTTCTCTAGTAACAAAAACATCAACCAGCACACCAACAGAATGTGTTATGTGCAAAGCCAATCATCCGCTGCACTCATGCAAACACTTTGATAAATTATCTCCGAATTTTTAGAGTTACGATTTCAAGCACTAGAGTCATTAGGAAGACATCCCAGAAATAATAGCCAAAGACATCCACATAACAATCAACGGACTGCTTCTCTAGTAACAAAAACATCAACCAGCACACCAACAGAATGTGTTATGTGCAAAGCCAATCATCCGCTGCACTCATGCAAACACTTTGATAAATTATCTACGAATGATAAATGGACCAAGGTGAAAACGTACAAATTATGCTGCAACTGTCTAAGATCAGGTCACTTTGCTGCATCTTGCACGTCAAGATGCTGTTTAAAGTGCCAGAAAAATACCACGCCATGCTGCATGGTTCAGCTGATCAAAAAACAAGTAACACCGCAAACAATTTTGGGTCAGCAACTGTAGGACTACTCACGAAAAAAGAAGGTAAAAAAAGCGTTGATAGTTATGTCTTTTTAGCTACGGTGCTTATACATGCTCAAAGCACCAATGGACAGCTTGTAGAATGCAGAGCGTTACTGGATTCAGGATCACAAGTGAATTTTATTACTGAAAAACTACAGCGTAAGCTTGGTCTACGAAGTCACGCTGAAAAATTGAACATAATCGGTATTGGCTCCAAGAAATCAGAGACTCATGAAAGAGCCAATATAACAATATCATCAATGAATAGAAAATTCAACACTCAACTTGAAGCAGTAATTCTTCCACAGATCACCACTTATCAACCATGGGAAATCATCAATAAAGACAACTGGAACATTCCTAAGTACATACAACTTGCAGACCCAGGCTTCAATAAATAACATCAAATAGACATACTCATTGGTGCAGAAATTTATGCAGACTTAATGTGTGTTGGACAAATTCGGCTACACGAAACCTTACCCACTCTTCAGAACACCCAATTTGGATAGATTGTACTGGGAAAAATGAAGGGAAGTGACAGTACGGGTGCGTTTTGTGGAATAAGTACTCTGGGACTTACAAAACAAATGCATAAATTCTGGGAAATGGAAGAAGTGTGTGAACCAACACAACCAATGACGGCTGAAGAACGAAAGTGTGAAGAATTTTTTAAAAACACAACACAAAGAATTCAAGGTAGGTTCTGTGTGAGAATTCCATTCAAGACAAATCCTTCGGTGCTAGGTAATTCCAAAAATTTAGCTGAAGTGCGATTCAAAAATTTAGAAAAACGTTTCATTAAAGAGCCTGAATTAAAAACTAAATATACAGATTTTTTAAGGGAATATCTTGAACTCGGACACATGAGAGAAATTAAGCCAGAAGATGTCCAAACAAATCACTATTTTCTACCTCACCACGCAGTAATAAAGCATGACAGTACTACAACAAAGCTACGAGTAGTTTTCGACGCTTCTGCTAAGACAACATCAAACAAATCTTTGAATGACATCATGATGACTGGCCCTACAGTACAGGATGACATATTCACCATCCTGTTAAGATTTCGTTTACCAATATGCTTTCACAGCCGACATAGCTAAAATGTATCGACAGATCACAGTGGACGATCAAGATACTAAATTTCAACTAATCGTATGGAGAAGTAACCCAAATGAAGAACTCCGTTTTTTCGAACTTCGTACAGTAACGTATGGAACAACATCAGCACCGTTTCTTGCAACAAGATGTCTAAAGCAACTAGCAAACGAAGAGCAATTTCGATACCCACTCGCTTCAAAGGTAACAGACCAAGATTTCTACGTTGACGACGTAATGACAGGATGTAATAGCATCGATTTAGCAAAAAAGACCCAAAACGAATTAATCGAAATGTTAAAAGGGGCAGGTTTTCAACTTCGTAAATGGTGTGCGAATCACCCAAAACTATTGGAATCCATACCAGTAGAACATAGAGAAGCGAAATGTGCATTTACCGAGGATCATACGATAAAAACATTGGGTTTAATTTCGAATCCCCCAAACGATCGATTTTTGCTTCAAACTTCATGGAGAAGCCAAAAACAGTCACCAAACGAACTGTACTGGCAGAAATATCTCAAATATACGATCCACTCGGAGTAATCAATCCAGTAGTCGTAGTTGCCAAAATATTTCTTCAGGAACTTTGGCATTTGGGATTGGATTGGGACGAAGCGCTGCCGCAGCAACAACACACGTACTGGTTAACTATCCGTTCGCAGCTACCACGACTCGCAGAATTCTCAATACCACGAAGAGTAGTCGCAGACACATACAAAACCATACAACTACATGGTTTTTCGGACGCTTCCACAAAGGCTTACGGTGCAGTTGTGTATGTAAGAACAATCGATTTTAAAGGAGCTGTAGAAGTTCACTTGATGTGTGCCAAATCAAGAGTTGCTCCAAAGAAAACAATATCCATAGCTCGACTGGAACTATGCGCTGCTAAGCTATTAAGTGAATTGATAACAAAGGTGTGTCAAGCTATTAAGGTGAATATAACTAAGACAACATGCTGGACTGATTCCATGATCACGCTGGCTTGGATCGCTATGACAGCATCTCCCAAGGACGTCTTCTTGACAAATCGGATCTCAGCAATACAACGACTTATACCATCAGACCAATGGCGACATGTTGGTACCAAGGACAACCCAGCAGATTACATTTCACGCGGAATGACACCCGATGAACTAATCAACTCAAAAACTTGGTCGACTGGACCAAGGTTCTTGTTACAGCCACCAGCGGAGTGGCCACGTCAACTCACAACCGAACACCTACAAGAATCTAGTCTTATAGGACAAACAAAGGTAGCTCTAGTAATTCAACAAGAAAACAATGACTCACAAGAAATATGGAAAATCATTAACCATCAAAATTCTTTCATATTTTTGCAAAGAACTGTGGCATTTATACTTCGCTTCGGGTATAATTGCAAACCAAACACCTTACATAAAAAGAAAGACATGTTTCCAGATGCAGAAGAGATGGATAGTGCACTTTTGATAATATTACAAAAAATGCAATTAGAAAACTTTGCAGAGGAGATCAATCAACTGCGGAAGGGCAAATTAGTGGCGAAAAATAGCAAGTTAAAATATCTATCACCATTTCTTGATTCACAAGGGATAATTCGTGTCGGGGGGAGACTACAAGCATCCAGCTTATCTACAGATGCCAAACACCCCGTAGTGCTACCAAACAAACACGCTTACACAAAACTCTTAATAGAAAAATTACATTGGGACAATTTTCACGCCGGGCCCCAGGCTCTATTAGCAATTACGCGTCAACGTTTTTGGCCAGTTCAAGGCAGAAAATTAATCCAACGTATATGCCATGAGTGTTTTCGATGCTTCCTCACAAAACCAAAGTCCTTGTATCAAATGATGGGTAATCTACCAGCAGACCGGGTGGAACCAGCACGCCCTTTCATTCATGTAGGAATAGATTTCGCTGGACCAATACAAATACACTATAAGCTTCGAGGAAAGAGACCCACAAAAGCATACATAGCTGTATTTGTCTGCTTTACAACCAAAGCAATACATCTTGAAGTAGTATCAGACCTAATAACTCAAGCATTTATGGGATCTCTAAAAAGATTTATTGCCAGACGAGGCCATCCAGCAAAAATCTACTGCGACAACGCGACAAATTTTGTTGGCGCTAGAGCCAATCTTGAGGAACTGCAAAGGCTTTTTTCAACAACAGCCCACAAAAATGAGGTGTTAAAAACATGTTCTGAACAAGGCATTCAATGGTTTCACATACCACCTAGATCACCGCACTTTGGAGGGCTGTGGGAAGCAGCAGTTAAAGCAGCAAAATACCACATGCGGCGAATCATGAATGCAGCTTCGGTCACATTTGAAGAACTATCTACGATAACAGTGCAAATAGAAGCTATATTAAATTCAAGACCGCTGACACCACTGTCAAATGATCCTAATGATCTCCAAACTCTTACTCCTGCACACTTTCTCATCGTAGAACCTCTCACCGCCATAGTAGAGCCGAACCAAAAGGAGAGAAAAATCAGCTTATTAAACCGGTGGGAGGTGGTTCAGAACATCCATCAAGAATTTTGGCGCCGCTGATCAAAGGAATATTTAACAGGGTTGCAAATTCGATCAAAGTGGTTAGAAGGAACGGAAGAAATAAAACCCGGAAGTCTAGTGCTACTCAAAGAAGACAACTTACCACCCTTACAATGGCAACACGGAAGAATTATAACACCGATAAAAGGCGACGATGGCCTAACTCGAGTAGCAGACGTAAGAATCGCCAAGGGAACTTATCGAAGAGCAATACACAATCTCTGTCTGGTACCAATAAAAGAGCAGGAAATCGAAGACACACAACCAGCACCAAAAGCAAGTTCAACGCCACACCATGCTCAGACAAATCCAGGTCTCAAACGAAATAAACGAATCGGTGCGGATCCCACCTCACACTGGTCTCAACGAACTGACCAAGTTAAACAAACCAAGTCGAGTTCAAAACCAAACATGTGCAAAGCACTGCTGCTCACAATGATGGTAATGATAGTACCATTATGTACCTCGCAAGCTCAAGCTGACATTAGCGTTAATATATTTAAAGATCAGCCAGGCCTATATTTTGAAAATCTAGGAGCGGTCAACCTAATCAATGAAGACTGGACAATAATAATATACTATAAGTTGCAGGGGTACTGGGATGAATTCCTATACTTAAGCCACTATGTAAGCAGGCTGTCGGAAATTTGTTCAAATATGACGGAAACTAAAGTATATTGTACAAACGTTATAAGTTTGTTAAACCATCAACTGATTAAGATCGAAAACATTAACGGACTTCTGTTGCCTCGCAGCAAAAAGGATTATTACTCGCGGCCAAAAAGATCACCGCTAGACATTATTGGAACAATTGCCAACAAACTATTTAGAGTGTTAGATCAAGAATATGCTGATAAAATAGAGAACACAATTCAAAATACTAACAGAGATCAGAACCATTTGCTAGCACTCATAAAAAACCAAACATCAGTATTAGACGCAACAGCCAATATATTGAAGAAAAATGAAGAATACACAAACGCTCAATTCACAACCATGAAGACGCACATACAACACCTTGCAGATTACGTTTCCACGAACTTGGAATCCGCCCACAAACTACAAGAACTTAACGCATTGGTAATTCAAATCCACCTAATAATGGTGGATTACCAAAACCTACAAGACACTATCATTGATATAATGACGGACACTCACAACGGCAACATTAGTCCATTCCTCATAACACCGAAGCAGCTCGAAAAGCAACTACATAAAATAAGAGAAAACCTACCTACAAATACAAGACTTCCATATGACCAACACAATTTGCACAAGCTTTATAGCCTAATGAATGCTCAGGGGTGTGTGACTCAACAGCACCTAATCATGACAATAAAGCTTCCACTGATGTCCACTGAAGTCAATGTTCTTTATAAGGTAATCTCTATGCCATTTGCTATAGGAAAGACTAGAGACCTTATAGGCACTACCATGCCATGTTAATTACCGATTTACATCAATACCAGTTTTTTACAATGACAGAAAACGAGCTGCAAAATTGTCATCTGACGTCAGAAGAAGGCTATATATGTCACCAAAAATATCCGGTATTTACCAAATCATCAACTGAGTTTCAATGTGAATTAGCAATCTTCCGCCATGAACTTAAAAATGTGCACGTATGTAAACCAAGGTTCTTACAATCACTATCAACACATTGGTGGCACCAACTGACCAATAAAAATCAATGGTTATTCTCGTTTCAATCGCCAAACACACTTAACATCGTATGTGACAAACAAATCATACAAAAAACTATACACGGAGCAGGTATCTTAACATTACAAGATTCATGCTCAATAAGAGAAGACTCAGTGATACTCCGAGCATTTGGCAAACAACAAACTCAAGAAGTAATTCCAATAATACCAAAGATGAACATTACTGACTACATCCTAAATTCGTCCAACCCCATGCAACATCTGGAATTTGATTCAAAGAGACTAAACCAAAGTGATGAGATTGACGCCATCAAACAAATAATAGATAGCATCAAAAACGAAGAACAACTAACCAATCATGACGTACATCAATATACCATCAGTTACACATCCTTCATCTTCATCATCATAAGCATAATCATAGGGACTATATGGTTGATACGAAGACGACGGAAGAGGCAACCTACTCCACCAGCCGGAGATTTTGAATTCAACATCAACCCAGACGCACTTATGTAATTGAGGGTAGCCCTCAATGAGGGGGAGGATGTTTAGATTTAAGTTTTGCCTTAAATTATAAGTTTTATTTATCAAAGAATTACCTATTAAATAATTAAAAGATTGCACCTATATTGTATAATTACCTTCAGTAAAAATATTTGTAATATGAGGAATTAAGAATTTAGTAAAATAATTTTATTATTAATTTGAATATTTATCTCATGGTTTTGCAAGAAATGCACTTTTTTACTATTGCAAAGCCATGGGATTAGAAAATAACTTAGTTAGTTAGTTAGTTAGTAAGGGGGGATTATATCCCCAACACTAGGCCACTAGTTGGCCCATAGGTATCCCCTTGAGTAACAACAATTCCCCCTCTACTGCTCTTCAAGCCACCCCGCGTTCTTTACAAACTTTAGCAGATCCCTGACTGGGATCCCTACCAACTCCTCAAGTCCATCGAACCTGTAGTTACCCAAAAAGCGATACCTACTTCTGCTCAATGCAGGGCAGTCACACAGCATGTGGCTGATATCTTCCGCTACACTCAAGTCATGACATCCTCTACATGAATCCACCGTGGTGAGCCCCCATCTCTTGGCCATCTTGCCCAAGAGACAGTGTCCTGTTATTATACCCACCGACATTCTCAGGTTGCTCCTATTCTGCGATAAAAGCATCTTTGTCCTTTTAAGGTTCCTCTCCGGCCAAAAACCTTTAGTAACCTGACAGGTGTTGGTATTGACCCAAATTTCCTCTACCTTTTTCACCGTAATTCTGTCATCTCTTTCTTCACTACTCCCAGTGGGATAAGAATTGACTGATCAGCGACATCTATATCCTTCTCAGAACCTTTCCTAGCCAGTTCATCGGCTTGCTCGTTCTCATATATGTCACGATGACCGGGTACCCAACATAATCTTACTGTGCTAATCCTGCAGAGTGTCTGAAGCACTTCTCTGCATCTCCTAATCAAGCTTGATTTGATTACCGTTGAATCAAGCGCCCTGATAGCAGCCTGACTGTCGACGTATATTGTGATATCCTCATGCGATATCACCGTCGTCGTTGCTAATGAGGCTGCATGTACTATAGCTAGCACCTTCGCCTGAAACACACTGCTGTGGTTTGGCAACCTCACTGATTCCTTTATATTTAACTGTTCAGAGAAGACACCTGCATCAGTTCCGCTGGCTGTCTTCGATCCATCCGTAAATATAGCAATCCCCTTCTCCGGAATTACCGAATCTCCATCCCATTCATCCCTTGTTGGAATTTGAATGCTGTAATCCTTCTCAAAGAACATCTGTGGTACTAGATAGTCTGTTTGCACTCCTCTAGTATCCAATTGATATTGTTCCAATATAACACTATGTGTATACGGCTTGAATTTTAGAGCATTGGATTCACGAAGTCTCAATGCCGCCTTCGCTGCGTTGTTTTTAACCACCTCGCTCACTTGATGTAGGTCAAGAATGATCTCCATCCCTTTAGTTGGTGTGGTACGAAAAGCTCCAGTAATACTTATGCACGCCAATCTTTGTACCTTTTCCAACTTCCTCATCACTGTTTTCTTCTCAACTGCCGGCCACCATACTAGCGCACCGTACGTGAGTATGGGTCTCACGACGCTGATGTAGAGCCAGTATGCTATATCCGGTTTAATACCCCATTTCTTTCCTGAGAATCTCTTGCATGTAAATAGTGCAGTTGTTGCCTTTTTCACCCTTTCCTCAACATTTTTATTCCAATTCAGTTTAGAATCCAGTATTATCCCTAGGTATTTTGCACTGCTCGAGAGTGTCAGCTCCACTCCGTTCAGCGTTGGTAGTTTAAAGACTGGGATTTTCCTTCTTCTGGTGAAAAGAACCAGTTCCGTTTTGGCTGGATTTACTGATAGCCCACAGCTATCAGTCCACTTCGTTACTATGCTGAGGCCCGTATCCATCAACATGCTGATAGTGTCCAGAAATTTCCCACTTACCAGGATCACAAGGTCATCCGCATATGCGATAACCTTGTACCCTTTCCTCTCTAACTCCTTCAAAATACTGTCCATTACCAGCAACCACAGAAATGGTGATAACACTCCTCCCTGTGGTGTGCCTCTGGTGACAGATAAACTTACCTCGCTAGTACCCCAGCTACACATTATATTTCTTGTCTTCAGCATCTGGCCAATCCAGGTTGTGACTCCTCTATTCACGCCTGTATCACTCAGCGCCTTCTCAATAGTATCAGTCTTAACATTATTAAACGCCCCTTCTATGTCAAGGAACGCTGCCAATGTGTACTCCTTATGATTAAGTGACGTTTCAATTTGTGTCACCGTATTATGGAGTGCTGTTTCTACCGACCTCCCTTTCCAATAAGCATGTTGAGCTGTCGAGAGAGAGCCATCTCGACAGCTGCCTTTTATATGGACCTCTACTAATTTCTCCATTGTCTTGAGCAAAAAGGATGACAGACTGATAGGTCTATAATCCTTTGCTGTGGTATGGCTATTCTTACCGGGTTTAGGTAAGAATATAACCCTCACTTTCCTCCAGCTTCTCGGTACGTAACCCATATATAGGCAGCTTCTGAAAATCACTACCAACCATTTTGCCAGCGATCCAGGGGCCTTCTGCAACATAATCGGTCGAATACCGTCCGGACCTGGTGACTTGTATGGAGCGAATGATTTAATCGCCCATACGACCTTCTCCTCCGTCACAATAGCTTTGGCTAGATACCAAAGTTCTTGCGTGCCTCTCGTCCCTTCGTGTGAGCATTCATTACCCACTAGCTGGGAGCCAGGGAAATGGGCCTTCATCAGTGTGTCCAGTGTATCCTGGCATGATTCAGTCCATTCTCCATTCTCTTTAGTTATATAGTTCGGAACTGTTGGTTCCTTCGCCAGTAACTTACTCAATCATTTTCCATGATTGCCTTTTGGCTTTCCTTACCGTGTACTTAAATTTCCTTAGACCTTCCTTATAGTTGTCCCAGTCAACTATACAGTTAACCCTCTTCGCCTTGTTTTGCAATGATCTTGCAATTCTTCTACACTCTTCCACCTCGACGTTAATTATTTACCTCATGAATTTGCAAGGATTGCAATTTGACTATTAAAATTCCATAGAATTTTAAGCATTCTCATAAGATTATCCAAAAAATTATTGTATAAATAGCCTGGAATTAGAGCAATTAAATTCATTCTAAAAACAGAATCCAACTAGTTTATTTCTAAGCTTTTACAGGTACAATCAGACTTAGCCCCTACCCAAGGTAAGCTAAGCTCTAAACATTGAACAAAGTAGTCAGCGATCTGCCCCGACCCACGGTAAGCAATCCTACTACTCTACACAGCGGTCAAGTAAACCAATTTGGTCGCTATACCAAAACAATGGTATTTCTGTTATTTTTCATGGAAATTACCCGCAATTTTGTACCAATTCTTTATTTTTGCAAGTAAATTGATAAAATTACGTCTCTTTATGAAATATCATTCATTTAATAATATTATTGTCTTCTATATTATTAAAAAAGGCAAAAATACAGAAAATTGTGTGTGTTTTTTTTTTTAAACGGTATTTTTGTTATTTTTCATAGAAATTACCCGTAATTTTTTACCAATTCTTTATTTTTGCAAGGAAATTGATAAAAGTATGCCTCTTTATGAAATATCATTCATTTAATAATATTATTGTCTTCCAGATTATTCAAAAAGTCAAAAATACAGAAAATTGTGTGTTTTTTTTTAAAAAAAAAAACACGGTATTCAGTTATTTTTCATAGAAATTAAAAAAAAAACACGGTAATTCTGTTATTTTTCATAGAAATAACCCGTAATTTTGTACCAATTCTTTATTTTTGCAAGTAAATTGATAAAATTACGTCTCTTTATGAAATATCATTCATTTAATAATATTGTTGTCTTTCAGATTATTAAAATAGGCAAAAATACAGAAAATTGTGTGTTTTTTTAAAAAAAAAAACGGTATTTTTGTTATTTTTCATAGAAATTACCCGTAATTTTTTACCAATTCTTTATTTTTGCAAGCAAATTGATAAAAGTATGCCTCTTTATGAAATATCATTCATTTAATAATATTATTGTCTTCCAGATTATTAAAAAAGACAAAAATACAGAAAATTGTGTGTTTTTTTAAAAAAAAAAAACACGGTATTCAGTTATTTTTCATAGAAATTACTCGTAATTTTTTACGAATTCTTTACTTTTGCAAGTAAATTAATAAAATTATGTCTCTTTATGAAATATCATTCATTTAATAATATTATTGTCTTTCAGATTATTCAAAAAGGCAAAAATACAGAAAATTGTGTGTTTTTTTTTAAACACGGTTGTTTAGATTTAAGTTTTGCCTTAAATTATAAGTTTCATTTATCATAGAATTACCTATTAAATAATTAAAAGATTGCACCTATATTGTATAATTACCTTCAGTAAAAATATTTGTAATATGAGGAATTAAGAATTTAGTAAAATAATTTTATTATTAATTTGAATATTTGTCTCATGGTTTTGCAAGAATTGCACTTTTTTACTATTGCAAAGCCATGGGATTAGAAAATAACTTAATTATTAAATTAATTATTTACCTCATGAATTTGCAAGGATTGCAATTTGACTATTAAAATTCCATAGAATTTTAAGCATTCTCATAAGATTATCCAAAAAAATATTGTATAAATAGCCTGGAATTAGAGCAATTAAATTCATTCTAAAAACAGAATCCAACTAGTTTATTTCTAAGCTTTTACAGGTACAATCAGACTTAGCCCCTACCCAAGGTAAGCTAACCTCTAAACATTGAACAAAGTAGTCAGCGATCTGCCCCGACCCACGGTAAGCAATCCTACTACTCTACACAGCGGTCAAGTAAACCAATTTGGTCGCTATACCAAAACATTTTGGAGGCCCCGACGAGATTTCGGATTCACGGAAGTCTCTAGGCACATACGGTATCATACAAGGTTGGACCGACCTTTTTCTATACAATAAAACAAGACGCCAAAATGGAAGGAGTATTCCAACAGCAGCAGGAGCTAGGGACAAGTATCCAAACCCTAGTAACCAATTACTCTAAAGACGGGCCAAGTAGAAAAAATGCAATCTACTTGGACAAAAAACTGAAAAAATTGGACGAACTATGGCACCAATTTGAAGCAAACCATGCAAAATTAGAAGAATTGGAAGTTGAAATGCAAGACCATCCATATTTTATAAACCATTATTTTACCAATGTTAAGGTTGGTTATGAAAAAATGAGAGACGCCATTACAATTGCACAGCAAAAATTAGCTCCACAGGAGGAAAAGGCTGGTCCATCAACAGAAGAGCAAAAATTAAGTCTTTAACATGACGCCGGTGGAGATGAGGAAAACCATTCACCCGATGAGCCACATGATCAAGTACTGGGTCAGAACAATCCAGCAGAGAACCTGGAATTCACGTTTGCTCCTAATGGTAGCCTCAGCGATATATTTGAAAAACCAGAGCCTAAAGCTAGAAGCACAACCCACCCTATACAAGAAGACACTAAAAAATTAATAAAGGGTCAGAAGGTTGCACTGCGTCTTTTAAAACATATGTTAGAACGAACAGATCAAGGAATGGCTGACACACACGCATAGGAATACTACCAAATAATGATAGAGAATATTAATGCACAATGGAATAAAATAACTATTCAAAATCAAGCAATCTGGGAGGTTTTTGATGACGAGTCTGCTCCTCTTGGGTACACTATTGATATTTATTTAGGTATGCAAGATTGGGTAGAAGAGACTATCATCAATTTAACTATGAAGAAGACAAGGTTAGATCCAGGCGAACGGACAAGAGCTCCCACTGATATCAATGCCAGCTCACAATTAAAGTTACCAAAGATTACGATGCCAAAATTTTATGGGAATTATTTACAGTGGATGGAATTCCGGAATTTGTTTATAGAAGTAATCGACAAACAGGCCATTGGAGCAGCACAAAAGATGTGGTTTCTCAAAACTAATTTGAGCGATGAAGCAGAGGCACTTATAAAACATATGCCGATCTCTGATGTAAATTATGGACCGGCTTGGCAGACGATCCAACAAAGGTTTGATAACAAACGCTTACTGGTAATATCAATACTAGATAAGCTACTGCAACAGCATGTGCATCAAGTAGAGTCTGCAGCTGCATTAAAAGGGCTGCATGACATTACTCAAGAGTGTCTTCTGGGCTTAAGAGGACTTGAAATGGATATCAATACCTGGGACCCTATTATAATACATTTGCTATTGAAAAAACTTGATAGGACCACGCATAACCTGTTTGAATCATCATTGACATCACCACGAGAGTTACCCACCATCGAGGAATTTTTGAAATTTTTAGAGTTACGATTTCAAGCACTAGAGTCATTAGGAAGACATCCCAGAAATAATAGCCAAAGACATCCACATAACAATCAACGGACTGCTTCTCTAGTAACAAAAACATCAACCAGCACACCAACAGAATGTGTTATGTGCAAAGCCAATCATCCGCTGCACTCATGCAAACACTTTGATAAATTATCTCCGAATTTTTAGAGTTACGATTTCAAGCACTAGAGTCATTAGGAAGACATCCCAGAAATAATAGCCAAAGACATCCACATAACAATCAACGGACTGCTTCTCTAGTAACAAAAACATCAACCAGCACACCAACAGAATGTGTTATGTGCAAAGCCAATCATCCGCTGCACTCATGCAAACACTTTGATAAATTATCTACGAATGATAAATGGACCAAGGTGAAAACGTACAAATTATGCTGCAACTGTCTAAGATCAGGTCACTTTGCTGCATCTTGCACGTCAAGATGCTGTTTAAAGTGCCAGAAAAATACCACGCCATGCTGCATGGTTCAGCTGATCAAAAAACAAGTAACACCGCAAACAATTTTGGGTCAGCAACTGTAGGACTACTCACGAAAAAAGAAGGTAAAAAAAGCGTTGATAGTTATGTCTTTTTAGCTACGGTGCTTATACATGCTCAAAGCACCAATGGACAGCTTGTAGAATGCAGAGCGTTACTGGATTCAGGATCACAAGTGAATTTTATTACTGAAAAACTACAGCGTAAGCTTGGTCTACGAAGTCACGCTGAAAAATTGAACATAATCGGTATTGGCTCCAAGAAATCAGAGACTCATGAAAGAGCCAATATAACAATATCATCAATGAATAGAAAATTCAACACTCAACTTGAAGCAGTAATTCTTCCACAGATCACCACTTATCAACCATGGGAAATCATCAATAAAGACAACTGGAACATTCCTAAGTACATACAACTTGCAGACCCAGGCTTCAATAAATAACATCAAATAGACATACTCATTGGTGCAGAAATTTATGCAGACTTAATGTGTGTTGGACAAATTCGGCTACACGAAACCTTACCCACTCTTCAGAACACCCAATTTGGATAGATTGTACTGGGAAAAATGAAGGGAAGTGACAGTACGGGTGCGTTTTGTGGAATAAGTACTCTGGGACTTACAAAACAAATGCATAAATTCTGGGAAATGGAAGAAGTGTGTGAACCAACACAACCAATGACGGCTGAAGAACGAAAGTGTGAAGAATTTTTTAAAAACACAACACAAAGAATTCAAGGTAGGTTCTGTGTGAGAATTCCATTCAAGACAAATCCTTCGGTGCTAGGTAATTCCAAAAATTTAGCTGAAGTGCGATTCAAAAATTTAGAAAAACGTTTCATTAAAGAGCCTGAATTAAAAACTAAATATACAGATTTTTTAAGGGAATATCTTGAACTCGGACACATGAGAGAAATTAAGCCAGAAGATGTCCAAACAAATCACTATTTTCTACCTCACCACGCAGTAATAAAGCATGACAGTACTACAACAAAGCTACGAGTAGTTTTCGACGCTTCTGCTAAGACAACATCAAACAAATCTTTGAATGACATCATGATGACTGGCCCTACAGTACAGGATGACATATTCACCATCCTGTTAAGATTTCGTTTACCAATATGCTTTCACAGCCGACATAGCTAAAATGTATCGACAGATCACAGTGGACGATCAAGATACTAAATTTCAACTAATCGTATGGAGAAGTAACCCAAATGAAGAACTCCGTTTTTTCGAACTTCGTACAGTAACGTATGGAACAACATCAGCACCGTTTCTTGCAACAAGATGTCTAAAGCAACTAGCAAACGAAGAGCAATTTCGATACCCACTCGCTTCAAAGGTAACAGACCAAGATTTCTACGTTGACGACGTAATGACAGGATGTAATAGCATCGATTTAGCAAAAAAGACCCAAAACGAATTAATCGAAATGTTAAAAGGGGCAGGTTTTCAACTTCGTAAATGGTGTGCGAATCACCCAAAACTATTGGAATCCATACCAGTAGAACATAGAGAAGCGAAATGTGCATTTACCGAGGATCATACGATAAAAACATTGGGTTTAATTTCGAATCCCCCAAACGATCGATTTTTGCTTCAAACTTCATGGAGAAGCCAAAAACAGTCACCAAACGAACTGTACTGGCAGAAATATCTCAAATATACGATCCACTCGGAGTAATCAATCCAGTAGTCGTAGTTGCCAAAATATTTCTTCAGGAACTTTGGCATTTGGGATTGGATTGGGACGAAGCGCTGCCGCAGCAACAACACACGTACTGGTTAACTATCCGTTCGCAGCTACCACGACTCGCAGAATTCTCAATACCACGAAGAGTAGTCGCAGACACATACAAAACCATACAACTACATGGTTTTTCGGACGCTTCCACAAAGGCTTACGGTGCAGTTGTGTATGTAAGAACAATCGATTTTAAAGGAGCTGTAGAAGTTCACTTGATGTGTGCCAAATCAAGAGTTGCTCCAAAGAAAACAATATCCATAGCTCGACTGGAACTATGCGCTGCTAAGCTATTAAGTGAATTGATAACAAAGGTGTGTCAAGCTATTAAGGTGAATATAACTAAGACAACATGCTGGACTGATTCCATGATCACGCTGGCTTGGATCGCTATGACAGCATCTCCCAAGGACGTCTTCTTGACAAATCGGATCTCAGCAATACAACGACTTATACCATCAGACCAATGGCGACATGTTGGTACCAAGGACAACCCAGCAGATTACATTTCACGCGGAATGACACCCGATGAACTAATCAACTCAAAAACTTGGTCGACTGGACCAAGGTTCTTGTTACAGCCACCAGCGGAGTGGCCACGTCAACTCACAACCGAACACCTACAAGAATCTAGTCTTATAGGACAAACAAAGGTAGCTCTAGTAATTCAACAAGAAAACAATGACTCACAAGAAATATGGAAAATCATTAACCATCAAAATTCTTTCATATTTTTGCAAAGAACTGTGGCATTTATACTTCGCTTCGGGTATAATTGCAAACCAAACACCTTACATAAAAAGAAAGACATGTTTCCAGATGCAGAAGAGATGGATAGTGCACTTTTGATAAT
This sequence comes from Rhamphomyia laevipes, assembly GCA_963920725.1. Classification (NCBI taxonomy): domain Eukaryota; kingdom Metazoa; phylum Arthropoda; class Insecta; order Diptera; family Empididae; genus Rhamphomyia; species Rhamphomyia laevipes. The sequence goes on along the minus strand of OY987255.1, from coordinate 41,446,823 downwards.
ATTACAAAAAATGCAATTAGAAAACTTTGCAGAGGAGATCAATCAACTGCGGAAGGGCAAATTAGTGGCGAAAAATAGCAAGTTAAAATATCTATCACCATTTCTTGATTCACAAGGGATAATTCGTGTCGGGGGGAGACTACAAGCATCCAGCTTATCTACAGATGCCAAACACCCCGTAGTGCTACCAAACAAACACGCTTACACAAAACTCTTAATAGAAAAATTACATTGGGACAATTTTCACGCCGGGCCCCAGGCTCTATTAGCAATTACGCGTCAACGTTTTTGGCCAGTTCAAGGCAGAAAATTAATCCAACGTATATGCCATGAGTGTTTTCGATGCTTCCTCACAAAACCAAAGTCCTTGTATCAAATGATGGGTAATCTACCAGCAGACCGGGTGGAACCAGCACGCCCTTTCATTCATGTAGGAATAGATTTCGCTGGACCAATACAAATACACTATAAGCTTCGAGGAAAGAGACCCACAAAAGCATACATAGCTGTATTTGTCTGCTTTACAACCAAAGCAATACATCTTGAAGTAGTATCAGACCTAATAACTCAAGCATTTATGGGATCTCTAAAAAGATTTATTGCCAGACGAGGCCATCCAGCAAAAATCTACTGCGACAACGCGACAAATTTTGTTGGCGCTAGAGCCAATCTTGAGGAACTGCAAAGGCTTTTTTCAACAACAGCCCACAAAAATGAGGTGTTAAAAACATGTTCTGAACAAGGCATTCAATGGTTTCACATACCACCTAGATCACCGCACTTTGGAGGGCTGTGGGAAGCAGCAGTTAAAGCAGCAAAATACCACATGCGGCGAATCATGAATGCAGCTTCGGTCACATTTGAAGAACTATCTACGATAACAGTGCAAATAGAAGCTATATTAAATTCAAGACCGCTGACACCACTGTCAAATGATCCTAATGATCTCCAAACTCTTACTCCTGCACACTTTCTCATCGTAGAACCTCTCACCGCCATAGTAGAGCCGAACCAAAAGGAGAGAAAAATCAGCTTATTAAACCGGTGGGAGGTGGTTCAGAACATCCATCAAGAATTTTGGCGCCGCTGATCAAAGGAATATTTAACAGGGTTGCAAATTCGATCAAAGTGGTTAGAAGGAACGGAAGAAATAAAACCCGGAAGTCTAGTGCTACTCAAAGAAGACAACTTACCACCCTTACAATGGCAACACGGAAGAATTATAACACCGATAAAAGGCGACGATGGCCTAACTCGAGTAGCAGACGTAAGAATCGCCAAGGGAACTTATCGAAGAGCAATACACAATCTCTGTCTGGTACCAATAAAAGAGCAGGAAATCGAAGACACACAACCAGCACCAAAAGCAAGTTCAACGCCACACCATGCTCAGACAAATCCAGGTCTCAAACGAAATAAACGAATCGGTGCGGATCCCACCTCACACTGGTCTCAACGAACTGACCAAGTTAAACAAACCAAGTCGAGTTCAAAACCAAACATGTGCAAAGCACTGCTGCTCACAATGATGGTAATGATAGTACCATTATGTACCTCGCAAGCTCAAGCTGACATTAGCGTTAATATATTTAAAGATCAGCCAGGCCTATATTTTGAAAATCTAGGAGCGGTCAACCTAATCAATGAAGACTGGACAATAATAATATACTATAAGTTGCAGGGGTACTGGGATGAATTCCTATACTTAAGCCACTATGTAAGCAGGCTGTCGGAAATTTGTTCAAATATGACGGAAACTAAAGTATATTGTACAAACGTTATAAGTTTGTTAAACCATCAACTGATTAAGATCGAAAACATTAACGGACTTCTGTTGCCTCGCAGCAAAAAGGATTATTACTCGCGGCCAAAAAGATCACCGCTAGACATTATTGGAACAATTGCCAACAAACTATTTAGAGTGTTAGATCAAGAATATGCTGATAAAATAGAGAACACAATTCAAAATACTAACAGAGATCAGAACCATTTGCTAGCACTCATAAAAAACCAAACATCAGTATTAGACGCAACAGCCAATATATTGAAGAAAAATGAAGAATACACAAACGCTCAATTCACAACCATGAAGACGCACATACAACACCTTGCAGATTACGTTTCCACGAACTTGGAATCCGCCCACAAACTACAAGAACTTAACGCATTGGTAATTCAAATCCACCTAATAATGGTGGATTACCAAAACCTACAAGACACTATCATTGATATAATGACGGACACTCACAACGGCAACATTAGTCCATTCCTCATAACACCGAAGCAGCTCGAAAAGCAACTACATAAAATAAGAGAAAACCTACCTACAAATACAAGACTTCCATATGACCAACACAATTTGCACAAGCTTTATAGCCTAATGAATGCTCAGGGGTGTGTGACTCAACAGCACCTAATCATGACAATAAAGCTTCCACTGATGTCCACTGAAGTCAATGTTCTTTATAAGGTAATCTCTATGCCATTTGCTATAGGAAAGACTAGAGACCTTATAGGCACTACCATGCCATGTTAATTACCGATTTACATCAATACCAGTTTTTTACAATGACAGAAAACGAGCTGCAAAATTGTCATCTGACGTCAGAAGAAGGCTATATATGTCACCAAAAATATCCGGTATTTACCAAATCATCAACTGAGTTTCAATGTGAATTAGCAATCTTCCGCCATGAACTTAAAAATGTGCACGTATGTAAACCAAGGTTCTTACAATCACTATCAACACATTGGTGGCACCAACTGACCAATAAAAATCAATGGTTATTCTCGTTTCAATCGCCAAACACACTTAACATCGTATGTGACAAACAAATCATACAAAAAACTATACACGGAGCAGGTATCTTAACATTACAAGATTCATGCTCAATAAGAGAAGACTCAGTGATACTCCGAGCATTTGGCAAACAACAAACTCAAGAAGTAATTCCAATAATACCAAAGATGAACATTACTGACTACATCCTAAATTCGTCCAACCCCATGCAACATCTGGAATTTGATTCAAAGAGACTAAACCAAAGTGATGAGATTGACGCCATCAAACAAATAATAGATAGCATCAAAAACGAAGAACAACTAACCAATCATGACGTACATCAATATACCATCAGTTACACATCCTTCATCTTCATCATCATAAGCATAATCATAGGGACTATATGGTTGATACGAAGACGACGGAAGAGGCAACCTACTCCACCAGCCGGAGATTTTGAATTCAACATCAACCCAGACGCACTTATGTAATTGAGGGTAGCCCTCAATGAGGGGGAGGATGTTTAGATTTAAGTTTTGCCTTAAATTATAAGTTTTATTTATCAAAGAATTACCTATTAAATAATTAAAAGATTGCACCTATATTGTATAATTACCTTCAGTAAAAATATTTGTAATATGAGGAATTAAGAATTTAGTAAAATAATTTTATTATTAATTTGAATATTTATCTCATGGTTTTGCAAGAAATGCACTTTTTTACTATTGCAAAGCCATGGGATTAGAAAATAACTTAGTTAGTTAGTTAGTTAGTAAGGGGGGATTATATCCCCAACACTAGGCCACTAGTTGGCCCATAGGTATCCCCTTGAGTAACAACAATTCCCCCTCTACTGCTCTTCAAGCCACCCCGCGTTCTTTACAAACTTTAGCAGATCCCTGACTGGGATCCCTACCAACTCCTCAAGTCCATCGAACCTGTAGTTACCCAAAAAGCGATACCTACTTCTGCTCAATGCAGGGCAGTCACACAGCATGTGGCTGATATCTTCCGCTACACTCAAGTCATGACATCCTCTACATGAATCCACCGTGGTGAGCCCCCATCTCTTGGCCATCTTGCCCAAGAGACAGTGTCCTGTTATTATACCCACCGACATTCTCAGGTTGCTCCTATTCTGCGATAAAAGCATCTTTGTCCTTTTAAGGTTCCTCTCCGGCCAAAAACCTTTAGTAACCTGACAGGTGTTGGTATTGACCCAAATTTCCTCTACCTTTTTCACCGTAATTCTGTCATCTCTTTCTTCACTACTCCCAGTGGGATAAGAATTGACTGATCAGCGACATCTATATCCTTCTCAGAACCTTTCCTAGCCAGTTCATCGGCTTGCTCGTTCTCATATATGTCACGATGACCGGGTACCCAACATAATCTTACTGTGCTAATCCTGCAGAGTGTCTGAAGCACTTCTCTGCATCTCCTAATCAAGCTTGATTTGATTACCGTTGAATCAAGCGCCCTGATAGCAGCCTGACTGTCGACGTATATTGTGATATCCTCATGCGATATCACCGTCGTCGTTGCTAATGAGGCTGCATGTACTATAGCTAGCACCTTCGCCTGAAACACACTGCTGTGGTTTGGCAACCTCACTGATTCCTTTATATTTAACTGTTCAGAGAAGACACCTGCATCAGTTCCGCTGGCTGTCTTCGATCCATCCGTAAATATAGCAATCCCCTTCTCCGGAATTACCGAATCTCCATCCCATTCATCCCTTGTTGGAATTTGAATGCTGTAATCCTTCTCAAAGAACATCTGTGGTACTAGATAGTCTGTTTGCACTCCTCTAGTATCCAATTGATATTGTTCCAATATAACACTATGTGTATACGGCTTGAATTTTAGAGCATTGGATTCACGAAGTCTCAATGCCGCCTTCGCTGCGTTGTTTTTAACCACCTCGCTCACTTGATGTAGGTCAAGAATGATCTCCATCCCTTTAGTTGGTGTGGTACGAAAAGCTCCAGTAATACTTATGCACGCCAATCTTTGTACCTTTTCCAACTTCCTCATCACTGTTTTCTTCTCAACTGCCGGCCACCATACTAGCGCACCGTACGTGAGTATGGGTCTCACGACGCTGATGTAGAGCCAGTATGCTATATCCGGTTTAATACCCCATTTCTTTCCTGAGAATCTCTTGCATGTAAATAGTGCAGTTGTTGCCTTTTTCACCCTTTCCTCAACATTTTTATTCCAATTCAGTTTAGAATCCAGTATTATCCCTAGGTATTTTGCACTGCTCGAGAGTGTCAGCTCCACTCCGTTCAGCGTTGGTAGTTTAAAGACTGGGATTTTCCTTCTTCTGGTGAAAAGAACCAGTTCCGTTTTGGCTGGATTTACTGATAGCCCACAGCTATCAGTCCACTTCGTTACTATGCTGAGGCCCGTATCCATCAACATGCTGATAGTGTCCAGAAATTTCCCACTTACCAGGATCACAAGGTCATCCGCATATGCGATAACCTTGTACCCTTTCCTCTCTAACTCCTTCAAAATACTGTCCATTACCAGCAACCACAGAAATGGTGATAACACTCCTCCCTGTGGTGTGCCTCTGGTGACAGATAAACTTACCTCGCTAGTACCCCAGCTACACATTATATTTCTTGTCTTCAGCATCTGGCCAATCCAGGTTGTGACTCCTCTATTCACGCCTGTATCACTCAGCGCCTTCTCAATAGTATCAGTCTTAACATTATTAAACGCCCCTTCTATGTCAAGGAACGCTGCCAATGTGTACTCCTTATGATTAAGTGACGTTTCAATTTGTGTCACCGTATTATGGAGTGCTGTTTCTACCGACCTCCCTTTCCAATAAGCATGTTGAGCTGTCGAGAGAGAGCCATCTCGACAGCTGCCTTTTATATGGACCTCTACTAATTTCTCCATTGTCTTGAGCAAAAAGGATGACAGACTGATAGGTCTATAATCCTTTGCTGTGGTATGGCTATTCTTACCGGGTTTAGGTAAGAATATAACCCTCACTTTCCTCCAGCTTCTCGGTACGTAACCCATATATAGGCAGCTTCTGAAAATCACTACCAACCATTTTGCCAGCGATCCAGGGGCCTTCTGCAACATAATCGGTCGAATACCGTCCGGACCTGGTGACTTGTATGGAGCGAATGATTTAATCGCCCATACGACCTTCTCCTCCGTCACAATAGCTTTGGCTAGATACCAAAGTTCTTGCGTGCCTCTCGTCCCTTCGTGTGAGCATTCATTACCCACTAGCTGGGAGCCAGGGAAATGGGCCTTCATCAGTGTGTCCAGTGTATCCTGGCATGATTCAGTCCATTCTCCATTCTCTTTAGTTATATAGTTCGGAACTGTTGGTTCCTTCGCCAGTAACTTACTCAATCATTTTCCATGATTGCCTTTTGGCTTTCCTTACCGTGTACTTAAATTTCCTTAGACCTTCCTTATAGTTGTCCCAGTCAACTATACAGTTAACCCTCTTCGCCTTGTTTTGCAATGATCTTGCAATTCTTCTACACTCTTCCACCTCGACGTTAATTATTTACCTCATGAATTTGCAAGGATTGCAATTTGACTATTAAAATTCCATAGAATTTTAAGCATTCTCATAAGATTATCCAAAAAATTATTGTATAAATAGCCTGGAATTAGAGCAATTAAATTCATTCTAAAAACAGAATCCAACTAGTTTATTTCTAAGCTTTTACAGGTACAATCAGACTTAGCCCCTACCCAAGGTAAGCTAAGCTCTAAACATTGAACAAAGTAGTCAGCGATCTGCCCCGACCCACGGTAAGCAATCCTACTACTCTACACAGCGGTCAAGTAAACCAATTTGGTCGCTATACCAAAACAATGGTATTTCTGTTATTTTTCATGGAAATTACCCGCAATTTTGTACCAATTCTTTATTTTTGCAAGTAAATTGATAAAATTACGTCTCTTTATGAAATATCATTCATTTAATAATATTATTGTCTTCTATATTATTAAAAAAGGCAAAAATACAGAAAATTGTGTGTGTGTTTTTTTTTTAAACGGTATTTTTGTTATTTTTCATAGAAATTACCCGTAATTTTTTACCAATTCTTTATTTTTGCAAGGAAATTGATAAAAGTATGTCTCTTTATGAAATATCATTCATTTAATAATATTATTGTCTTCCAGATTATTAAAAAAGGCAAAATTACAGAGAATTGTGTGTTTTTTTTTTTAAAAAACACGGTATTTCAGTTATTTTTCATAGAAATTACCCGTAATAGTTTACCAATTCTTTTTTTTTTTTGCAAGTAAATTAATAAAATTATGTCTCTTTATGAAACATCATTCATTTAATAATATTATTGTCTTCCAGATTATTAAAAAACGCAAAAATACAGAAAATTGTGCGTGTTTTTTTTTTTTAAAAAAACACGGTATTTCTGTTATTTTTCATAGAAATTACCCGTAATTTTGTACCAATTCTTTATTTTTGCAAGTAAATTGATAAAATTACGTCTCTTTATGAAATATCATTCATTTAATAATATTATTGTCTTCCAGATTATTAAAAAAGACAAAAATACAAAAAATTGTGTGTTTAAAAAAAAAAAAAACACGGTATTCAGTTATTTTTCATAGAAATTACTCGTAATTTTTTACGAATTCTTTACTTTTGCAAGTAAATTAATAAAATTATGTCTCTTTATGAAATATCATTTATTTAATAATATTATTGTCTTCCAGATTATTAAAAAAGACAAAAATACAGAAAATTGTGTGTTTTTTTAAAAAAAAAAACACGGTATTCAGTTACTTTTCATAGAAATTACTCGTAATTTTTTACCAATTCTTTACTTTTGCAAGTAAATTGATAAAAGTATGTCTCTTTATGCAATATCATTCATTTAATAATAACATTGTCTTCCAGATTATTAAAAAAGGCAAAAATACAGAGAATTGTGTTTTTTTTTTAAAAAACACGGTATTTCAGTTATTTATCATAGAAATTACCCGTAATATTTTTCCAATTCTTTTTTTTGCAAGTAAATTGATAAAATTATGTCTCTTTATGAAATATCATTCATTTATTAATATTATTGTCTTCCAGATTATTAAAAAAGGCAAAACTACAGAAAATTGTGTGTGTTTTTTTAAAAAAAAAACACGGTATTTCTGTTATTTTTCATAGAAATTACCCGTAATTTTGTACCACTTCTTTATTTTTGCAAGTAAATTGATAAAATTACGTCTCTTTATGAAATATCATTCATTTAATAATATTATTGTCTTCCAGATTATTAAAATAGGCAAAAATACAGAAAATTCTGTGTATTTTTTTTTAAAAAAAACGGTATTTTTGTTATTTTTCATAGAAATTACCCGTAATTTTTTACCAATTCTTTATTTTTGCAAGAAAATTGATAAAAGTATGTCTCGTTACGAAATATCATTCATTTAATAATATTATTGTCTTCCAGATTACTAAAAAAGGCAAAAAACAGAAAATTGTGTGTGTGTTTTTTTTTAACACGGTATTTCTGTTATTTTTAATATAAATCACTCGTAATTTTTTACCAATTCTTTATTTTTACAAATAAATTGATAAAATTATGTCTCTTAATGAAATATCATTCATTTAATTATATTATTGTCTTCCAGATTATTAAAAAAGGCAAAAATACAGAAAATTGTGTGTTTTTTTTTTAAAAAAAACACGGTATTTCTGTAATTTTTAATAGAAATTACCCGAAATTTTTTACCAATTCTTTATTTTTGCAAGTAAATTGATAAAAGTATGTCTCCATAAAATATCATTTATTTAATAATATTATTGACTTCCAGATTATTAAAAAAGACAAAAATACAGAAAATTGAGTGTTTTTTTTTTTCAAAAAAAAAACACGGTATTTCTGTTATTTTTCATAGAAATTACCCGTAATTTTTTACTAATTCTTTATTTTTGCAAGTAAATTGATAAAATTATGTCTCTTTATGAAATATCATTCATTTAATAATATTATTGTCTTCCAGATTATTAAAAAAGGCAAAATACAGAAAATTAAGTATTTTTTTTTAAAAAAACACGTTATTTCTGTTATTTTTCATAGAAATTACCCGTAATTTTTGACCAATTCTTTATTTTTGCAAGTAAATTGATAAAAGTTTGTCTCTATGAAATATCATTTATTTAATAATATTATTGTCTTCCAGATTATTAAAAAAGGCAAAAATATAGAAAGTTGTGTTTTTTTTAAAAAAAAACACGGTATTTCTCTTATTTTTCATAGAAATTACCCGTAATTTTGTATAAATTCTTTATTTTTGCAAGTAAATTAATAAAATTATGTCGCTTTATGAAATATCATTCATTTAGTAATATTATTGTCTTCCAGATTATTAAAAAAGGCAAAAATACAGAAAATTGTGTGTTTTTTTTAAAAAAAAAACACGGTATTTCTGTTATTTTTCATAGAAATTACCCGTAATTTTTTACCAATTCTTTATTTTTGCAAGTAAATTGATAAAGTATGTCTCTTTATGAAATATCATTCATTTAATGATATTATTGTCTTCCAGATTATTAACAAAGGCAAAAATACAGAAAATTGTGTGTGTGTGTTTTTTTTTTAATATTTCTTATTTCTTTTATTTTTCATGGAAATAACCCGTAATTTTGTACCAATTCTTTATTTTTGCAAGTTTATTGATAACATTACGTCTCTTTATGAAATATCATTCATTTAATAATATTATTGTCTTTTAGATTATTAAAAAAGGCAAAAATACAGAAAATTGTGTTTTTTTTAAAAAAAATACGGTATTTTTGCTATTTTTCATAGAAATTACACGTAATTTTTTACCAATTCTTTATTTTTGCAAGGAAATTGATAAAAGTATGCCTCTTTATGAAATATCATTTATTTAATAATAGTATTGTCTTTCAGATTATAAAAAAGACAAAAATACAGAAAATTGTGTGTTTTTTTCAAAAAAAACACGGTATTTCTGTTATTTTTCATAGAAATTACCCGTAATTTTTTACTAATTCTTTATTTTTGCAAGTATATTGATAAAATTATGTCTCTTTATGAAATATCGTTCATTTTATTGTCTTCCAGATTATTAAAAAAGGCAAAAATACAGAAAATTGTGTTTTTTTTAAAAAAATACGGTATTTTTGTTATTTTTCATAGAAATTACACGTAATTTTTTACCAATTCTTTATTTTTGCAAGGAAATTGATAAAAGTATGCCTCTTTATGAAATATCATTTATTTAATAATAGTATTGTCTTTCAGATTATAAAAAAGACAAAAATACAGAAAATTGTGTGTGCTTTTTTCAAAAAAAAAAACACGGTATTTCTGTTATTTTTCATAGAAATTACCCGTAATTTTTTACCAATTCTTTATTTTTGCAAGGAAATTGATAAAAGTATGCCTCTTTATGAAATATCATTCATTTAATAATAGTATTGTCTTTCAGATTATAAAAAAGACAAAAATACAGAAAATTGTGTGTGTTTTTTTCAAAAAAAAAAAACACGGTATTTCTGTTATTTTTCATAGAAATTACCCGTAATTTTTTACTAATTCTTTATTTTTGCAAGTAAATTGATAAAATTATGTCCCTTTATGAAATATCGTTCATTTTATTGTCTTACAGATTATTAAAAAAGGCAAAAATACAGAAAATTAAGTATTTTTTTAAAAAAAACACGGTAGTTCTGTTATTTTTTATAGAAATTACCCGTAATTTTGTACCAATTCTTTATTTTTGCAAGTAAATTGATAAAAGTATGTCTCTGCGAAATATCATTTATTTAATAATATTATTGTCTTCCAGACAATTGTGTGTTTTAAAAAAAAAACACGGTATTCAGTTATTTTTCATAGAAATTACTCGTAATTTTTTACCAATTCTTTACTTTTGCAAGTAAATTAATAAAATAATGTCTCTTTATGAAATATCATTCATATAATAATATTATTGTCTTCCAGATTATTAAAAAAGGCAAAAATACAGAAAATTGTGTGTTTACAAAAAAACACGGTGGTCAGTTATTTTTCATATAAATTATTCGTAATTTTTTACCAATTCTTTACTTTTGCAAGTAAATTGATAAAATTATGTCTCTTTATGAATATCATTCATTTAATAATATCATTGTCTTCGAGATTATTCAAAAAGGCCAAAGTACAGAAAATTGTGGGTTGTTTTTTTTTAAAAAAAACACGATATTCAGTTATTTTTCATAGAAATTACTCGTAATTTTTTACCAATTCTTTACTTTTGCAAATAAATTGATAAAAGTATGTCTCTTTATGAAATATCATTCATTTAATAATATCATTGTCGTCCAGATTATTAAAAAAGGCAAAAATACAGGAAATTGTGTGTTTTTTTTAAAAAAATACGGTATTTTTGTTATTTTTCATAGAAATTACACGTAATTTTTTACCAATTTTCTATTTTTGCAAGGAAATTGATAAAAGTATGCCTCTTTATGAAATATCATTCATTTCATAATAGTATTGTCTTTCAGATTATAAAAAAGACAAAAATACAGAAAATTGTGTGTTTTTTTTTTTCAAAAAAAAAAACACGGTATTTCTGTTATTTTTCATAGAAATTACCCGTAATTTTTTACTAATTCTTTATTTTTGCAAGTAAATTGATAAAATTATGTCCCTTTATGAAATATCGTTCATTTTATTGTCTTCCAGATTATTAAAAAAGGCAAAAATACAGAAAATTAGGTTTTTTTTAAAAAAAAACACAGTATTTCTGTTATTTTTCATAGAAATTACCCGTAATTTTGTACCAATTCTTTATTTAAGCAAGTAAATTGATAAAAGTATGTCTCTGTGAAATATCATTTATTTAATAATATTATTGTCTTCCAGACAATTGTGTGCTTTAAAAAAAAAACACGGTATTCAGTTATTTTTCATAGAAATTACTCGTAATTTTTTACCAATTCTTTACTTTTGCAAGTAAATTAATAAAATAATGTCTCTTTATGAAATATCATTCATATAATAATATTATTGTCTTCCAGATTATTAAAAAAGGCAAAAATACAGAAAATTGTGTGTTTTAAAAAAAAACACGGTGGTCAGTTATTTTTCATAGAAATTATTCGTAATTTTTTACCAATTCTTTACTTTTGCAAGTAAATTGATAAAATTATGTCTCTTTATGAATATCATTCATTTAATAATATCATTGTCTTCGAGATTATTCAAAAAGGCCAAAGTACAGAAAATTGTGTGTTGTTTTTTTAAAAAAAAAACACGATAATTAGTTATTTTTCATAGAAATTACTCGTAATTTTTTACCAATTCTTTACTTTTGCAAGTAAATTAATAAAATTATGTCTCTTTATGAAATATCATTCATTTAATAATATCATTGTTATCCAGATTATTAAAAAAGGCAAAAATACAGAAAATGGTGTGTGTTTTTAAAAAAAAAAACGGTATTTCTGTTATTTTTCATAGAAATTACCTGTAATTTTGTACCAATTCTTTATTTTTGCAAGTAAATTGATAAAATTACGTCTCTTTATGAAATATCATTCATTTCATAATATTTTTGTCTTCCAGATTATTAAAATAGGCAAAAATACAGAAAATTGTGCTTTTTTTTTTAAAAAAAACGGTCTTTTTGTTATTTTTCAAAGAAATTACCCGTAATTTTTTACCAATTCTTTATTTTTGCAAGTAAATTGATAAAATTATGTCTCTTTATGAAATATAATTCATTTAATTATATTATTGTCTTAAAGATTATTAAAAAAAGGCAAAAATACAGAAAATTGTGTTTTTTTTATAAAAAAAAAACACGGTATAACAGTTATTTTTCAAAGAAATTATCTGTAATATTATACCAATTTGATAAAATTATGTCTCTTTATGAATAATCATTCATTTAATAATATTATTGTTTTCCAGATTATTAACAAAGGCAAAAATACAGAAAATTGTGTGTGTTTGTTTTAAAAAAAAAAACACGGTATTTCTGTTATTTTTTATAGAAATTACCCGTAATTTTGTACCAATTCTTTATTTTTGCAAGTAAATTGATAAAATTATGTATCTTTATGAAATATCATTCATTTAATAATTTTATTGTCTTCCAGATTATTAAAATAGGCAAAAATACAGAAAATTGTGTGTTTTTTTTAAAAAAAATACGGTATTTTTGTTATTTTTCATAGAAATTACCCGTAATTTTTTAACAATTCTTTATTTTTGCAAGAAAATTGATAAAAGTATGTCTCTCTATGAAATATCATTCATTTAATAATATTATTGTCTTCCACATTATTCAAAAAGGCAAAAACACAGCAAATTGTGTGTTTTTTTTTTAAAAAAAAAACACGATATTCAGTTATTTTTCATAGAAATTACTCGTAATTTTTTACCAATTCTTTACTTTTGCAAATAAATTGATAAAAGTATGTCTCTTTATGTAATATCATTCATTTAATAATATCATTGTCTTCCAGATTATTAAAAAGGCAAAAATACAGAGAATTGTGTGTTTTTTTTAAAAAAAACCCGGTATTTCAGTTATTTATCATAGAACTTACCCGTAATATTTTTCCAATTCTTTTTTTTGCAAGTAAATTGAAAAAATTATGTCTCTTTAGGAAATATCATTCATTTAATAATATTATTGTCTTCCAGATTATTAACAAAGGCATAAATACAAAAAATTGTGTGTGTGTTTTTTTTAAAAAAAAAAACACGATATTACTATTATTTTTCATAGAAATTACCCGTAATTTTGTACCAATTCTTTATTTTTGCAAGTAAATTGATAAAATTACATCTCCTTATGAAATATCATTCATTTAATAATATTATTGTCTTCCAGATTATTAAAATAGGCAAAAATACAGAAAATTGTGTGTTTTTTTTTAAAACAATACGGTATTTCTGTTATTTTTCATAGAAATTACCCGCAATTTTTTACCAATTCTTTATTTTTGCAAGTAAATTGATAAAAGTATGTCTCTATGAAATATCATTTATTTAATAATATTATTGTCTTCCAGATTATTAAAAAAGTTAAAAATATAGAAAGTTGTGTGTTTTTTTTAAAAAAAACACCGTATTTCTGTTATTTTTCATAGAAATTACCCGTAATTTTGTATAAATTCTTTATTTTTGCAAGTAAATTAATAAAATTATGTCTCTTTATGAAATATCATTCATTTAGTAATATTATTGTCTTCCAGATTATTAAAAAAGGCAAAAATACAGAAAATTGTGTGTTTTTTTAAAAAAAAAACACGGTATTTCTGTTATTTTTCATAGAAATTACCCGTAATTTTGTTCCAATTCTTTATTTTTGCAAGTAAATTGATAAAGTATGTCTCTTTATGAAATATCATTCATTTAATAATATTATTGTCTTCCAGATTATTAAAAAAGGCAAAAATACAGAAAATTGTGTGTTTTTTTTTAAAAAAAAATACGATATTTTTGTTATTTTTCATAGAAATTACACGTAATTTTTTACCAATTTTATATTTTTGCAAGGAAATTGATAAAAGTATGCCTCTTTATGAAATATAATTCATTTAATAATAGTATTGTCTTTCAGATTATAAAAGAGACAAAAATACAGAAAATTGTGTGTTTCTTTTTCAAAAAAAAAACACGGTATTTCTGTTATTTTTCATAGAAATTACCCGTAATTTTTTACTAATTCTTTATTTTTGCAAGTAAATTGATAAAATTATGTCCCTTTATGAAATATCGTTCATTTTATTGTCTTCCACATTATTAAAAAAGGCAAAAATACAGAAAATTAAGTATTTTTTTTAAAAAAAACACGGTATTTCTGTTATTTTTCATAGAAATTACCCGTAATTTTGTACCAATTCTTTATTTTTGCAAGTAAATTGATAAAAGTATGTCTCTATGAAATATCATTTATTTAATAATATTATTGTCTTCCAGATTATTAAAAAAGGCAAAAATATAGAAAGTTGTGTGTTTTTTTTTTAAAAAAACACGGTATTTCTGTTATTTTTCATAGAAATTACCCGTAATTTTGTATAAATTCTTTATTTTTGCAAGTAAATTAATAAAATTATGTCTCTTTATGAAATATCATTCATTTAGTAATATTATTGTCTTCCAGATTATTAAAAAAGGCAAAAATACAGAAAATTGTGTGTTTTTTTTAAAAAAAAACACCGTATTTCTGTTATTTTTCATGGAAATTACCCGTAATTTTGTACCAATTCTTTATTTTTGCAAGTTTATTGATAACATTACGTCTCTTTATGAAATATCATTCATTTAATAATATTATTGTCTTCTAGATTATTAAAAAAGGCAAAAATACAGAAAATTGTGTTTTTTTTAAAAAAAAATACGGTATTTTTGTAATTTTTCATAGAAATTACACGTAATTTTTTACCAATTTTCTATTTTTGCAAGGAAATTGATAAAAGTATGCCTCTTTATGAAATATCATTCATTTAATAATAGTATTGTCTTTCAGATTATAAAAAAGACAAAAATACAGAAAATTGTGTGTTTCTTTTTCAAAAAAAAAAACACGGTATTTCTGTTATTTTTCATAGAAATTACACGTAATTTTTTACTAATTCTTTATTTTTGCAAGTAAATTGATAAAAGTATGTCTCTGTGAAATATCATTTATTTAATAATATTATTGTCTTCCAGACAATTGTGTGTTTAAAAAAAAAACACGGTATTCAGCTATTTTTCATAGAAATTAATCGTAATTTTTTACCAATTCTTTACTTTTGCAAGTAAATTAATAAAATAATGTCTCTTTATGAAATATCATTCATATAATAATATTATTGTCTTCCAGATTATTAAAAAAGGCAAAAATACAGAAAATTGTGTGTTTAAAAAAAAAAACACGGTGGTCAGTTATTTTTCATAGAAATTATTCGTAATTTTTTACCAATTCTTTACTTTTGCAAGTAAATTGATAAAATTATGTCTCTTTATGAAATATCATTCATTTAATAATATCATTGTCTTCGAGATTATTCAAAAAGGCCAAAGTACAGAAAATTGTGTGTTGTTTTTTTTTTAAAAAAAACACGATATTCAGTTATTTTTCATAGAAATTACTCGTAATTTTTTACCAATTCTTTACTTTTGCAAGTAAATTAATAAAATTATGTCTCTTTATGAAATATCATTCATTTAATAATATCATTGTTATCCAGATTATTAAAAAAGGCAAAAATACAGAAAATTGTGTGTGTTTTTTTTTAAAAAAAACGGTATTTCTGTTATTTTTCATGGAAATTACCCGTAATTTTTTACCAATTCTTTATTTTTGCAAGTTTATTGATAACATTACGTCTCTTTATGAAATATCATTCATTTAATAATATTATTGTCTTCTAGATTATTAAAAAAGGCAAAAATACAGAAAATTGTGTGTTTTTTTTTAAAAAAAATACGGTATTTTTGTTATTTTTCATAGAAATTACACGTAATTTTTTACCAATTTTCTATTTTTGCAAGGAAATTGATAAAATTACGTCTCTTTATGAAATATCATTCATTTCATAATATTTTTGTCTTCCAGATTATTAAAATAGGCAAAAATACAGAAAATTGTGCTTTTTTTTTAAAAAAAAACGGTCTTTTTGTTATTTTTCATAGAAATTACCCGTAATTTTTTACCAATTCTTTATTTTTGCAAGAAAATTTATAAAAGTATGTCTCTTTATGAAATATCATTCATTTAATAATATTTTTGTCTTCCAGATTATTAAAAAAGGCAAAAATACAGAAAATTGTATGCTTTTTTAAAAAAAACACGGTATTTCTCTTATTTTTCATATAAATCACTCGTAATTTTTTACCAATTCTTTATTTTTGCAAGTAAATTGATAAAATTATGTCTCTTTATGAAATATAATTCATTTAATTATATTATTGTCTTAAAGATTATTAAAAAAAGGCAAAAATACAGAAAATTGTGTTTTTTTATAAAAAAACACGGTATATCAGTTATTTTTCAAAAAAATTATCTGTAATATTATACCAATTCTTTAATTTTGCAAGTAAGTTGATAAAATTATGTCTCTTTATGAAATATCATTCATTTAATAATATTATTGTTTTCCAGATTATTAACAAAGGCAAAAATACAGAAAATTGTGTGTGTTTTTTTAAAAAAAAAACACGGTATTTCTGTTATTTTTCATAGAAATTACCCGTAATTTTGTACCAATTCTTTATTTTTGCAAGTAAATTGATAAAACTACGTATCTTTATGAAATATCATTCATTTAATAATATTATTGTCTTCCAGATTATTAAAATAGGCAAAAATACAGAAAATTATGTGTTTTTTTTTTTAAAAAAATACGGTATTTTTGTTATTTTTCATAGAAATTACCCGTAATTTTTTACCAATTCTTTATTTTTGCAAGAAAATTGATAAAAGTATGTCTCTCTATGAAATATCATTTATTTAATAATATTATTGTCTTTCAGATTATTAAAAAAGGCAAAATATAGAGAATTGTGTTTTTTTTTTAAAAAAAACAGGGTATTTCTGTTATTTTTCATAGAAATTACCCGTAATTTTGTACCAATTCTTTATTTTTGCAAGTAAATTGATAAAATTACGTATCTTTATGAAATATCATTCATTTAATAATATTATTGTCTTCCACATTATTCAAAAAGGCAAAAATACAGAAAATTGTGTGTTTTTTTTTTAAAAAACAACACGATATTCAGTTATTTTTCATATAAATTACTCGTAATTTTTTACCAATTCTTTACTTTTGCAAATAAATTGATAAAAGTATGTCTCTTTCATCATTCATTTAATAATATCATTGTTATCCAGATTATTAAAAAAGGCAAAATATAGAGAATTGTGTTTTTTTTTTAAAAAAAACAGGGTATTTCTGTTATTTTTCATAGAAATTACCCGTAATTTTGTACCAATTCTTTATTTTTGCAAGTAAATTGATAAAATTACGTCTCCTTATGAAATATCATTCATTTAATAATATTATTGTCTTCCAGATTATTAAAATAGGCAAAAATACAGAAAATTGTGTGTTGTTTTTTAAAAAAATACGGTATTTTTGTTATTTTTCATAGAAATTACCCGTAATTTTTTACCAATTCTTTATTTTTGCAAGGAAATTGATAAAAGTATGTCTCTTTATGAAACATCATTCATTTAATAATATTATTGTCTTCCAGATTACTAAAAAAGGCAAAAAACAGAAAATTGTGTATTTTTTTAAAAAAAAAAACACGGTATATCTGTTATTTTTCATATAAATCACTCGTAATTTTTTACCAATTCTTTATTTTGACAAGTAAATTGATAAAATTATGTCTCTGTATAAATATCATTCATTTAATAATATTATTGTCTTCCAGATTATTAAAAAAGGCAAAAATACAGAAAATTGTGTGTTTTTTTTTAAAAAAAATTCAGTTTATTAAAAAAGACAAAAATACAGAAAACTGTGTGTTTTTTTTAAAAAAAATACGGTATTTCTGTAATTTTTCATAGAAATTACCCGTAATTTTCTACCAATTCTTTATTTTTGCAAGTAAATTGATAAAATTATGTCTCTTTATGAAATATCATTCATTTAATAATATTTTTGTCTTTCAGACTCTTAAAAAAGGCAAAAATACAGGAAATTAAGTATTTTTTTAAAAAAACACGGTATTTCTGTTATTTTTCAAAGAAATTACCCGTAATTTTTTACCAATTCTTTATTTTTGCAAGTAAATTTATAAAATTATGTCTAAAAGAAATATCATTTATTTAATAATATTATTGTCTTCCAGATTATTAAAAAAGGCAAAAATATAGAGAATTGTGTTTTTTTTTTAAAAAAACACGGTATATCAGTTATTTTTCATAGAAATTATCTGTAATATTATACCAATTCTTTATTTTTGCAAGTAAATTGATAAAATTATGTCTCTTTATGAAATATCATTCATTTAATAATATTATTGTTTTCCAGATTATTAAAAAAGACAAAAATACAGAAAATTGTGTGTGTTTTAAAAAAACAAAGAACACGGTATTTCTTTTTTTTTCATAGAAATTACCCGTAATTTTGTACCAATTCTTTATTTTTGCAAGTAAATTGATAAAATTACGTCTCTTTATGAAATATCATTCATTTAATAATATTATTGTCTTCCAGATTATTAAAATAGGAAAAAATACAGAAAATTATGTGTTTTTTTTTTAAAAAAAAAAACGGTCTTTTTGTTATTTTTCATAGAAATTACCCGTAATTTTTTACCAATTCTTTATTTTTGCAAGAAAATTGATAAAAGTATGTCTCTTTATGAAATATCATTCATTTAATAATATTATTGTCTTCCAGATTATTCAAAAAGGCAAAAATACAGAAAATTGTGTTTTTTTTTTTAAAAAAAAAACACGATATTCAGTTATTTTTCATAGAAATTACTCGTAATTTTTTACCAATTCTTTACTTTTGCAAGTAAATTGATAAAAGTATGTCTCTTTATGAAATATCATTCATTTAATAATATCATTGTCTTCCAGATTATTAAAAAAGACAAAAATACAGAGAATTGTGTGTTTTTTTAAAAAAAAACACGGTATTTCAGTTATTTATCATAGAAATTACCCGTAATATTTTTCCAATTCTTTTTTTTGCAAGTAAATTGAAAAAATTATGTCTCTTTATGAAATATCATTCATTTAATAATATTATTGTCTTCCAGATTATTAAAAAAAGCAAAAATACATAAATTTGTGTGTGTTTTTTTTTTTAAAAAAAAAAACACGGTATTTCTGTTATTTTTCATAGAAATTACACGTTATTTTGTACCAATTCTTTATTTTAGCAAGTAAATTTAGCAATTACGTCTCCTTATGAAATATCATTCATTTAATAATATTATTGTCTTCCAGATTATTAAAATAGGCAGAAATATGGAAAATAGGCAGAAATACGGAAAATACGGTATTTTTGTTATTTTTCATAGAAAATACCCGTAATTTTTTACCAATTCTTTATTTTTGCAAGAAAATTGATAAAAGTATGTCTCTTTATGAAATATATAATTCATTTAATAATATTATTGTCTTCCAGATTACTAAAAAAGGCAAAAAACAGAAAATTGTGTTTTTTTTTAAAAAAAAACACGGTATTTTTGTTATTTTTAATATAACTCACTCGTAATTTTATACCAATTCATTATTTTTACAAGTAAATTGATAAAACTATGTCTCTTTATGAAATATCATTTATTTAATAATATTATTGTCTTCCAGATTATTAAAAAAGACAAAAATACAGAAAATTGTGTGTGTTTTTTTTAAAAAAACACGGTATTTCTGTAATTTTTCATAGAAATTACCCGTAATTTTTTACCAATTCTTTATTTTTGCAAGTAAAATTATAAAAGTATGTCTCCATCAAATATCATTTATTTAATAATATTATTGTCTTCCAGATTATTAAAAAAGACAAAAATACAGAAAATTGTGTGTGTTTTTTTTTTAAAAAACGCGGTATTTCTGTAATTTTTCATAGAAATTACCCGTAATTTTTTACCAATTCTTTATTTTTGCAAGTAAATTGATAAAATTATGTCTCTTTATGAAATATCATTCATTTAATATAGAAAATTGTGTGTTTTTTTTAAAAAAAACACAGTATTCAGTTAATTTTTATAGAAATTACTCGTAATTTTTTACCAATTCTTTACTTTTGCAAGTAAATTGATAAAAGTATGTCTCTGTATGAAATATCATTCATTTAGTAATATTATTGTCTTCCAGTTTATTAAAAAAGGCAAAAATACAGAAAATTGTGTGTTTTTTTTAAAAAAATACGGTATGTAGTTTTTTTTCATAGAAATTACTCGTAATTTTTTACCAATGCTTTACTTTTGCAAGTAAATTGATAAAAGTATGTCTCTTTATGAAATATCATTTATTTAGTAATATTATTGTTTTTCAGATTATTAAAAAAGGAAAAAATACAGAAAATTGTGTGTTTTTTTAAAAAAAAAAACACGGTATTTCTGTTATTTTTCATAGAAATTACCCGTAATTTTTTACCAATTCTTTATTTTTGCAAGTAAATTGATAAAATTATGTCTGTTTATGAAATATCATTCATTTAATGATATTATTGTCTTGCAGATTATTAAAAAAGGCAAAAATACAGAAAATTAAGTTTTTTTTTAAAAAAAAAACACTGTATTTCTGTTATTTTTTATAAAAATTACCCGTAATTTTTTACCAATTCTTTATTTTTGCAAGTAAATTGATAAAAGTATGTCTCTATGAAATATCATTTATTTAATAATATTATTGTCTTCCAGATTATTAAAAGGGCAAAAATACAGAAAATTGTGTGTTTTAGAAAAAAAACGGTATTTCTGTAATTTTTCATATAAATCACCCGTAATTTTGTACCAATTCTTTATTTTTTAATAAAATTATGTCTCTTTATGAAATATATATCATTTAATAATACTATTGTCTTCCAGATTATTAAAAAAGGCAAAAATACAGAAAATTGTGTGTTTTTTTTAAAAAAACACAGTATTCAGTTAATTTTTATAGAAATTACTCGTAATTTTTTACCAATTCTTTACTTTTGCAAGTAAATTGATAAAAGTATGTCTCTGTATGAAATATCATTCATTTAGTAATATTATTGTCTTCCAGTTTATTAAAAAAGGCAAAAATACAGAAAATTGTGTGTTTTTTAAAAAAAAATACGGTATGTAGTTATTTTTCATAGAAATTACTCGTAATTTTTTGCCAATGCTTTACTTTTGCAAGTAAATTGATAAAAGTATGTCTCTTTATGAAATATCATTCATTTAGTAATATTATTGTTTTCCAGATTATTAAAAAAGGAAAAAATACAGAAAATTGTGTGTTTTTTTTTAAAAAAAAACACGTTATTTCTGTTTTTTTCATAGAAATTACCCGTAATTTTTTACCAATTCTTTATTTTTGCAAGTAAATTGATAAAATTATGTCTGTTTATGAAATATCATTCATTTAATGATATTATTGTCTTGCAGATTATTAAAAAAGGCAAAAATACAGAAAATTGTGTGTGTTTTTTTTTTTTTTTAAACACGGTATTTCTCTTATTTTTCATGGAAATTACTTGTAATTTTGTACCAATTCTTTATTTTTGCAAGTAAATTGATAAAATTATGTCTCTTTATGAAATATCATTCATTTAATAATATTTTTGTCTTCCAGATTCTTAAAAAAGGCAAAAATACAGGAAATTAAGTATTCTTTTAAAAAAACACGGTATTTCTGTTATTTTTCATAGAAATTACCCGTAATTTTTTACCAATTCTTTATTTTTGCAAGTAAATTGATAAAATTATGTCTCTATGAAATATCATTTATTTAATAATATTATTGTCTTCCAGATTATTAAAAAAGGCAAAAATATAGAGAATTGTGTTTTTTTTTTAAAAACACGGTATTTCTGTTATTTTTCATAGAAATTACCCGTAATTTTGTACCAATTCTTTATTTTTGCAAGTAAATTAATAAAATTATGTCTCTTTATGAAATATATATCATTTAATAATACTATTGTCTTCCAGATTATTAAAAAAGGCAAAAATACAGAAAATTGTGTGTTTTTTTTCAAAAAAAACACAGTATTCAGTTAATTTTTATAGAAATTACTCGTAATTTTTTACCAATTCTTTACTTTTGCAAGTAAATTGATAAAAGTATGTCTCTGTATGAAATATCATTCATTTAGTAATATTATTGTCTTCCAGTTTATTAAAAAAGGCAAAAATACAGAAAATTGTGTGTTTTTTTTAAAAAAATACGGTATGTAGTTATTTTTCATAGAAATTACTCGTAATTTTTTACCAATGCTTTACTTTTGCAAGTAAATTGATAAAAGTATGTCTCTTTATGAAATATCATTCATTTAGTAATATTATTGTTTTCCAGATTATTAAAAAAGGAAAAAATACAGAAAATTGTGTGTTTTTTTAAAAAAAAAACACGGTATTTCTGTTATTTTTCATAGAAATTACCCGTAATTTTTTACCAATTCTTTATTTTTGCAAGTTAATTGATAAAACTATGTCTCTTTATGAAATATCATTCATTTAATGATATTATTGTCTTGCAGATTATTAAAAAAGGCAAAAATACAGAAAATTGTGTGTTTTTTTTTTTTTTTTAAACACGGTATTTCTGTTATTTTTCATGGAAATTACCCGTAATTTTGTACCAATTCTTTATTTTTGCAAGTAAATTGATAAAATTACGTCGCTTTATGAAATATCTTTCATTTAATAATATTATTGTCTTCTATATTATTAAAAAAGGCAAAAATACAGAAAATTAAGTTTTTTTTTTAAAAAAAAACATTGTATTTCTGTTATTTTTTATAGAAATTACCCGTAATTTTTTACCAATTCTTTATTTTTGCAAGTAAATTGATAAAAGTATGTCTCTCTGAAATATCATTTATTTAATAATATTATTGTCTTCCAGATTATTAAAAGGGCAAAAATTATGAAAATTGTGTGTTTTAAAAAAAAACGGTATTTCTGTAATTTTTCATAGAAATCACCCGTAATTTTGTACCAATTCTTTATTTTTAATAAAATTATGTCTCTTTATGAAATATATATCATTTAATAATACTATTCTCTTCCAGATTATTAAAAAAGGCAAAAATACAGAAAATTGTGTGTTTTTTTTTAAAAAAACACAGTATTCAGTTAATTTTTATAGAAATTACTCGTAATTTTTTACCAATTCTTTACTTTTGCGAGTAAATTGATAAAAGTATGTCTCTGTATGAAATACGTATCATTCATTTAGTAATATTATTGTCTTCCAGTTTATTAAAAAAGGAAAAAATACAGAAAATTGCGTGTTTTTTAAAAAAAAAAACACGTTATTTCTGTTTTTTTTCATAGAAATTACCCGTAATTTTTTACCAATTCTTTATTTTTGCAAGTAAATTGATAAAATTATGTCTCTTTATGAAATATCATTCATTTAATGATATTATTGTCTTGCAGATTATTAAAAAAGGCAAAAATACAGAAAATTGTGTGTTTTTTTTTTTTTTTTTTAAACACGGTATTTCTCTTATTTTTCATGGAAATTACCCGTAATTTTGTACCAATTCTTTATTTTTGCAAGTAAATTGATAAAATTACGTCTCTTTATGAAATATTTTTCATTTAATAATATTATTGTCTTCTAGATTATTAAAAAAGGCAAAAATACTGAAAATTGTGTGTTTTTTTAAAAAAAACGGTATTTTTGTTATTTTTCATAGAAATTACCCGTAATTTTTTACTAGTTTTTTATTTTTGCAAGGAAATTGATTAAATTATGCCTCTTTATGAAATATCATTCATTTAATAATATTATTGTCTTCCAGATTATTAAAATAGGCAAAAATACAGAAAATTGTATGTTTTTTTTTTCAGAAAAAAAAACACGGTATTTCTGTTATTTTTCATAGAAATTACCCGTAATTTTTTACCAATTCTTTATTTTTGCAAGTAAATTGATAAAATTATGTCTCTTTATGAAATATCATTCATTTAATAATATTATTGTTTTCCAGATTATTAAAAAAGGCAAAAATACAGAAAATTAAGTTTTTTTTAAAAAAAAACACTGTATTTCTGTTATTTTTTATAGAAATTACCCGTAATTTTTTACCAATTCTTTATTTTTGTAAGTAAATTGATAAAAGTATGTCTCCATGAAATATCATTTATTTAATAATATTATTGTCTTCCAGATTATTAAAAGGGCAAAAATACGGAAAATTGTGTGTTTTAGAAAAAAACGGTATTTCTGTAATTTTTCATAGAAATCACCCGTAATTTTGTACCAATTCTTTATTTTTGCAAGTAAATTGATAAAATTATGTCTCTTTATGAAATATCTATCATTTAATAATATTATTGTCTTCCAGATTATTAAAAAAGGCAAAAATACAGAAAATTGTGTTTTTTTTTTAAAAAAAACGGTATTTCTGTAATTTTTCATAGAAATTACCCGTAATTTTTGTACCAATTCTTTATTTTTGCAAGTAAATTGATAAAATTATGTCTCTTTATGAATTATCATTCATTTAATAATATTTTTGTCTTCCAGATTCTTAAAAAAAGCAAAAATACAGGAAATTAAGTATTTTTTTAAAAAAAACACGGTATTTCTGTTATTTTTCATAGAAATTACCCGTAATTTTTTACCAATCCTTTATTTTTGATAAAAGTATGTCTCTATGAAATATCATTTATTTAATAATATTATTGTCTTCCAGATTATTAAAAAAGGCAAAAATATAGAGAATTGTGTTTTTTTTTAAAAAAAACACGGTATTTCTGTTACTTTTCATAGAAATTACCCGTAATATTGTACCAATTCTTTATTTTTGCAAGTAAATTAATAAAATTATGTCTCTTTATGAAATATCTATCATTTAATAATATTATTGTCTTCCAGATTATTAAAAAAGGCAAAAATACAAAAATTGGTTTTTAAAAAAAAAAAAAAAAACACGGTATTCAGTTATTTTTCATAGAAATTACTCGTAATTGTTTACCAATGCTTTACTTTTGCAAGTAAATTGATAAAATTATGTCTCTTTATGAAATATCATTCATTTAATAATATTATTGTCTTCCAGATTATTAAAAAAGGCAAAAATACAGAAAATTGTGTGTGTTTTTTTTAAAAAAAAACACGGTATTTCTGTTATTTTTCATAGAAATCACCCGTAATTTTGTACCAATTCTTTATTTTTGCAAGTAAATTGATAAAATTACGTCTCTTTATGAAATATCATTCATTTAATAATATTATTGTCTTCCAGATTATTAAAATAGGCAAAAATACAGAAAATTGTGTGTTTTTTTTTTTAAAAAAACGGTCTTTTTGTTATTTTTCATAGAAATTACCCGTAATTTTTTACCAATTCTTAATTTTTGCAAGAAAATTGATAAAAGTATGTCTCTTTATGAAATATCATTCATTTAATAATATTATTGTCTTCCAGATTATTCAAAAAGGCAAAAATACAGAAAATTGTTTGTTTTTTTTTTAAAAAAAAAACACGATATTCAGTTATTTTTCATAGAAATTACTCGTAATTTGTTACCAATTCTTTACTTTTGCAAGTAAATTGATAAAAGTATGTCTCTTTATGAAATATCAGTCATTTAATAATATCATTGTCTTACAGATTATTAAAAAAGGCAAAAATACAGAGAATTGTGTGTGTTTTTTTTTTAAAAAAAAACACGGTATTTCTGTTATTTTTCATAGAAATTACCCGTAATTTTGTACCAATTCCTTATTTTTGCAAGTAAATTAATAAAATTATGTCTCTTTATGAAATATCTATCATTTAATAATATTATTGTCTTCCAGATTATTAAAATAGGCAAAAATACAGAAAATTGTGTTTTTTTTTAAAAAAAAAACGGTATTTCTGTAATCTTTCATAGAAATTACCCGTAATTTTCTATCAATTCTTTATTTTTGCAAGTAAATTGATAAAATTATGTCTCTTTCTGAAATATCATTCATTTAATAATATTTTTGTCTTCCAGATTCTTAAAAAAGGCAAAAATACAGGAAATTAAGTATTTTTTTTAAAAAAACACGGTATTTCTGTTATTTTTCATAGAAATTACCCGTAATTTTTTACCAATTCTTTATTTTTGATAAAAGTATGTCTCTATGAAATATCATTTATTTAATAATATTATTGTCTTCCAGATTATTAAAAAAGGCAAAAATATAGAGAATTGTGTTTTTTTTAAAAAAAACACGGTATTTCTGTTACTTTTCATAAAAATTACCAGTAATTTTGTACCAATTCTTTATTTTTGCAAGTAAATTAATAAAATTATGTCTCTTTATGAAATATCTATCATTTAATAATATTCTTGTCTTCCAGATTATTAAAAAAGGCAAAAATACAGAAAATTGTGTTTTTTTTTTTTTTTTTAAACACGGTATTTCTGTTATTTTTCATGGAAATTACCCGTAATTTTGTACCAATTCTTTATTTTTGCAAGTAAATTGATAAAATTACGTCTCTTTATGAAATATCATTCATTTAGTAATATTATTGTTTTCCAGATTATTAAAAAAGGAAAAAATACAGAAAATTGTGTGATTTTTTTTAAAAAAAAACACGGTATTTCTGTTATTTTTCATAGAAATTACCCGTAATTTTTTACCAATTCTTTATTTTTGCAAGTAAATTGATAAAATTATGTCTCTTTATGAAATATCATTCATTTAATGATATTATTGTCTTGCAGATTATTAAAAAAGGCAAAAATACATAAAATTGTGTGTGTTTTTTTTAAAAAAAAACACGGTATTTCTGTTATTTTTCATAGAAATCACCCGTAATTTTGTACCAATTCTTTATTTTTGCAAGTAAATTGATAAAGTTACGTCTCTTTATGAAATATCATTCATTTAATAATATTATTGTCTTACAGACTATTAAAATAGGCAAAAATACAGAAAATTGTGTGTTTTTTTTTTTTAAAACGGTCTTTTTATTATTTTTCATAGAAATTACCCGTAATTTTTTACCAATTCTTTATTTTTGCAAGAAAATTGATAAAAGTATGTCTCTTTATGAAATATCATTCATTTAATAATATTATTGTCTTCCAGATTATTCAAAAAGGCAAAAATACAGAAAATTGTGTGTTTAAAAAAAAAAAAAACACGATATTCAGTTATTTTTCATAGAAATTACTTGTAATTTTTTAACAATTCTTTACTTTTGCAAGTAAATTGATAAAAGTATGTCTCTTTATGAAATATCAGTCATTTAATAATATCATTGTCTTCCAGATTATTAAAAAAGGCAAAAATACAGAAAATTGTGTTTTTTTTTTTTTTTTAAACACGGTATTTCTGTTATTGTTCATGGAAATTACCCGTAATTTTGTACCAATTCTTTATTTTTGCAAGTAAATTGATAAAATTACGTCTCTTTATGAAATATCATTCATTTAGTAATATTATTGTATTCCAGATTATTAAAAAAGGAAAAAATACAGAAAATTGTGTGATTTTTTTTTTAAAAACGGTCTTTTTGTTATTTTTCATAGAAATTACCCGTAATTTTTTACCAATTCTTTATTTTTGCAAGAAAATTGATAAAAGTATGTCTCTTTATGAAATATCATTCATTTAATAATATTATTGTCTTCCAGATTATTAAAAAGGCAAAAATACAGAAAATTGTGTGTTTAAAAAAAAAAAAAAACACGATATTCAGTTATTTTTCATAGAAATTACTTGTAATTTTTTAACAATTCTTTACTTTTGCAAGTAAATTGATAAAATTATGTCTCTTTATGAAATATCATTCATTTAATAATATTATTGTTTTCCAGATTATTAAAAAGGCAAAAATACAGAAAATTGTGTGTGTTTTTTTTAAAAAAAAACACGGTATTTCTGTTATTTTTCATAGAAATCACCCGTAATTTTGTACCAATTCTTTATTTTTGCAAGTAAATTGATAAAGTTACGTCTCTTTATGAAATATCATTCATTTAATAATATTATTGTCTTACAGACTATTAAAATAGGCAAAAATACAGAAAATTGTGTGTTTTTTTTTTTAAAAACGGTCTTTTTGTTATTTTTCATAGAAATTACCCGTAATTTTTTACCAATTCTTTATTTTTGCAAGAAAATTGATAAAAGTATGTCTCTTTATGAAATATCATTCATTTAATAATATTATTGTCTTCCAGATTATTCAAAAAGGCAAAAATACAGAAAATTGTGTGTTTAAAAAAAAAAAAAACACGATATTCAGTTATTTTTCATAGAAATTACTTGTAATTTTTTAACAATTCTTTACTTTTGCAAGTAAATTGATAAAAGTATGTCTCTTTATGAAATATCAGTCATTTAATAATATCATTGTCTTCCAGATTATTAAAAAAGGCAAAAATACAGAAAATTGTGTTTTTTTTTTTTTTTAAACACGGTATTTCTGTTATTTTTCATGGAAATTACCCGTAATTTTGTACCAATTCTTTATTTTTGCAAGTAAATTGATAAAATTACGTCTCTTTATGAAATATCATTCATTTAGTAATATTATTGTTTTCCAGATTATTAAAAAAGGAAAAAATACAGAAAATTGTGTGATTTTTTTTAAAAAAAAACACGGTATTTCTGTTATTTTTCATAGAAATTACCCGTAATTTTTTACCAATTCTTTATTTTTGCAAGTAAATTGATAAAATTATGTCTCTTTATGAAATATCATTCATTTAATGATATTATTGTCTTGCAGATTATTAAAAAAGGCAAAAATACATAAAATTGTGTGTGTGTGTGTTTTTTTTTAAACACGGTATTTCTGTTATTTTTCATGGAAATTACCCGTAATTTTGTACCAATTCTTTATTTTTGCAAGTAAATTGATAAAATTACGTCTCTTTATGAAATATCTTTCATTTAATAATATTATTGTCTTCTAGATTATTAAAAAAGGCAAAAATATAGAAAATTGTGTGTTTTTTTAAAAAAAAACGGTATTATTGTTATTTTTCATAGAAATTACCCGTAATTTTTTACCAATTTTTTATTTTTGCAAGGAAATTGTTTAAAGTATGCCTCTTTATGAAATATCATTCATTTAATAATATTATTGTCTTCCAGATTATTAAAATAGGCAAAAATACAGAAAATTGTATGTTTTTTTTTCAGAAAAAAAACACGGTATTTCTGTTATTTTTCATAGAAATTACCCGTAATTTTTTACCAATTCTTTATTTTTGCAAGTAAATTGATAAAATTATGTCTCTTTATGAAATATCATTCATTTAATAATATTATTGTTTTCCAGATTATTAAAAAAGGCAAAAATACAGAAAATTAAGTTTTTTTTTTAAAAAAAAAACACTGTATTTCTGTTATTTTTTATAGAAATTACCCGTAATTTTTTACCAATTCTTTATTTTTGCAAGTAAATTGATAAAAGTATGTCTCTATGAAATATCATTTATTTAATAATATTATTGTCTTCCAGATTATTAAAAGGGCAAAAATACAGAAAATTGTGTGTTTTAAAAAAAACGGTATTTCTGTAATTTTTCATAGAAATCACCCGTAATTTTGTACCAATTCTTTATTTTTGCAAGTAAATTGATAAAATTATGTCTCTTTATGGAATATCTGTCATTTAATAATATTATTGTCTTCCAGATTATTAAAAAAGGCAAAAATACAGAAAATTGTGTTTTTTTTAAAAAAAAAACGGTATTTCTGTAATTTTTCATAGAAATTACCCGTAATTTTTGTACCAATTCTTTATTTTTGCAAGTAAATTGATAAAATTATGTCTCTTTATGAATTATCATTTATTTAATAATATTTTTGTCTTCCAGATTCTTAAAAAAGGCAAAAATACAGGAAATTAAGTATTTTTTTAAAAAAAAACACGGTATTTCTGTTATTTTTCATAGAAATTACTCGTAATTTTTTACCAATTCTTTATTTTTGATAAAAGTATGTCTCTATGAAATATCATTTATTTAATAATATTATTGTCTTCCAGATTATTAAAAAAGGCAAAAATATAGAGAATTGTGTTTTTTTTTTAAAAAAACACGGTATTTCTGTTACTTTTCATAGAAATTACCCGTAATATTGTACCAATTCTTTATTTTTGCAAGTAAATTAATAAAATTATGTCTCTTTATGAAATATCTATCATTTATTAATATTATTGTCTTCCAGATTATTAAAAAAGGCAAAAATACAAAAATTGGTTTTTAAAAAAAAAAAAAAACACGATATTCAGTTATTTTTCATAGAAATTACTCGTAATTTTTACCAATGCTTTACTTTTGCAAGTAAATTGATAAAATTATGTCTCTTTATGAAATATCTTTCATTTAATAATATTATTGTCTTCTAGATTATTAAAAAAGGCAAAAATACAGAAAATTGTGTGTTTTTTAAAAAAAAAACAGTATTTTTGTTATTTTTCATAGAAATTACACGTAATTTTCTACCAATTTTTTATTTTTGCAAGGAAATTGATTAAAGTATGCCTCTTTATGAAATATCATTCATTTAATAATATTATTGTCTTCCAGATTATTAAAATAGGCAAAAATACAGAAAATTGTATGTTTTTTTTTCAGAAAAAAAACACGGTATTTCTGTTATTTTTCATAGAAATTACCCGTAATTTTTTACCAATTCTTTATTTTTGAAAGTAAATTGATAAAATTATGTCTCTTTATGAAATATCATTCATTTAATAATATTATTGTTTTCCAGATTATTAAAAAAGGCAAAAATACAAAAAATTAAGTTTTTTTTTAAAAAAAAAACACTGTATTTCTGTTATTTTTTATAGAAATTACCCGTAATTTTTTACCAATTCTTTATTTTTGCAAGTAAATTGATAAAAGTATGTCTCTATGAAATATCATTTATTTAATAATATTATTGTCTTCCAGATTATTAAAAGGGCAAAAATACAGAAAATTATGTGTTTTAAAAAAAAACGGTATTTCTGTAATTTTTCATAGAAATCACCCGTAATTTTGTACCAATTCTTTATTTTTGCAAGTAAATTGATAAAATTATGTCTCTTTATGAAATATCTATCATTTAATAATATTATTGTCTTACAGATTATTAAAAAAGGCAAAAATACAGAAAATTGTGTTTTTTTTAAAAAAAACGGTATTTCTGTAATTTTTCATAGAAATTACCCGTAATTTTTGTACCAATTCTTTATTTTTGCAAGTAAATTGATAAAATTATGTCTCTTTATGAATTATCATTTATTTAATAATATTTTTGTCTTCCAGATTCTTAAAAAAGGCAAAAATACAGAAAATTGTGTGTTTTTTAAAAAAAAACGGTATTTTTGTTATTTTTCATAGAAATTACCCGTAATTTTTTACTAATTTTTTATTTTTGCAAGGAAATTGATTAAAGTATGCCTCTTTATGAAATATCATTCATTTAATAATATTATTGTCTTCCAGATTATTAAAATAGGCAAAAATACAGAAAATTAAGTTTTTTTTAAAAAAAAAAACACTGTATTTCTGTTATTTTTTATAGAAATTACCCGTAATTTTTTACCAATTCTTTATTTTTGCAAGTAAATTGATAAAAGTATGTCTCTATGAAATATCATTTATTTAATAATATTATTGTCTTCCAGATTATTAAAAGGGCAAAAATACAAAAAATTGTGTGTTTTAAAAATAAACACGGTATTTCTGTAATTTTTCATAGAAATCACCCGTAATGTTGTACCAATTCTTTATTTTTGCAAGTAAATTGATAAAATTATGTCTCTTTATGAATTATCATTTATTTAATAATATTTTTGTCTTCCAGATTCTTAAAAAAGGCAAAAATACAGGAAATTAAGTATTTTTTTAAAAAAAAACACGGTAACTGTTATTTTTCATAGAAATTACCCGTAATTTTTTACCAATTCTTTATTTTTGATAAAAGTATGTCTCTATGAAATATCATTTATTTAATAATATTATTGTCTTCCAGATTATTAAAAAAGGCAAAAATATAGAGAATTGTTTTTTTTTTATAAAAAAACACGGTATTTCTGTTACTTTTCATAGAAATTACCCGTAATATTGTACCAATTCTTTATTTTTGCAAGTAAATTAATAAAGTTATGTCTCTTTATGAAATATCTATCATTTAATAATATTATTGTCTTCCAGATTATTCAAAAAGGCAAAAATACAAAAATTGGTTTTAAAAAAAAAAAAAAAACACGGTATTCAGTTATTTTTCATAGAAATTACTCGTAATTTTTTACCAATGCTTTACTTTTGCAAGTAAATTGATAAAATTATGTCTCTTTATGAAATATCATTCATTTAATAATATTATTGTTTTCCAGATTATTAAAAAAGACAAAAATACAGAAAATTGTGTGTGTTTTTTTTTAAAAAAAAACACGGTATTTCTGTTATTTTTCATAGAAATCACCCGTAATTTTGTACCAATTCTTTATTTTTGCAAGTAAATTGATAAAATTACGTCTCTTTATGAAATATCATTCATTTAATAATATTATTGTCTTCCAGATTATTAAAATAGGCAAAAATACAGAAAATTGTGTGTTTTTTTTTTAAAAAAACGGTCTTTTTGTTATTTTTCATAGAAATTACCCGTAATTTTTTACCAATTCTTTATTTTTGCAAGAAAATTGATAAAAGTATGTCTCTTTATGAAATATCATTCATTTAATAATATTATTGTCTTCCAGATTATTCAAAAAGGCAAAAATACAGAAAATTGTGTGTTTTTTTTTAAAAAAAAAACACGATATTCAGTTATTTTTCATAGAAATTACTCGTAATTTTTTACCAATTCTTTACTTTTGCAAGTAAATTGATAAAAGTATGTCTCTTTATGAAATATCAGTCATTTAATAATATCATTGTCTTCCAGATTATTAAAAAAAGCAAAGATACAGAGAATTGTGTGTGTTTTTTTTTTAAAAAAAAACACGGTATTTCTGTTATTTTTCATAGAAATTACCCGTAATTTTGTACCAATTCTTTATTTTATGAAATATCTATCATTTAATAATATTATTGTCTTCCAGATTATTAAAAAAGGTAAAAATACAGAAAATTGTGTTTTTTTTTAAAAAAAAAACTGTATTTCTGTAATTTTTCATAGAAATTACCCGTAATTTTCTACCAATTCTTTATTTTTGCAAGTAAATTGATAAAATGATGTCTCTTTATGAAATATCATTCATTTAATAATATTTTTGTCTTCCAGATTATTAAAAAAGGCAAAAATACAGGAAATTAAGTATTTTTTTTAAAAAACACGGTATTTCTGTTATTTTTCATAGAAATTACCCGTAATTTTTTACCAATTCTTTATTTTTGATAAAAGTATGTCTCTATGAAATATCATTTATTTAATAATATTATTGTCTTCCAGATTATTAAAAAAGGCAAAAATATAGAGAATTGTGTTTTTTTTAAAAAAAAACACGGTATTTCTGTTACTTTTCATAGAAATTACCAGTAATTTTGTACCAATTCTTTATTTTTGCAAGTAAATTAATAAAATTATGTCTCTTTATGAAATATCATTCATTTAATAATATTATTGTCTTCCAGATTATTAAAATAGGCAAAAATACAGAAAATTGTGTGTTTTTTTTTTTTAAAAAACGGTCTTTTTGTTATTTTTCATAGAAATTACCCGTAATTTTTTATCAATTCTTTATTTTTGCAAGAAAATTGATAAAAGTATGTCTCTTTATGAAATATCATTCATTTAATAATATTATTGTCTTCCAGATTATTCAAAAAGGCAAAAATACAGAAAATTGTGTGTGTTTTTTTTAAAAAAAAACACGGTATTTCTGTTATTTTTCATAGAAATCACCCGTAATTTTGTACCAATTCTTTATTTTTGCAAGTAAATTGATAAAATTACATCTCTTTATGAAATATCATTCATTTAATAATATTATTGTCTTCCAGAATATTAAAATAAGCAAAAATACAGAAAATTGTGTGTTTTTTTTTTTAAAAAAACGGTCTTTTTGTTATTTTTCATAGAAATTACCCGTAATTTTTTACCAATTCTTTATTTTTGCAAGAAAATTGATAAAAGTATGTCTCTTTATGAAATATCATTCATTTAATAATATTATTGTCTTCCAGATTATTAAAAAAGGCAAAAATACAAAAAATTGTTTTTTTTAAAAAAAAAAAAAAACACGGTATTCAGTTATTTTTCATAGAAATTACTCGTAATTTTTTACCAATGCTTTACTTTTGCAAGTAAATTGATAAAATTATATCTCTTTATGAAATATCATTCATTTAATAATATTATTGTTTTCCAGATTATTAAAAAAGGCAAAAATACAGAAAATTGTGTGTGTTTTTTTTAAAAAAAAACACGGTATTTCTGTTATTTTTCATAGAAATCACCCGTAATTTTGTACCAATTCTTTATTTTTGCAAGTAAATTGATAAAATTACGTCTCTTTATGAAATATCATTCATTTAATAATATTATTGTCTTCCAGATTATTAAAATAGGCAAAAATACAGAAAATTGTGTGTTTTTTTTTTAAAAAAAACGGTCTTTTTGTTATTTTTCATAGAAATTACCCGTAATTTTTTACCAATTCTTTATTTTTGCAAGAAAATTGATAAAAGTATGTCTCTTTATGAAATATCATTCATTTAATAATATTATTGTCTTCCAGATTATTCAAAAAGGCAAAAATACAGAAAATTGTGTGTTTTTTTTTAAAAAAAAAAACACGATATTCAGTTATTTTTCATAGAAATTACTCGTAATTTTTTAACAATTCTTTACTTTTGCAAGTAAATTGATAAAAGTATGTCTCTTTATGAAATATCAGTCATTTAATAATATCATTATCTTCCAGATTATTAAAAAAGGCAAAAATACAGAGAATTGTGTGTGTTTTTTTAAAAAAAAAAACACGGTATTTCTGTTATTTTTCATTGAAATTACCCGGAATTTCATTGAAATTACCCGTCTCCTTATGAAATATCATTCATTTAATAATATTATTGTCTTCCAGATTATTAAAAATACAGAAAATTGTGTGTTTTTTTTAAAAAAAATACGGTATTTTTGTTATTTTTCATAGAAATTACCCGTAATTTTTTACCAATTCTTTATTTTTGCAAGAATATTGATAAAAGTATGTCTGTTTATGAAATATCATTCATTTAATAATAATATTGTCTTCCAGATTACTAAAAAAGGCAAAAACAGAAAATTGTGTGTTTTTTTTTTAAAAAAAACACGGTATTTCTGTTATTTTTCATATAAATCACTCATAATTTTTTACCAATTCTTTATTTTTGCAAGAAAATTGATAAAATTATGTCTCTTTATGAAATATGATTCATTTAATAATATTATTGTCTTCCAGATTATTAAAAAAGGCAAAAATTCAGAAAATTGTGTGTTTTTTTAAAAAAAAAAACACGGTATTTCTGTTATTTTTCATAGAAATTACCCGTAATTTTTTACCAATTCTTTATTTTTGCAAGTAAATTGATAAAAGTATGTCTCTATGAAATATCATTCATTTAATAATATTATTGTCTTCGAGATTATTCAAAAAGGCAAAAGTACAGAAAATTGTGTGTTTTTTTAAAAAAAAAACACGATATTCAGTTATTTTTCATAGAAATTACTCGTAAATTTTTACCAATTCTTTACTTTTGCAAGTAAATTGATAAAAGTATGTCTCTTTATGAAATATCATTCATTTAATAATATCATTGTCTTCCAGATTATTAAAAAAGGCAAAAATACAGAATATTGTGTGTTTTTTTTTAAAAAAACTGTATTTCAGTTATTTTTCATAGAAATTACCCGTAATTTTGTTCCAATTCTTTATTTTTGCAAGTAAATTGATAAAATTACGTCTCTTTATGAAATATCATTCATTTAATAATATTATTGTCTTCCAGATTATTAAAATAATTGTTTGTTTTTTTTTTTTAAAAAAAACGGTCTTTTTGTTATTTTTCATAGAAATTACCCGTAATTTTTTACCAATTCTTTATTTTTGCAAGAAAATTGATAAAAGTATGTCTTTTTATGGAATATCATTCATTTAATAATATTATTGTCTTCCAGATTATTAAAAAAGGCAAAAATACAGAAAATTGTGTGTTTTTTTTTAAAAAAAACACGGTATTTCTCTTATTTTTCATAGAAATTACCCGTAATTTATTACCAATTCTTTATTTTTGCAAGAAAATTGATAAAAGTATGTCTCTTTATGAAATATCATTCATTTAATAATATTATTGTCTTCCAGATTATTCAAAAAGGCAAAAATACAGAATATTGTGTGTTTTTTTTTAAAAAAAAAACACGATATTCAGTTATTTTTCTTATAAATTATCCGTAATTTTTTACCAATTCTTTACTTTTGCAAGTAAAATGATAAAAATATGCCTCTTTATTAAATATCATTCATTTAACAATATCATTGTCTACCAGATTATTAAAAAAGGCAAAAATACAGAGAATTGTGTGTTTTTTTTTAAAAAAAACACGGTATTTCAGTTATTTATCATAGAAATTACCCGTAATATTTTTCCAATTCTTTTTTTTGCAAGTAAATTGAAAAAATTATGTCTCTTTATGAAATATCATTCATTAAATAATATTATTGTCTTCCAGATTATTAAAAAAGGCAAAAATACAGAAAATTGTGTGTGTTTTTTTTCAAAATCAGTTTCAAATTCAGTTATTCAGTTATTTTCAAATTCAGTTATTTTTCATAGGAATTACCCGTAATTTTATACCAACTCTTTATTTTTACAAAGTAAATTGATAAAAGTATGTCTCTTTATGAAATATTATTAATTTAATAATTTTATTGTCTTCCAGATTATTAAAAAAGGCAAAAATACAGGAAATTGTGTGTTTTTTTAAAAAAAATACGTTATTTGTGTTATTTTTTATAGAAATTACCCGTAATTTTTTCCCAATTCTTTACTTTTGCAAGTAAATTGATAAAATTATGTCTCTTTATGAAAAATCATTCATTTAATAATTTTATTGTCTTCCAGATTATAAAAAAAGGCAAAAATACAGAAAACTGTGTATTTTTTAAAAAAAAAACACGGTATTTCTGTTATTTTTCATAGAAATTACCCGTAATTTTTACCAATTCTTTATTTTTGCAAGTATATTAAAAAAATTATATCTCTTTATGAATTATCATTCATTTAATAATATTATTGTCTTCCAGATTATTAAAAAAGGCAAAAATACAGAAAATTGTGTTTGTTTTTTTTAAAAAAAAAAACACGGTACTCAGTTATTTTTCATAGAAATTACTCGTAACTTTTTACCAATTCTTTACTTTTGAAAGTAAATTGATAAAAGTATGTCTCTTTATGAAATATAATTCATTTAATAATATTATTGTCTTCCAGATTATTAAAAAAAGGCAAAAACACAGAAAATTGTGTTTTTTTTTTTAAAATAACACTGTATATCAGTTTTTTTTCATAGAAATTACCCATAATATTATACCAATTTTTTATTTTTGCAAGTAAATTGATAAAATTATGTCTGTTTATGAAATATCATTTATTTAATAATATTATTGTTTTCCATATTATTAAAAAACCCGTAATATTATACCAATTCTTTATTTTTGCAAGTAAATTGATAAAATTATGTCTCTTTATGAAATATCATTTATTTAATAATATTATTGTTTTCCATATTATTAAAAAAGGAAAATTGTCTGTGTTTTTTTTAAAAAGAAAAACACGGTATTTCTGTTATTTTTCATAGAAATTACCCTGAATTTGGTACCAATTCTTTATTTTTGCAAGAAAATTGATAAAATTACGTCTCTTTATGAAATATCATTCATTTAATAATATTATTGTCTTCCAGATTATTAAAATAGGCAAAAATGCAGAAAATTGTGTGTTTTTTTTTTAAAAAAAAGACGGTCTTTTTGTTATTTTTCATAGAAATTACCCGTAATTTATTACCAATTCTTTATTTTTGCAAGAAAATTGATAAAAGTATGTCTCTTTATGAAATATCATTCATTTATAAATATTTTGTCTTCCAGATTATTCAAAAAGGCAAAAATACAGTATATTGTGTGTTTTTTTTTTAAAAATAAACACGATATTCAGTTATTTTTCTTATAAATTATCCGTAATTTTTTACCAATTCTTTACTTTTGCAAGTAAAATGATAAAAATATGCCTCTTTATTAAATATCATTCATTTAACAATATCATTGTCTACCAGATTATTAAAAAAGGCAAAAATACAGAGAATTGTGTGTTTTTTAAAAAAAAAAACACGGTATTTCAGTTATTTATCATAGAAATTACCCGTAATATTTTTCCAATTCTTTTTTTTTGCAAGTAAATTGAAAAAATTATGTCTCTTTATGAAATATCATTCATTAAATAATATTATTGTCTTCTAGATTATTAAAAAAGGCAAAAATACAGAAAATTGTGTGTGTTTTTTTTCAAAATCAGTTTCAAATTCAGTTATTCAGTTATTTTCAAATTCAGTTATTTTTCATAGGAATTACCCGTAATTTTATACCAACTCTTTATTTTTACAAAGTAAATTGATAAAAGTATGTCTCTTTATGAAATATCATTAATTTAATAATTTTATTGTCTTCCAGATTATTAAAAAAGGCAAAAATACAGGAAATTGTGTGTTTTTTTTAAAAAAAATACGTTATTTGTGTTATTTTTTATAGAAATTACCCGTAATTTTTTCCCAATTCTTTACTTTTGCAAGTAAATTGATAAAATTATGTCTCTTTATGAAAAATCATTCATTTAATAATTTTATTGTCTTCCAGATTATAAAAAAAGGCAAAAATACAGAAAACTGTGTATTTTTAAAAAAAAAACACGGTATTTCTGTTATTTTTCATAGAAATTACCCGTAATTTTTACCAATTCTTTATTTTTGCAAGTAAATTAATAAAATTATATCTCTTTATGAATTATCATTCATTTAATAATATTATTGTCTTCCAGATTATTAAAAAAGGCAAAAATACAGAAAATTGTGTTTGTTTTTTTTTTTTAAAAAAAACATGGTACTCAGTTATTTTTCATAGAAATTACTCGTAACTTTTTACCAATTCTTTACTTTTGAAAGTAAATTGATAAAAGTATGTCTCTTTATGAAATGTCATTAATTTAATAATATTATTGTCTTCCAGATTATTAAAAAAAGACAAAAATACAGAAAATTGTGTGTTTTTTTTAAAAAAAACACGGTTTTTCTGTAATTTTTCATAGAAATTACCCGTAATTTTTTACCAATTCTTTATTTTTGTAAGTAAATTGATAAACTTATGTCTCTTTATGAAATATGATTCATTTAATAATATTATTGTGTTCCAGATTATTAAAAAAGGCAAAAATACAGAAAAAAAAATTTTTAAAAAAAAAATACGGTATGCAGTTATTTTTTATAGAAATTACCCGTAATTTTTTACCAATGCTTTATTTTTGCAAGTTAATTGATAAAAGTATGTCCCTGTATGAAATATCATTAATTTAATAATATTATTGTTTTCCAGTTTATTAAAAAAGACAAAAATACAGAAAATTGTGTGTTTTTTTTTAAAAAAAAACACAGTATTTCTGTTATTTTTCATAGAAATTACCCGTAAGTTTTTAGCAATTCTTTATTTTTGCAAGGAAATTGATAAAAGTATGCCTCTTTATGAAATATCATTCATTTAATAATATTATTGTCTAGAGATTATTAAAAAAGACAAAAATACAGAAAATTGTGTGTTTTTTTTTTCAGAAAAAAAACACGGTATTTCTGTTATTTTTCATAGAAATTACCAGTAATTTTTTACCAATTCTTTATTTTTGCAAGTAAATTAATAAAATTATGTCTTTTTATGAAATATCATTCATTTAATAATATTATTGTCTTCCAGATTATTAAAAAAGGCAAAAATACAGAATATTGTGTGTTTTTTTTTTAAAAAAAACACGATATTCAGTTATTTTTCATATAAATTACCCGTAATTTTTTTACCAATTCTTTACTTTTGCAAGTAAAATGATAAAAATATACCCCTTTATTAAATATCATTCATTTAATAATATCATTGTCTACCAGATTATTAAAAAAGGCAAAAATACAGAGAATTGTGTGTTTTTTTTAAAAAAAAAACACGGTATTTCAGTTATTTATCATAGAAATTACCCGTAATATTTTTCCAATTCTTTTTTTTTGCAAGTAAATTGAAAAAATTATGTCTCTTTATGAAATATCATTCATTAAATAATATTATTGTCTTCCAGATTATTAAAAAAGGCAAAAATACAGAAAATTGTGTGTGTTTTTTTTCAAAATCAGTTTCAAATTCAGTTATTCAGTTATTTTCAAATTCAGTTATTTTTCATAGGAATTACCCGTAATTTTATACCAACTCTTTATTTTTACAAAGTAAATTGATAAAAGTATGTCTCTTTATGAAATATCATTAATTTAATAATTTTATTATCTTCCAGATTATTAAAAAAGGCAAAAATACAGAAAATTGTGTGTTTTTTTAAAAAAAATACGGTATTTGTGTTATTTTTTATAGAAATTACCCGTAATTTTTTCCCAATTCTTTACTTTTGCAAGTAAATTGATAAAATTATGTCTCTTTATGAAAAATCATTCATTTAATAATTTTATTGTCTTCCAGATTATAAAAAAAGGCAAAAATACAGAAAATTAAGTATTTCTGTTATTTTTCATAGAAATTACCCGTAATTTTTTACCAATTCTTTATTTTTACAAGTAAATTGATAAAATTATCCCGCTTTATGAATAATCATTCATTTAATAGTATTATTGTCTTCCAGTGGCCCTATTCCGGTAATTCCCAGGGAATTAGGAATTGGGAATTAGGAATTAGGAATCTCCTCGAAATATTTTTCCTGATTTTTTGTTCCTATTTCCCAAAAGTTTATTCCGGCAGGCAAGGAATTAATTCCTGTCAAATACATATTATGTGCGTTTACACCATATTAAATTAAGAAAATTCAGTTTTCAAAATTAACTAAAAAAGTAAAATTTAAAACATCTTAGTCACAAAACTTCATTAAATATTTATTCCAAAGTACATTGTTAATTTTTGTGGGAAAAATTGAAGTATTTTTCACCTAAAATGTAGTTTCAAAAATGTTTAATCTTTACTTCACTTTGTATAGTGTAAAACGTACTTAAGCAAATGTTGATGTTTATATTTTGTCAATTTGTTGTCAAAGTTGTTTATAAATTAAAGTGTTGGTTATTATTATATACATTGTTATAGAATAGAATTAAATAAAGGTGAGAATTTTAATCAATATTAAATATATATGCTTGTAGAGGAAGAGTTTATATTTAATATTTCAGATGGCGCGAAGATTACTCCAGTTTTTTGATGACATTTTAACATTTTTTAAAAACATTATATTTCGTTAAATATTTTACAATTATTAAAAAAAAAATTGTAATAATAATATTTAATAATTGTAGAATATTGAAAAAAATATTTTACGCAATATAATTGTATTTAAATATAGAAAAATCTTTATTCCTTTTAATGCAATTATTTACCTTTTCAAAATAGCTATGGAGTTTTTGAAAGTTAAACTGCGCGAATTGGGAATTAAAGTTTCCCAGGAAACATTTTTTCCCGGTCGCCGGAATACACTTTGGGAAAAAATAATTCCAAACTGCGCGAATATGTCAAAAACTCCCAATTCCTAATTCCCTGGGAATTACCGGAATAGGGCCACAGATTATTAAAAAAGGCAAAAATACAGAAAACTGTGTATTTTTAAAAAAAAAACACGGTATTTCTGTTATTTTTCATAGAAATTACCCGTAATTTTTTACCAATTCTTTATTTTTGCAAGCAAATTGATAAAAGTATGTCTCTATGAAATATCATTTACTTAATAATATTATAGTCTTCCAGATTATTAAAAAAGGCAAAAATACAGAAAATTGTGTTTTTTTTTTTTTTTAAAAACACGGTATTTCTGTTATTTTTCATAGAAATTACCCGTAATTTTTACCAATTCTTTATTTTTGCAAGTAAATTAATAAAATTATATCTCTTTATGAATTATCATTCATTTAATAACATTATTGTCTTCCAGATTATTAAAAAAGGCAAAAATACAGAAAATTGTGTTTGTTTTTTTTTTTAAAAAAAACACGGTACTCAGTTATTTTTCATAGAAATTACTCGTAACTTTTTACCAATTCTTTACTTTTGAAAGTTAATTGATAAAAGTATGTCTCTTTATGAAATGTCATTAATTTAATAATATTATTGTCTTCCAGATTATTAAAAAAAGACAAAAATACAGAAAATTGTGTGTTTTTTTTAAAAAAAACACGGTATTTCTGTAATTTTTCATAGAAATTACCCGTAATTTTTTACCAATTCTTTATTTTTGTAAGTAAATTGATAAACTTATGTCTCTTTATGAAATATGATTCATTTAATAATATTATTGTGTTCCAGATTATTAAAAAAGGCAAAAATACAGAAATTTTTTTTAAAAAAAAAATACGGTATGCAGTTATTTTTTATAGAAATTAGCCGTAATTTTTTACCAATGCTTTATTTTTGCAAGTTAATTGATAAAAGTATGTCCCTGTATGAAATATCATTAATTTAATAATATTATTGTTTTCCAGTTTATTAAAAAAGACAAAAATACAGAAAATTGTGTGTTTTTTTTTTAAAAAAACACGGTATTTCTGTTATTTTTCATATAAATTACTCGTAATTTTTTACCAATTCTTTAGTTTTGCAAGTACATTGATAATATTATGTCACTTTATGAAATATCATTCATTTAATAATATTATTGTCTTCCAGATTATTAAAAAAGGCAAAAATACAGAAAATTGTGTGTTTTTTTTTAAAGAAACACGGTATTTTTGTAATTTTTCATAGAAATTACCCGTAATTTTTTACCAATTCTTTATTTTTGCAAGTAAATTGATAAAAGTATGTCTCTTTATCAAATATCATTCATTTAATAATATTATTGTCTTCCAGATTATTAAAAAAAGACAAAAATACAGAAAATTGTGTGTTTTTTCTAAAAAAAACACGGTATATCTGTAATTTTTCATAGAAATTACGCGAAATTTTTTTAAATTATTAAAAATTAATAATTTTTTACCAATTCTTTATTTTTGT
Organism: Rhamphomyia laevipes; assembly: GCA_963920725.1. Taxonomy (NCBI): domain Eukaryota; kingdom Metazoa; phylum Arthropoda; class Insecta; order Diptera; family Empididae; genus Rhamphomyia; species Rhamphomyia laevipes. The sequence continues at coordinate 41,403,195 of OY987255.1, read as the reverse complement.
AAGTAAATTGATAAACTTATATGTCTTTTTATGAAATATGATTCATTTAATAATATTATTGTGTTCCAGATTATTAAAAAAGGCAAAAATACAGAAAAAAAATTTTTTTTTTTAAAAAATACGGTATGCAGTAATTTTTTATAGAAATTACCCGTAATTTTTTACCAATGCTTTATTTTTGCAAGTTAATTGATAAAAGTATGTCCCTGTATGAAATATCATTAATTTAATAATATTATTGTTTTCCAGTTTATTAAAAAAGACAAAAATACAGAAAACTGTGTATTTTTTAAAAAAAAACACGGTATTTCTGTTATTTTTCATAGAAATTACCCGTAATTTTTTACCAATTCTTTATTTTTACAAGTAAATTGATAAAATTATCCCGCTTTATGAATAATCATTCATTTAATAGTATTATTGTCTTCCAGATTATTAAAAAAGGCAAAAATACAGAAAACTGTGTATTTTAAAAAAAAACACGGTATTTCTGTTATTTTTCATAGAAATTACCCGTAATTTTTACCAATTCTTTATTTTTGCAAGTAAATTAATAAAATTATATCTCTTTATGAATTATCATTCATTTAATAATATTATTGTCTTCCAGATTATTAAAAAAGGCAAAAATACAGAAAATTGTGTTTGTTTTTTTTTTTAAAAAAAACACGGTACTCAGTTATTTTTCATAGAAATTACTCGTAACTTTTTACCAATTCTGTACTTTTGAAAGTACATTGATAATATTATGTCACTTTATGAAATATCATTCATTTAATAATATTATTGTCTTCCAGATTATTAAAAAAGGCAAAAATACAGAAAATTGTGTGTTTTTTTTTAAAGAAACACGGTATTTTTGTAATTTTTCATAGAAATTACCCGTAATTTTTTACCAATTCTTTATTTTTGCAAGTAAATTGATAAAAGTATGTCTCTTTATCAAATATCATTCATTTAATAATATTATTGTCTTCCAGATTATTAAAAAAAGACAAAAATACAGAAAATTGTGTGTTTTTTCTAAAAAAAACACGGTATATCTGTAATTTTTCATAGAAATTACGCGAAATTTTTTTAAATTATTAAAAATTAATAATTTTTTACCAATTCTTTATTTTTGTAAGTAAATTGATAAACTTATATGTCTTTTTATGAAATATGATTCATTTAATAATATTATTGTGTTCCAGATTATTAAAAAAGGCAAAAATACAGAAAAAAAATTTTTTTTTTTAAAAAATACGGTATGCAGTAATTTTTTATAGAAATTACCCGTAATTTTTTACCAATGCTTTATTTTTGCAAGTTAATTGATAAAAGTATGTCCCTGTATGAAATATCATTAATTTAATAATATTATTGTTTTCCAGTTTATTAAAAAAGACAAAAATACAGAAAACTGTGTATTTTTTAAAAAAAAACACGGTATTTCTGTTATTTTTCATAGAAATTACCCGTAATTTTTTACCAATTCTTTATTTTTACAAGTAAATTGATAAAATTATCCCGCTTTATGAATAATCATTCATTTAATAGTATTATTGTCTTCCAGATTATTAAAAAAGGCAAAAATACAGAAAACTGTGTATTTTAAAAAAAAACACGGTATTTCTGTTATTTTTCATAGAAATTACCCGTAATTTTTACCAATTCTTTATTTTTGCAAGTAAATTAATAAAATTATATCTCTTTATGAATTATCATTCATTTAATAATATTATTGTCTTCCAGATTATTAAAAAAGGCAAAAATACAGAAAATTGTGTTTGTTTTTTTTTTTAAAAAAAACACGGTACTCAGTTATTTTTCATAGAAATTACTCGTAACTTTTTACCAATTCTGTACTTTTGAAAGTAAATTGATAAAAGTATGTCTCTTTATGGAATGTCATTAATTTAATAATATTATTTTCTTCCAGATTATTAAAAAAAGACAAAAATACAGAAAATTGTGTGTTTTTTTTTAAAAAAACACGGTATTTCTGTAATTTTTCATAGAAATTACCCGTAATTTTTTACCAATTCTTTATTTTTGTAAGTAAATTGATAAACTTATGTCTCTTAATGAAATATGATTCATTTAATAATATTATTGTGTTCCAGATTATTTAAAAAGGCAAAAATACAGAAAAAAAAAATTTTTTTAAAAAAATACGGTATGCAGTTATTTTTTATAGAAATTACCCGTAATTTTTTACCAATGCTTTATTTTTGCAAGTTAATTGATAAAAGTATGTCCCTGTATGAAATATCATTAATTTAATAATATTATTGTTTTCCAGTTTATTAAAAAAGACAAAAATACAGAAAAATGTGTGTTTTTTTTTAAAAAAAAACACGGTATTTCTGTTATTTTTCATAGAAATTACCCGTAAGTTTTTACCAATTCTTTATTTTTGCAAGGAAATTGATAAAAGTATGCCTCTTTATGAAATATCATTCATTTAATAATATTATTGTCTTCCAGATTATTAAAAAAGACAAAAATACAGAAAATTGTGTGTTTTTTTTTTTCAGAAAAAAACACGGTATTTCTGTTATTTTTCATAGAAATTACCAGTAATTTTTTACCAATTCTTTATTTTTGCAAGTAAATTAATAAAATTATGTCTTTTTATGAAATATCATTCATTTAATAATATTATTGTCTTCCAGATTATTAAAAAAGGCAAAAATACAGAAAATTAATTATTTTTTAAAAAAAACACGGTATTTCTGTTATTTTTCATAGAAATTACCCGTAATTTTTTACCAATTCTTTATTTTTGCAAGTAAATTGATAAAAGTATGTCTCTTTATGAAATATCATTCATTTAATAATATTATTGTCTTCCAGATTATTCAAAAAGGCAAAAATACAGAATATTGTGTGTTTTTTTTTTAAAAAAAACACGATATTCAGTTATTTTTCATATAAATTACCCGTAATTTTTTACCAATTCTTTACTTTTGCAAGTAAAATGATAAAAATATGCCCCTTTATTAAATATCATTCATTTAATAATATCATTGTCTACCAGATTATTAAAAAAGGCAAAAATACAGAGAATTGTGTGTTTTTTTTAAAAAAAACACGGTATTTCAGTTATTTATCATAGAAATTACCCGTAATATTTTTCCAATTCTTTTTTTTGCAAGTAAATTGAAAACATTATGTCTTTTTATGAAATATCATTCATTAAATAATATTATTGTCTTCCAGATTATTAAAAAAGGCAAAAATACAGAAAATTGTGTGTGTTTTTTTTCAAAATCAGTTTCAAATTCAGTTATTCAGTTATTTTCAAATTCAGTTATTTTTCATAGGAATTACCCGTACTTTTATACCAACTCTTTATTTTTACAAAGTAAATTGATAAAAGTATGTCTCTTTATGAAATATCATTAATTTAATAATTTTATTGTCTTCCAGATTATTAAAAAAAGCAAAAATACAGAAAATTGTGTGTTTTTCTAAAAAAAATACGGTATTTGTGTTATTTTTTATAGAAATTACCCGTAATTTTTTCCCAATTCTTTACTTTTGCAAGTAAATTGATAAAATTATGTCTCTTTATGAAAAATCATTCATTTAATAATTTTATTGTCTTCCAGATTATAAAAAAAAGCCAAAAATACAGAAAATTAAGTATTTCTGTTATTTTTCATAGAAATTACCCGTAATTTTTACCAATTCTTTATTTTTACAAGTAAATTGATAAAATTATCCCGCTTTATGAATAATCATTCATTTAATAGTATTATTGTCTTCCAGTGGCCCTATTCCGGTAATTCCCAGGGAATTAGGAATTGGGAATTAGGAATTAGAAATCTCCTCGAAATATTTTTCCTGATTTTTTGTTCCTATTTCCCAAAAGTTTATTCCGGCAGGCAAGGAATTAATTCCTGTCAAATACATATTATGTGCGTTTACACCATATTAAATTAAGAAAATTCAGTTTTCAAAATTAACTAAAAAAGTAAAATTTAAAACAGCTTAGTCACAAAACTTCATTAAATATTTATTCCAAAGTACATTGTTAATTTTTGTGGGAAAAATTGAAGTATTTTTCACCTAAAATGTAGTTTCAAAAATGTTTAATCTTTACTTCACTTTGTATAGTGTAAAACGTACTTAAGCAAATGTTGATGTTTATATTTTGTCAATTTGTTGTCAAAGTTGTTTATAAATTAAAGTGTTGGTTATTATTATATACATTGTTATAGAATAGAATTAAATAAAGGTGAGAATTTTAATCAATATTAAATATATATGCTTGTAGAGGAAGAGTTTATATTTAATATTTCAGATGGCGCGAAGATTACTCCAGTTTTTTGATGACATTTTAACATTTTTTAAAAACATTATATTTCGTTAAATATTTTACAATTATTAAAAAAAAAATTGTAATAATAATATTTAATAATTGTAGAATATTGAAAAAAATATTTTACGCAATATAATTGTATTTAAATATAGAAAAATCTTTATTCCTTTTAATGCAATTATTTACCTTTTCAAAATAGCTATGGAGTATGTCAAAAACTCCCAATTAATAATTCCCTGGGAATTACCGGAATAGGGCCACAGATTATTAAAAAAGGCAAAAATACAGAAAACTGTGTATTTTTTAAAAAAAAACACGGTATTTCTGTTATTTTTCATAGAAATTACCCGTAATTTTTTACCAATTCTTAATTTTTGCAAGCAAATTGATAAAAGTATGTCTCTATGAAATATCATTTACTTAATAATATTATAGTCTTCCAGATTATTAAAAAAGGCAAAAATACAGAAAATTGTGTTTTCTTTTTTAAAAAAAACACGGTATTTCTGTTATTTTTCATAGAAATTACCCGTAATTTTTACCAATTCTTTATTTTTGCAAGTAAATTAATAAAATTATATCTCTTTATGAATTATCATTCATTTAATAACATTATTGTCTTCCAGATTATTAAAAAAGGCAAAAATACAGAAAATTGTGTTTTTTTTTTTTTAAAAAAAACACGGTACTCAGTTATTTTTCATAGAAATTACTCGTAACTTTTTACCAATTCTTTACTTTTGAAAGTAAATTGATAAAAGTATGTCTCTTTATGAAATGTCATTAATTTAATAATATTATTGTCTTCCAGATTATTAAAAAAAGACAAAAATACAGAAAATTGTGTGTTTTTTTTTAAAAAAACACGGTATTTCTGTAATTTTTCATAGAAATTACCCGTAATTTTTTACCAATTCTTTATTTTTGTAAGTAAATTGATAAACTTATGTCTCTTTATGAAATATGAATCATTTAATAATATTATTGTGTTCCAGATTATTAAAAAAGGCAAAAATACAGAAATTTTTTTAAAAAAAAAAATACGGTATGCAGTTATTTTTTATAGAAATTAGCCGTAATTTTTTACCAATGCTTTATTTTTGCAAGTTAATTGATAAAAGTATGTCCCTGTATGAAATATCATTAATTTAATAATATTATTGTTTTCCAGTTTAATAAAAAAGACAAAAATACAGAAAATTGTGTGTTTTTTTTAAAAAAAAACACGGTATTTCTGTTATTTTTCATATAAATTACTCGTAATTTTTTACCAATTCTTTAGTTTTGCAAGTACATTGATAATATTATGTCACTTTATGAAATATCATTCATTTAATAATATTATTGTCTTCCAGATTATTAAAAAAGACAAAAATACAGAAAATTGTGTGTTTTTTTTTTCAGAAAAAAAAACACGGTATTTCTGTTATTTTTCATAGAAATTACCCGTAATTTTTACCAATTCTTTATTTTTGCAAGTAAATTAATAAAATTATATCTCTTTATGAATTATCATTCATTTAATAACATTATTGTCTTCCAGATTATTAAAAAAGGCAAAAATACAGAAAATTAATTATTTTTTTTAAAAAAACACGGTATTTCTGTTATTTTTCATAGAAATTACCCGTAATTTTTTACCAATTCTTTATTTTTGCAAGTAAATTGATAAAAGTATGTCTCTGTGAAATATCATTTATTTAATAATATTATTGTCTTCCAGATTATTAAAAAGGCAAAAATACTGAAAATTGTGTATTTAAATAAAAAAAAACACGGTACTCATTTATTTTTCATAGAAATTACTCGTATTTTTTTACCAATTCTTTACTTTTGCAAGTAAATTAATAAAATTACGTCTCTTTATGAAATATCATTCATTTAATAATATCATTGTCTTCCAGATTATTAAAAATGGCAAAAATACAGAATATTGTGTGTTTTTTTAAAAAAAACACGGTATTTCAGTTATTTTTTATAGAAATTACCCGTAATTTTTTACCAATGCTTTATTTTTTCAAGTTAATTGATAAAAGTATGTCCCTGTATGAAATATCATTAATTTAATAGTATTATTGTTTTCCAGTTTAATAAAAAAGACAAAAATACAGAAAATTGTGTGTTTTTTTTAAAAAAAAAAAACACGGTATTTCTGTTATTTTTCATATAAATTACTCGTAATTTTTTACCAATTCTTTAGTTTTGCAAGTACATTGATAATATTATCTCACTTTATGAAATATCATTCATTTAATAATATTATTGTCTTCCAGATTATTAGAAAAGGCAAAAATACAGAAAATTGTGTGTTTTTTTTTAAAGAAACACGGTATTTCTGTAATTTTTCATAGAAATTACCCGTAATTTTTACCAATTCTTTATTTTTGCAAGTAAATTGATAAAAGTATGTCTCTTTATCAAATATCATTCATTTAATAATATTATTGTCTTCCAGATTATTAAAAAAGACAAAAATACAGAAAATTGATTGTTTTTTTTAAAAAAAAAAACACGGTATTTCTGTTATTTTTCATAGAAATTACCCGTAAGTTTTTACCAATTCTTTATTTTTGCAAGGAAATTGATAAAAGTATGCCTCTTTAATAAATATCATTCATTTAATAATATTATTGTCTTCCAGATTATTAAAAAAGACAAAAATACAGAAAATTGTGTGTTTTTTTTTCAGAAAAAAAAACACGGTATTTCTGTTATTTTTCATAGAAATTACCCGTAATTTTTTACCAATTCTTTATTTTTGCAAGTAAATTAATAAAATTATGTCTTTTTATGAAATATCATTCATTTAATAATATTATTGTCTTCCAGATTATTAAAAAAGGCAAAAATACAGAAAATTAATTATTTTTTTTAAAAAAACACGGTATTTCTGTTATTTTTCATAGAAATTACCCGTAATTTTTTACCAATTCTTTATTTTTGCAAGTAAATTGATAAAAGTATGTCTCTATGAAATATCATTTATTTAATAATATTATTGTCTTCCAGATTATTAAAAAGGCAAAAATACTGAAAATTGTGTATTTAAATAAAAAAAAACACCGTACTCATTTATTTTTCATAGAAATTACTCGTATTTTTTTACCAATTCTTTACTTTTGCAAGTAAATTAATAAAATTACGTCTCTTTATGAAATATCATTCATTTAATAATATCATTGTCTTCCAGATTATTAAAAATGGCAAAAATACAGAATATTGTGTGTTTTTTTAAAAAAAACACGGTATTTCAGTTATTTTTCATAGAAATTACCCGTAATTTTGTTCCAATTCTTTATTTTTGCAAGTAAATTGATAAAATTACGTGTCTTTATGAAATATCATTAATTTAATAATATTATTGTCTTCCAGATTATTAAAATAGGCAAAAATACAGAAAATTGTTTGTTTTTTTTTAAAAAAAAAAAACGGTCTTTTTGTTATTTTTCATAGAAATTACCCGTAATTTTTTACCAATTCTTTATTTTTGCAAGAAAATTGATAAAAGTATGTCTTTTTATGAAATATCATTCATTTAATAATATTATTGTCTTCCAGATTATTAAAAAAGGCAAAAATACAGAAAATTGTGTGTTTTTTTTAAAAAAAACACGATATTCAGTTATTTTTCATAGAAATTACCCGTAATTTTTTACCAATTCTTTACTTTTGTAAGTAAAATGATAAAAATATGCCTCTTTATTAAATATCATTTATTTAATAATATCATTGTCTTCCAGATTATTAAAAAAGGCAAAAATACAGAGAATTGTGTGTTTTTTTAAAAAAAAAAACACGGTATTTCAGTTATTTATCATAGAAATTACCCGTAATATTTTTCCAATTCTTTTTTTTTCAAGTAAATTGAAAAAATTATGTCTCTTTATGAAATATCATTCATTAAATAATATTATTGTCTTCCAGATTATTAAAAAAGGCAAAAATACAGAAAATTGTGTGTGTTTTTTTTCAAAATCAGTTTCAAATTCAGTTATTCAGTTATTTTCAAATTCAGCTATTTTTCATAGGAATTACCCGTAATTTTATACCAACTCTTTATTTTTACAAAGTAAATTGATAAAAGTATGTCTCTTTATGAAATATCATTAATTTAATAATTTTATTGTCTTCCAGATTATTAAAAAAGGCAAAAACACAGAAAATTGTGTGTTTTTTTTAAAAAAATACGGTATTTGTGTTATTTTTTATAGAAATTGTCCGTAATTTTTTCCCAATTCTTTACTTTTGCAAGTAAATTGATAAAAGTATGTCTCTTTATGAAAAATCATTCATTTAATAATTTTATTGTCTTCCAGATTATAAAAAAAGGCAAAAATACAGAAAATTAAGTATTTCTGTTATTTTTCATAGAAATTACCCGTATTTTTTTACCAATTCTTTATTTTTACAAGTAAATTGATAAAATTATCCCGTTTTTTGAATAATCATTCATTTAATAGTATTATTGTCTTCCAGATTATTAAAAAATGCAAAAATACAGAAAACTGTGTATTTTTTTTCAAAAAAAGACGGTATTTGTTTTATTTTTTATAGAAATTACCCGTAATTTTTTACCAATTCTTTACTTTTGCAAGTAAATTGATAAAAGTATGTCTTTTTATGAACTAACATTCATTTAATAATATTATTGTCTTCCAGATTATTAAAAAAGGCAAAAATACAGAAAAAAATTTAAAAAAAAAAACAAACACGGTATTCAGTTATTTTTCATAGAAATTACTCGTAACTTTTTACCAATTCTTTACTTGATAAAAGTATGTCTCTTTATGAAATGTCATTCTTTTAATAATATCATTGTCTTCCAGATTATTAAAAAAGGCAAATATACAGAGAATTGTGTGTTTTTTTTTAAAAAAAAACACGGTATTTCAGTTATTTATCATAGAAATTACTCGTAACTTTTTACCAATTCTTTACTTTTGAAAGTAAATTGATAAAAGTATGTCTCTTTATATATAATCGTTCATTTAATAGTATTATTGTCTTCCAGATTATTAAAAAAGGCAAAAATACAGAAAACTGTGTATTTTTTTCAAAAAAAGACGGTATTTGTTTTATTTTTTATAGAAATTTCCCGTAATTTTTTACCAATTCTTTACTTTTGCAAGTAAAGTGATAAAAGTATGTCTCTATATGAACTATCATTCATTTAATAATATTATTGTCTTCCAGATTATTAAAAAAGGCATAAATACAGAAAACTGTGCATTTTTTTCAAAAAAAGACGGTATTTGTTTTATTTTTCATAGAAATTACCCGTAATTTTTTCCAATTCTTTATTTTTACAAGTAAATTGATAAAATTATCCCACTTTATGAATAATCATTCATTTAATAGTATTATTGTCTTCCAGATTATTAAAAAAAGGCAAAAATACAGAAAATAAATTATTTTTTTTAAAAAAACACGGTATTTCTGTTATTTTTCATAGAAATTACCCGTAATTTTTTACCAATTCTTTATTTTTGCAAGTAAATTGATAAAAGTATGTCTCTATGAAATATCATTTATTTAATAATATTATTGTCTTCCAGATTATTAAAAAGGCAAAAATACTGAAAATTGTGTATTTAAATAAAAAAAAACACGGTACTCATTTATTTTTCATAGAAATTACTCGTATTTTTTTACCAATTCTTTACTTTTGCAAGTAAATTAATAAAATTACGTCTCTTTATGAAATATCATTCATTTAATAATATCATTGTCTTCCAGATTATTAAAAATGGCAAAAATACAGAATATTGTGTGTTTTTTTTAAAAAAAACACGGTATTTCAGTTATTTTTCATAGAAATTACCCGTAATTTTGTTCCAATTCTTTATTTTTGCAAGTAAATTGATAAAATTACGTGTCTTTTTGAAATATCATTCATTTAATAATATTACTGTCTTCCAGATTATTAAAATAGGCAAAAATACAGAAAATTGTTTGTTTTTTTTTTAAAAAAAAAACGGTCTTTTTGTTATTTTTCATAGAAATTACCCGTACTTTTTTACCAATTCTTTATTTTTGCAAGAAAATTGATAAAAGTATGTCTTTTTATGAAATATCATTCATTTAATAATATCATTGTCTTCCAGATTATTAAAAAAGGCAAAAATACAGAGAATTGTGTGTTTTTTTTAAAAAAAAAAACACGGTATTTCAGTTATTTATCATAGAAATTACCCGTAATATTTTTCAATTCTTTTTTTTTCAAATAAATTGAAAAAATTATGTCTCTTTATGAAATATCATTCATTAAATAATATTATTGTCTTCCAGATTATTAAAAAAGGCAAAAATACAGAAAATTGTGTGTTTTTTTTAAAAAAAACACGATATTCAGTTATTTTTCATAGAAATTACCCGTAATTTTTTACCAATTCTTTACTTTTGTAAGTAAAATGATAAAAATATGCCTCTTTATTAAATATCATTCATTTAATAATATCATTGTCTTCCAGATTATTAAAAAAGGCAAAAATACAGAGAATTGTGTGTTTTTTTAAAAAAAAAACACGGTATTTCAGTTATTTATCATAGAAATTACCCGTAATATTTTTCAATTCTTTTTTTTTCAAGTAAATTGAAAAAATTATGTCTCTTTATGAAATATCATTCATTAAATAATATTATTGTCTTCCAGATTATTAAAAAAGGCAAAAATACAGAAAATTGTGTGTGGTTTTTTTCAAAATCAGTTTCAAATTCAGTTATTCAGTTATTTTCAAATTCAGCTATTTTTCATAGGAATTACCCGTAATTTTATACCAACTCTTTATTTTTACAAAGTAAATTGATAAAAGTATGTCTCTTTATGAAATATCATTAATTTAATAATTTTATTGTCTTCCAGATTATTAAAAAAGGCAAAAATACAGAAAATTGTGTGTTTTTTAAAAAAAAAATACGGTATTTGTGTTATTTTTTATAGAAATTGCCCGTAATTTTTTCCCAATTCTTTACTTTTGCAAGTAAATTGATAAAAGTATGTCTCTTTATGAAAAATCATTCATTTAATAATTTTATTGTCTTCCAGATTATAAAAAAAGGCAAAAATACAGAAAATTAAGTATTTCTGTTATTTTTCATAGAAATTACCCGTATTTTTTTACCAATTCTTTATTTTTACAAGTAAATTAATAAAATTATCCCGTTTTTTGAATAATCATTCATTTAATAGTATTATTGTCTTCCAGATTATTAAAAAAGGCAAAAATACAGAAAACTGTGTATTTTTTTCAAAAAAAGACGGTATTTGTTTTATTTTTTATAGAAATTACCCGTAATTTTTTACCAATTCTTTACTTTTGCAAGTAAATTGATAAAAGTATGTCTTTTTATGAACTAACATTCATTTAATAATATTATTGTCTTCCAGATTATTAAAAAAGGCAAAAATACAGAAAAAAAATTTTAAAAAAAAACAAACACGGTATTCAGTTATTTTTCATAGAAATTACTCGTAACTTTTTACCAATTCTTTACTTGATAAAAATATGTCTCTTTATGAAATGTCATTCATTTAATAATATCATTGTCTTCCAGATTATTAAAAAAGGCAAAAATACAGAGAATTGTGTGTTTTTTTTTTAAAAAAAACACGGTATTTCAGTTATTTATCATAGAAATTACTCGTAACTTTTTACCAATTCTTTACTTTTGAAAGTAAATTGATAAAAGTATGTCTCTTTATGAATAATCGTTCATTTAATAGTATTATTGTCTTCCAGATTATTAAAAAAGGCAAAAATACAGAAAACTGTGTATTTTTTTCAAAAAAAGACGGTATTTGTTTTATTTTTTATAGAAATTACCCGTAATTTTTTACCAATTCTTTACTTTTGCAAGTAAATTGATAAAAGTATGTCTCTTTATGAACTATCATTCATTTAATAATATTATTGTCTTCCAGATTATTAAAAAAGGCATAAATACAGAAAACTGTGCATTTTTTTCAAAAAAAGACGGTATTTGTTTTATTTTTCATAGAAATTACCCGTAATTTTTTACTAATTCTTTATTTTTGCAAGTAAATTAATAAAATTATGTCTTTTTATGAAATATCATTCATTTAATAATATTATTGTCTTCCAGATTATTAAAAAAGGCAAAAATACAGAAAATTAATTATTTTTTTTAAAAAAACACGGTATTTCTGTTATTTTTCATAGAAATTACCCGTAATTTTTTACCAATTCTTTATTTTTGCAAGTAAATTGATAAAAGTATGTCTCTATGAAATATCATTTATTTAATAATATTATTGTCTTCCAGATTATTAAAAATGGCAAAAATACAGAATATTGTGTGTTTTTTAAAAAAAAACACGGTATTTCAGTTATTTTTCATAGAAATTACCCGTAATTTTGTTCCAATTCTTTATTTTTGCAAGTAAATTGATAAAATTACGTGTCTTTATGAAATATCATTCATTTAATAATATTATTGTCTTCCAGATTATTAAAATAGGCAAAAATACAGATAATTGTTTGTTTTTTTTTTTTTTTTAAAAACGGTCTTTTTGTTATTTTTCATAGAAATTACCCGTAATTTTTTACCAATTCTTTATTTTTGCAAGAAAATTGATAAAAGTATGTCTTTTTATGAAATATCATTCATTTAATAATATTATTGTCTTCCAGATTATTAAAAAAGGCAAAAATACAGAAAATTGTGTGTTTTTTTTAAAAAAAAACACGATATTCAGTTATTTTTCATAGAAATTACCCATAATTTTTTACCAATTCTTTACTTTTGTAAGTAAAATGATAAAAATATGCCTCTTTATTAAATATCATTCATTTAATAATATCATTGTCTTCCAGATTATTAAAAAAGGCAAAAATACAGAGAATTGTGTGTTTTTTTTAAAAAAAAACATGGTATTTCAGTTATTTATCATAGAAATTACCCGTAATATTTTTCCAATTCTTTTTTTTTCAAGTAAATTGAAAAAATTATGTCTCTTTATGAAATATCATTCATTAAATAATATTATTGTCTTCCAGATTATTAAAAAAGGCAAAAATACAGAAAATTGTGTGTGTTTTTTTTCAAAATCAGTTTCAAATTCAGTTATTCAGTTATTTTCAAATTCAGCTATTTTTCATAGGAATTACCCGTAATTTTATACCAACTCTTTATTTTTACAAAGTAAATTGATGAAAGTATGTCTCTTTATGAAATATCATTAATTTAATAATTTTATTGTCTTCCAGATTATTAAAAAAGGCAAAAATACAGAAAATTGTGTGTTTTTTTAAAAAAAATAAGGTATTTGTGTTATTTTTTATAGAAATTGCCCGTAATTTTTTCCCAATTATTTACTTTTGCAAGTAAATTGATAAAAGTATGTCTCTTTATGAAAAATCATTCATTTAATAATTTTATTGTCTTCCAGATTATAAAAAAAGGCAAAAATACAGAAAATTAAATATTTCTGTTATTTTTCATTAAAATTACCCGTATTTTTTTACCTATTCTTTATTTTTACAAGTAAATTGATAAAATTATCCCGTTTTTTGAATAATCATTCATTTAATAGTATTATTGTCTTCCAGATTATTAAAAAAGGCAAAAATACAGAAAACTGTGTATTTTTTTCAAAAAAAGACGGTATTTGTTTTATTTTTTATAGAAATTACCCGTAATTTTTTACCAATTCTTTACTTTTGCAAGTAAATTGATAAAAGTATGTCTTTTTATGAACTAACATTCATTTAATAATATTATTGTCTTCCAGATTATTAAAAAAGGCAAAAATACAGAAAAAAAAATTTAAAAAAAAAAAAAAACACGGTATTCAGTTATTTTTCATAGAAATTACTCGTAACTTTTTACCAATTCTTAACTTGATAAAAGTATGTCTCTTTATGAAATGTCATTCATTTAATAATATCATTGTCTTCCAGATTATTAAAAAAGGCAAAAATACAGAGAATTGTGTGTTTTTTTTTAAAAAAAAACACGGTATTTCAGTTATTTATCATAGAAATTACTCGTAACTTTTTACCAATTCTTTACTTTTGACAGTAAATTGATAAAAGTATGTGTCTTTATGAATAATCGTTCATTTAATAGTATTATTGTCTTCCAGATTATTAAAAAAAAGCAAAAATACAGAAAACTGTGTATTTTTTTCAAAAAAAGACGGTATTTGTTTTAGTTTTTATAGAAATTACCCGTAATTTTTTACCAATTCTTTACTTTTGCAAGTAAATTGATAAAAGTATGTCTCTTTATGAACTATCATTCATTTAATAATATTATTGTCTTCCAGATTATTAAAAAAGGCATAAATACAGAAAACTGTGCATTTTTTTCAAAAAAAGACGGTATTTGTTTTATTTTTCATAGAAATTACCCGTAATTTTTTACCAATTCTTTATTTTTACAAGTAAATTGATAAAATTATCCCACTTTATGAATAATCATTCATTTAATAGTATTATTGTCTTCCACATTATTAAAAAAGGCAAAAATACAGAAAACTGTGTATTTTTTTCAAAAAAAGACGGTATTTGTTTTATTTTTGATAGAAATTACCCGTAATTTTTTACCAATTCTTTACTTTTGCAAGTAAATTGATAAAAGTATGTCTTTTTATGAACTATCATTCATTTAAAAATATTATTGTCTTCCAGATTATTAAAAAAGGCAAAAATACAGAAAATTGTGTTTGTTTTTTTTTTTTAAAAAAACACGATATTCAGTTATTTTTCATAGAAATTACCCGTAATTTTTTACCCATTCTTTACTTTTGCAAGTAAAATGATAAAAATATGCCTCTTTATTAAATATCATTCATTTAATAATATCATTGTCTTCCAGATTATTAAAAAAGGCAAAAATACAGAGAATTGTGTGTTTTTTTTAAAAAAAAAAACACGGTATTTCAGTTATTTATCATAGAAATTACCCGTAATATTTTTCCAATTCTTTTTTTTGCAAGTAAATTGAAAAAATTATGTCTCTTTATTAAATATATCATTCATTTAATAATATTATTGTCTTCCAGATTATTAAAAAAGGCCAAAATACAGAAAATTAAGTATTTTTTAAAAAAAACACGGTATTTCTGTTATTTTTCATAGAAATTACCCGTAAATTTTACCAATTCTTTATTTTTGCAAGTAAATTAATAAAATTATATCTCTTTATGAATTATCATTCATTTAATAATATTATTGTCTTCCAGATTATTAAAAAAGGCAAAAATACAGAAAATTGTGTTTGTTTTTTTTTTTTTTTAAAAACACGGTATTCAGTTATTTTTCATAGAAATTACTCGTAACTTTTTACCAATTCTTTACTTTTGAAAGTAAATTGATAAAAGTATGTCTCTTTATGAAATGTCATTAATTTAATAATATTATTGTCTTCCAGATTATTAAAAAAGATAAAAATACAGAAAATGGTGTGTTTTTTTTAAAAAAACACGGTATTTCTGTAATTTTTCATAGAAATTACCCGTAATTTTTTACCAATTCTTTATTTTTGTAAGTAAATTGATAAACCTATGCCTCTTTATGAAATATCATTCATTTAATAATATTATTGTGTTCCAGATTATTAAAAAAGGCAAAAATACAGAAAATTGTGTGTTTTTTTTAAAAAAATACGGTATGCAGTTATTTTTTTTAGAAATTACCCGTAATTTTTTACCAATGCTTTATTTTTGCAAGTTAATTGATAAAAGTATGTCTCTGTATGAAATATCACTAATTTAATAATATTATTGTTTTCCAGTTTATTAAAAAAGACAAAAATACAGAAAATTGTGTGTTTTTTTTTTAAAAAAACACGGTATTTCTGTTATTTTTCATATAAATTACTCGTAATTTTTTACCAATTCTTTAGTTTTGCAAGTACATTGATAATATTATGTCACTTTATGAAATATCATTCATTTAATAATATTATTGTCTTCCAGATTATTAAAAAAGGCAAAAATACAGAAAATTGTGTGTTTTTTTTAAAGAAACACGGTATTTCTGTAATTTTTCATAGAAATTACCCGTAATTTTTTACCAATTCTTTATTTTTGCAAGTAAATTGATAAAAGTATGTCTCTTTATCAAATATCATTCATTTAATAATATTATTGTCTTCCAGATTATTAAAAAAGACAAAAATACAGAAAATTGATTGTTTTTTTTTAAAAAAAAACACGGTATTTCTGTTATTTTTCATAGAAATTACCCGTAATTTTTTACCAATTCTTTATTTTTGCAAGTGAATTGATAAAATTATGTCTCTTTATGAAATATCATTCATTTAATAATATTTTTGTCTTTCAGATTATTAAAAAAGGCATAAATACAGAGAATTGTGTGTGTTTTTTTTTTTAAAAAAACACGGTATTTCAGTTATTTATCATAGAAATTACCCGTAACTTTTTACCAATTCTTTATTTTTGCAAGTAAATTGATAAAAGTATGTCTCTATGAAATATCATTTATTTAATAATATTATAGTCTTCCAGATTATTAAAAAAGGCGAAAATACAGAAAATTGTGTTTTTTTTTTAAAAGAAAAACACGGTATTTCTGTTATTTTTCATAGAAATTAGCCGTAATTTTGTACCAATTCTTTATTTTGGCAAGTAAATTGAAAAAATTATGTCTCTTTATGAAATATCATTCATTTAATAATATTATTGTCTTCCAGATTATTAAAAAAGGCAAAAATACAGAAAATTGTGTTTTTTTTAAAAAAAAACACGGTATTTCTGTTATTTTTCATAGAAATTACACGTAATTTTGTACCAATTCTTTATTTTTGCAAGTAAATTAATAAAATTATGCCTCTATGAAATATCATTTATTTAATAATATTATAGTCTCCCAGATTATTAAAAAAGGCAAAAATACAGAAAATTGTGTTTTTTTTTAAAAAAAAAAACACGGTATTTCTGTTAATTTTCATAGAAATTACCCGTAATTTTTTACCAATTCTTTATTTTTTCAAGTGAATTGATAAAATTATGTCTCTTTATGAAATATCATTCATTTAATAATATGTTTGTCTTTCAGATTATTAAAAAAGGCATAACTACAGAGAATTGTGTGTGTGTTTTTTTTTTAAAAAACACGGTATTTCAGGTATTTATCATAGAAATTACCCGTAACTTTTTACCAATTCTTTATTTTTGCAAGTAAATTGATAAAAGTATGTCTCTATGAAATATCATTTATTTAATAATATTATAGTCTTCCAGATTATTAAAAAAGGCAAAAATACAGAAAATTGTGTTTTTTTTTTTTAAAAAAAAAACACGGTATTTCTGTTATTTTTCATAGAAATTACCCGTAACTTTTTACCAATTCTTTATTTTTGCAAGTAAATTGATAAAAGTATGTCTCTATGAAATATCATTTATTTAATAATATTATTGTCTTCCAGATTATTAAAAAAGGCAAAAATACAGAAAATTGTGTGTTTGTTTTTTTAAAAAAAAAACACGGTATTTCTGTTGTTTTTCATAGAAATTACCCGTAATTTTGTACCAGTTCTTTATTTTTGCAAGTAAATTGAAAAAATTATGTCTCTTTATGAAATATCACTCATTTAATAATATTATTGTTTTCCAGATTATTAAAAAAGGCAAAAATACAGAAAATTGTGTGTTTTTTTTAAAAAAAAATACGGTATTCAGTTATTTTTCATAGAAATTACTCGTAATTTTTTAACAATGCTTTACTTTTGCAAGTAAATTGATAAAAGTATGTCTCTTTATGAAATATCATTAATTTAATAATATTATTGTCTTTCAGATTATTAAAAAAGGCAGAAATACAGAAAATTGTGTGTTTTTTTTAAAAAAAAACACGGTATTTCTGTTATTTTTTTATAGAAATTACCCGTAATTTTTTACCAATTCTTTATTTTTGCAAGTAAATTGATAAAATTATGTATCTTTATGAAATATCATTCATTTAATAATATTATTGTCTTCCAGATTATTGATAAAGGCAAAAATACAGAAAATTGTGTGTTTGCTTTTTAAAAAAAAAACACGGTATTCAGTTATTTTTCATAGAAATTACTCGTAATATTTTAACAATTCTTTACTTTTGAAAGTAAATTGATAAAAGTATGTCTCTTTATGAAATATCATTCATTTAATAATATTATTGTCTTCCAGATTATTAAAAAAGGCAAAAATACAGAAAATTGTGTTTTTTAAAAAAAAAACACGGTATTTCTGTTATTTTTCATAGAAATTACACGTAATTTTGTACCAATTCTTTATTTTTGCAAGTAAATTAATAAAATTATGCCTCTATGAAATATCATTTATTTAATAATAATATAGTCTTCCAGATTATTAAAAAAGGCAAAAATACAGAAAATTGTGTGTTTGTTTTTTTTAAAAAAAAACACGGTATTCAGTTATTTTTCATAGAAATTACTCGTAATTTTTTACCAATTCTTTACTTTTGAAAGTAAATTGATAAAAATATGTCTCTTTATGAACTATCATTCATTTAATAATATTATTGTCTTCCAGATTATTAAAAAAGGCAAAAATACAGAAAACTGTGCATTTTTTTCAAAAAAAGACGGTATTTGTTTTATTTTTCATAGAAATTACCCGTAATTTTTTACCAATTCTTTATTTTTACAAGTAAATTGATAAAATTATCCCGCTTTATGAATAATCATTCATTTAATAGTATTATTGTCTTCCAGATTATTAAAAAAGGCAAAAATACAGAAAACTGTGTATTTTTTTCAAAAAAAGACGGTATTTGTTTTATTTTTTATAGAAATTACCCGTAATTTTTTACCAATTCTTTACTTTTGCAAGTAAATTGATAAAAGTATGTCTCTATATGAAATATCATTTATATGTCTTCCAGATTGCTTCTGGTATTTTTCATATAAATCACTCGTAATTTTTTACCAATTCTTTATTTTTGCAAGTAAATTGATAAAATTATGTCTCTTTATGAAATATCCTTTATTTAATAATATTATTGTCTTCCAGATTATTGAAAAAGGCAAAAATACAGAAAATTGTGTGTTTGTTTTTTTAAAAAAAAAACACGGTATTCAGTTATTTTTCATAGAAATTACTCGTAATTTTTTACCAATTTTTAACTTTTGAAAGTAAATTGATAAAAGTATGTCTCTTTATGAACTATCATTCATTTAATAATATTATTGTCTTCCAGATTATTAAAAAAGGCAAAAATACAGAAAACTGTGCATTTTTTTCAAAAAAAGACGGTATTTGTTTTATTTTTCATAGAAATTACCCGTAATTTTTTACCAATTCTTTATTTTTACAAGTAAATTGATAAAATTATCCCGCTTTATGAATAATCATTCATTTAATAGTATTATTGTCTTCCAGATTATTAAAAAAGGCAAAAATACAGAAAACTGTGTATTTTTTTTCAAAAAAATACGGTATTTGTTTTATTTTTTATAGAAATTACCCGTAATTTTTTCCCAATTCTTTACTTTTGCAAGTAAATTGATAAAAGTATGTCTTTTTATGAACTATCATCATTTAATAATATTATTGTCTTCCAGATTATTAAAAAAGGCAAAAATACAGAAAATTGTGTTTGTTTTTTTTTTTTTTAAAAAACACGATATTCAGTTATTTTTCATAGAAATTACCCGTAATTTTTTACCAATTCTTTACTTTTGCAAGTAAAATGATAAAAATATGCCTCTTTATTAAATATCATTCATTTAATAATATCATTGTCTTCCAGATTATTAAAAAAGGCAAAAATACAGAGAATTGTGTGTTTTTTTTTAAAAAAAAACACTGTATTTCAGTTATTTATCATAGAAATTACCCGTAATTTTTTACCAATTCTTTATTTTTGCAAGTAAATTGATAAAAATATGTATCTTTATGAAATATCATTCATTTAATAATATTATTGTCTTCCAGATTATTGAAAAAGGCAAAAATACAGAAAATTGTGTGTTTGTTTTTTTAAAAAAAAAACACGGTATTCAGTTATTTTTCATAGAAATTACTCGTAATTTTTTACCAATTCTTTACTTTTGAAAGTAAATTGATAAAAGTATGTCTCTTTATGAACTATCATTCATTTAATAATATTATTGTCTTCCAGATTATTAAAAAAGGCAAAAATACAGAAAACTGTGTATTTTTTTCAAAAAAAGACGGTATTTGTTTTATTTTTTATAGAAATTACCCGTAATTTTTTACCAATTCTTTACTTTTGCAAGTAAATTGATAAAAGTATGTCTTTTTATGAACTATCATTCATTTAATAATATTATTGTCTTCCAGATTATTAAAAAAGGCAAAAATACAGAAAATTGTGTTTGTTTTTTTTTTTTTAAAAAAACACGATATTCAGTTATTTTTCATAGAAATTACCCGTAATTTTTTACCAATTCTTTACTTTTGCAAGTAAAATAATAAAAATATGCCTCTTTATTAAATATCATTCATTTAATAATATCATTGTCTTCCAGATTATTAAAAAAGGCAAAAATACAGAGAATTGTGTGTTTTTTTAAAAAAAAAACACGGTATTTCAGTTATTTATCATAGAAATTACACGTAATATTTTTCCAATTCTTTTTTTTGCAAGAAAATTGAAAAAATTATGTCTCTTTATGAAATATCATTCATTAAATAATATTATTGTCTTCCAGATTATTAAAAAAGTCAAAAATACAGAAAATTGTGTGTGTTTTTTTTTCAAAATAAGTTTCAAATTCAGTTATTCAGTTATTTTCAAATTCAGTTATTTTTCATAGCAATTACCCGTAATTTTATACCAACTCTTTATTTTTACAAAGTAAATTGATAAAAATATGTCTGCTTATTAAATATCATTCATTTAATAATATTATTGTCTTCCAGATTATTAAAAAAGGCAAAAATACAGAAAATTAAGTATTTTTAAAAAAAAACACGGTATTTCTGTTATTTTTCATATAAATTACCCGTAATTTTTTACCAACTCTTTATTTTTGCAAGCAAATTGATAAAAGTATGTCTCTATGAAATATCATTTACTTAATAATATTATAGTCTTCCAGATTATTAAAAAAGGCAAAAATACAGAAAATTGTGTTTTTTTTTTTTTTTTAAACACGGTATTTCTGTTATTTTTCATAGAAATTACCCGTAAATTTTACCAATTCTTTATTTTTGCAAGTAAATTAATAAAATTATATCTCTTTATGAATTATCATTCATTTAATAATATTATTGTCTTCCAGATTATTAAAAAAGGCAAAAATACAGAAAATTGTGTTTGTTTGTTTTTTTTTAAAAAAAACACGGTATTCAGTTATTTTTCATAGAAATTACTCGTAACTTTTTACCAATTCTTTACTTTTGAAAGTAAATTGATAAAAGTATGTCTCTTTATGAAATGTCATTAATTTAATAATATTATTGTCTTCCAGATTATTAAAAAAGGCAAAAATACAGAAAATTGTGTTTTTTTAAAAAAAAAACACGGTATTTCTGTTATTTTTCATAGAAATTACACGTAATTTTGTACCAATTCTTTATTTTTGCAAATAAATTAATAAAATTATGCCTCTATGAAATATCATTTATTTAATAATATTATAGTCTCCCAGATTATTAAAAAAGGCAAAAATACAGAAAATTGTGTTTTTTTTTTAAAAAAAAACACGGTATTTCTGTTATTTTTCATAGAAATTACCCGTAACTTTTTACCAATTCTTTATTTTTGCAAGTAAATTGATAAAAGTATGTCTCTATGAAATATCATTTATTTAATAATATTATAGTCTTCCAGATTATTAAAAAAGGCGAAAATACAGAAAATTGTGTTTTTTAAAAAAAAAAAAAAAACACGGTATTTCTGTTATTTTTCATAGAAATTAGCCGTAATTTTGTACCAATTCTTTATTTTTGCAAGTAAATTGAAAAAATTATGTCTCTTTATAAAATATCATTCATTTAATAATATTATTGTCTTCCAGATTATTAAAAAAGGCAAAAATACAGAAAATTGTGTTTTTTAAAAAAAAAAACACGGTATTTCTGTTATTTTTCATAGTAATTACACGTAATTTTGTACCAATTCTTTATTTTTGCAAGTAAATTAATAAAATTATGCCTCTATGAAATATCATTTATTTAATAATATTATAGTCTCCCAGATTATTAAAAAAGGCAAAAATACAGAAAATTGTGTTTTTTTTTTTAAAAAAAAAAACACGGTATTTCTGTTACTTTTCATAGAAATTACCCGTAACTTTTTACCAATTCTTTATTTTTGCAAGTAAATTGATAAAAGTATGTCTCTATGAAATATCATTTAATAATCTTAAATGATATTTCATTTAAGATTATTCAGAAAATTGTGTGTTTGTTTTTTTAAAAAAAAAATACGGTATTTCTGTTGTTTTTCATAGAAATTACCCGTAATTTTGTACCAATTCTTTATTTTTGCAAGTAAATTGAAAAAATTATGTCTCTTTATGAAATATCATTCATTTAATAATATTATTGTTTTCCAGATTATTAGAAAAGGCAAAAATACAGAAAATTGTGTGTTTTTTTTAAAAAAAAATACGGTATTCAGTTATTTTTCATAGAAATTACTCGTAATTTTTTAACAATGCTTTACTTTTGCAAGTAAATTGATAAAAGTATGTCTCTTTATGAAATATCATTAATTTAATAATATTATTGTCTTTCAGATTATTAAAAAAGGCAGAAATACAGAAAATTGTGTGTGTTTTTTTTAAAAAAAAAAAACACGGTATTTCTGTTATTTTTTTATAGAAATTACCCGTAATTTTTTACCAATTCTTTATTTTTGCAAGTAAATTGATAAAATTATGTATCTTTATGAAATATCATTCATTTAGTAATATTATTGTCTTCCAGATTATTGAAAAAGGCAAAAATAAGAAAATTGTGTGTTTGTTTTTTAAAAAAAAAACACGGTATTTCTGTTGTTTTTCATAGAAATTACCCGTAATTTTGTACCAATTCTTTATTTTGGCAAGTAAATTGAAAAAATTATGTCTCTTTATGAAATATCATTCATTTAATAATATTATTGTCCTCCAGATTATTAAAAAAGGCAAAAATACAGAAAATTGTGTTTTTTTAAAAAAAAACACGGTATTTCTGTTATTTTTCATAGAAATTACACGTAATTTTGTACCAATTCTTTATTTTTGCAAGTAAATTAATAAAATTATGCCTCTATGAAATATCATTTATTTAATAATATTATAGTCTCCCAGATTATTAAAAAAGGCAAAAATACAGAAAATTGTGTTTTTTAAAAAAAAAAAAACACGGTATTTCTGTTATTTTTCATAGAAATTACCCGTAACTTTTTACCAATTCTTTATTTTTGCAAGTAAATTGATAAAAGTATGTCTCTATGAAATATCATTTATTTAGTAATATTATTGTCTTCCAGATTATTAAAAAAGGCAAAAATACAGAAAATTGTGTGTTTGTTTTTTAAAAAAAAAAACACGGTATTTCTGTTGTTTTTCATAGAAATTACCCGTAATTTTGTACCAATTCTTTATTTTTGCAAGTAAATTGAAAAAATTATGTCTCTTTATGAAATATCATTCATTTAATAATATTATTGTTTTCCAGATTATTAAAAAAGGCAAAAATACAGAAAATTGTGTGTTTTTTTAAAAAAAAATACGGTATTCAGTTATTTTTCATAGAAATTACTCGTAATTTTTTAACAATGCTTTACTTTTGCAAGTAAATTGATAAAAGTATGTCTCTT
This sequence comes from Rhamphomyia laevipes, assembly GCA_963920725.1. NCBI lineage: Eukaryota > Metazoa > Arthropoda > Insecta > Diptera > Empididae > Rhamphomyia > Rhamphomyia laevipes. Next base: position 41,379,120 of record OY987255.1, on the reverse strand, counting down.
TATGAAATATCATTAATTTAATAATATTATTGTCTTTCAGATTATTAAAAAAGGCAGAAATACAGAAAATTGTGTGTTTTTTTTAAAAAAAAAACACGGTATTTCTGTTATTTTTTTATAGAAATTACCCGTAATTTTTTACCAATTCTTTATTTTTGCAAGTAAATTGATAAAATTATGTATCTTTATGAAATATCATTCATTTAATAATATTATTGTGTTCCAGATTATTAAAAAAGGCAAAAATACAGAAAATTGTGTGTTTTTTTAAAAAAAATACGGTATGCAGTTATTTTTTTTAGAAATTACCCGTAATTTTTTACCAATGCTTTATTTTTGCAAGTTAATTGATAAAAGTATGTCTCTGTATGAAATATCACTAATTTAATAATATTATTGTTTTCCAGTTTATAAAAAAAGACAAAAATACAGAAAATTGTGTGTTTTTTTTTTAAAAAAAACACGGTATTTCTGTTATTTTTCATATAAATTACTCGTAATTTTTTACCAATTCTTTAGTTTTGCAAGTACATTGATAATATTATGTCACTTTATGAAATATCATTCATTTAATAATATTATTGTCTTCCAGATTATTAAAAAGGCAAAAATACAGAAAATTGTGTGTTTTTTTTAAAGAAACACGGTATTTCTGTAATTTTTCATAGAAATTACCCGTAATTTTTTACCAATTCTTTATTTTTGCAATTGAATTGATAAAATTATGTCTCTTTATGAAATATCATTCATTTAATAATATTTTTGTCTTTCAGATTATTAAAAAAGGCATAAATACAGAGAATTGTGTGTTTGTTTTTTTTTTAAAAAAACACGGTATTTCATATATTTATCATAGAAATTACCCGTAACTTTTTACCAATTCTTTATTTTTGCAAGTAAATTGATAAAAGTATGTCTCTATGAAATATCATTTATTTAATAATATTATAGTCTTCCAGATTATTAAAAAAGGCGAAAATACAGAAAATTGTGTTTTTTTTAAAAAAAAAAACACGGTATTTCTGTTATTTTTCATAGAAATTAGCCGTAATTTTGTACCAATTCTTTATTTTGGCAAGTAAATTGAAAAAATTATGTCTCTTTATGAAATATCATTCATTTAATAATATTATTGTCTTCCAGATTATTAAAAAAGGCAAAAATACAGAAAATTGTGTTTTTTTAAAAAAAAAACACGGTATTTCTGTTATTTTTCATAGAAATTACACGTAATTTTGTACCAATTCTTTATTTTTGCAAGTAAATTAATAAAATTATGCCTCTATGACATATCATTTATTTAATAATATTATAGTCTCCCAGATTATTAAAAAAGGCAAAAATGCAGAAAATTGTGTTTTTTTTTTAAAAAAAAAACACGGTATTTCTGTTATTTTTCATAGAAATTACCCGTAACTTTTTACCAATTCTTTATTTTTGCAAGTAAATTGATAAAAGTATGTCTCTATGAAATATCATTTATTTAATAATATTAATGTCTTCCAGATTATTAAAAAAGCCAAAAATACAGAAAATTGTGTGTTTGTTTTTTAAAAAAAAAACACGGTATTTCTGTTGTTTTTCATAGAAATTACCCGTAATTTTGTACCAATTCTTTATTTTTGCAAGTAAATTGAAAAAATTATGTCTCTTTATGAAATATCATTCATTTAATAATATTATTGTTTTCCAGATTATTAAAAAAGGCAAAAATACAGAAAATTGTGTGTTTTTTTAAAAAAAAAAATACGGTATTCAGTTATTTTTCATAGACATTACTCGTAATTTTTTAACAATGCTTTACTTTTGCAAGTAAATTGATAAAAGTATGTTTCTTTATGAAATATCATTAATTTAATAATATTATTGTCTTTCAGATTATTAAAAAAAACAGAAATACAGAAAATTGTGTGTTTTTTAAAAAAAAAAAAAACACGGTATTTCTGTTATTTTTTTATAGAAATTACCCGTAATTTTTTACCAATTCTTTATTTTTGCAAGTAAATTGATAAAATTATGTATCTTTATGAAATATCATTCATTTAATAATATTATTGTCTTCCAGATTATTGAAAAAGGTAAAAATACTGAAAATTGTGTGTTTGTTTTTTTAAAAAAAAAACACGGTATTCAGTTATTTTTCATAGAAATTACTCGTAATTTTTTACCAATTCTTTACTTTTGAAAGTAAATTGATAAAAGTATGTCTCTTTATGAAATATCATTCATTTAATAATATTATTGTGTTTCAGATTATTAAAAAAGGCAAAAATACAGAAAATTGTGTGTTTGTTTTTTGCAAGTAAATTAATAAAATTATGTCTCTATGAAATATCATTTATTTAATAACATTATAGTCTTCCAGATTATTAAAAAATGCAAAAATACAGAAAATTGTGTGTTTTTTTAAAAAAAATACGGTATTTGTGTTATTTTTTATAGAAATTACCCGTAATTTTTTCGCAATTCTTTACTTTTGCAAGTAAATTGATAAAAGTATGTTTCTTTATGAAATATCATTCATTTAATAATTTTATTGTCTTCCAGATTATAAAAAAAGGTAAAAATACAAAAAATTAAGTATTTCTGTTATTTTTAATAGAAATTACCCATAAATTTTTACCAATTCTTTATTTTTACAAGTAAATTGATAAAATTATCCCGCTTTATGAATAATCATTCATTTAATAGTATTATTGTCTTCCATATTATTAAAAAAAGGCAAAAATACAGAAAATTGTGTGTTTTTTTAAAAAAAAAATACGGTATTCAGTTATTTTTCATAGAAATTACTCGTAATTTTTTTACAATGCTTTACTTTTGCAAGTAAGTTGATAAAAGTATGTCTCTTTATGAAATATCATTCATTTAATAATATTATTGTCTTCCAGATTATTAAAAAAAGCAAAAATACAGAAAATTGTGTGTTTTTTTTCAAAAAAAAAACACGGTATTCAGTTATTTTTCATAGGAATTACCCGTAATTTTTTACCAATTCTTTATTTTTGCAAGTAAATTGATAAAAATATGTCTCTTTATGAAATATTATTCATTTAATAATATTATTGTCTTTCAGATTATTAAAAAAGGCAAAAATACAGAAAATTGTATGTTTTTTTAAAAAAAAATACGATATTTGTGTTATTTTTTATAGAAATTACCCATAATTTTTTCCCAATTCTTTACTTTTGCAAGTAAATTGATAAAAGTATGTCTCTTTATGAAATATCTTTCATTTAAGAATTTTATGTCTTCCAGATTATAAAAATAGGTAAAAATACAGAAAATTAAGTATTTCTGTTATTTTTCATAGAAATTACCCGTAATTTTTTACCAATTCTTTATTTTTACAAGTTAGTTGATTAAATTTTTCCGCTTTATGAATAATCATTCATTTAATAGTATTATTGTCTTCCAGATTATTAAAAAAGGCAAAGATACAGAAAATTGTGTATTTTTTTCAAAAAAAGACGGTATTTCTGTTATTTTTCATTTCATATAAATCACTCGTAATTTTTTACCAATTCTTTATTTTTGCAAGTAAATTGATAAAATTATGTCTCTTTATGAAATATCATTTATTTAATAATATTATTGTCTTCCAGATTTTTAAAAAAGACAAAAATACAGAAAATTGTGTTGTTTTTTTTAAAAAAAACACGGTATTTCTGTTATTTTTTATAGAAATTACCCGTAATTTTTTACCAATTCTTTACTTTTGCAAGTAAATTGATAAAAATATGTCTCATTATGAAATATCATTCATTTAATAATATCATTGTCTTCCAGATTATTCAAAAAGGCAAAAATACAAAAAATTGTGTTTTTTTAAAATAAAAAACACGGTATTTCTGTTATTTTTCTTAGAAATTACCCGTAATTTTGTACCAATTCTTTATTTTTGCAATTAAATTAATAAAATTATGTCTCTATGAAATATCATTTATTTAATAATATTATAGTCTTCCAGATTATTAAAAAAGGCAAAAATACAGAAAATTGTGTTTTTTTTAATTATGTCTCTTTATGAAATATCATTCATTTAATAATATTATTGTCTTCCAGATTATTAAAAAAGGAAAAATACAGAAAATTGTGTGTTTGTTTTTTTAAAAAAAAAAAACACGGTATTCAGTTATTTTTCATAGAAATTACTCGTAATTTTTTACCAATTCTTTACTTTTGAAAGTAAATTGATAAAAGTATGTCTCTTTATGAAATATCATTCGTTTAATAATATTATTGTCTTCCAGATTATTAAAAAAGGTAAAAATACAGAAAATTAAATATTTCTGTTATTTTTCATAGAAATTACCCGTAATTTTTTACCAATTCTTTATTTTTACAAGTAAATTGATAAAATTAGCCCGCTTTATGAATAATCATTCATTTAATAGTATTATTGTCTTCCAGATTATTAAAAAAACGCAAAAATACAGAAAATTGTGTATTTTTTTTAAAAAAAAATACGGTATTCAGTTATTTTTCATAGAAATTACTCGTAATTTTTTTACAATGCTTTACTTTTGCAAGTAAGTTGATAAAAGTATGTCTCTTTATGAAATATCATTCATTTAATAATATTATTTTCTTCCATATTATTAAAAAAAGCAAAAATACAGAAAATTGTGTGTTTTTTTTTTCAAAAAAAAACACGGTATTCAGTTATTTTTCATAGAAATTACACGTAATTTTTAACCAATTCTTTATTTTTGCAAGTAAATTGATAAAAATATGTCTCTTTATGAAATATTATTCATTTAATAATATTATTGTCTTTCAGATTATTAAAAAAGGCAAAAATACAGAAAATTGTACGTTTTTTTTAAAAAAAATACGGTATTTGTGTTATTTTTTATAGAAATTACCCATAATTTTTTCCCAATTCTTTACTTTTGCAAGTAAATTGATAAAAGTATGTCTCTTTATGAAATATCTTTCATTTAAGAATTTTATTGTCTTCCAGATTATAAAAATAGGCAAAAATACAGAAAATTAAGTATTTCTGTTATTTTTCATAGAAATTACCCGTAATTTTTTACCAATTCTTTATTTTTCCAAGTTAATTGATTAAATTTTCCCGCTTTATAAATAATCATTCATTTAATAGTATTATTGTCTTCCAGATTATTAAAAAAGGCAAAAATACAGAAAATTGTATATTTTTTTCAAAAAAAGACGGTATTCAGTTATTTTTCATAGAAATTACCCGTAATTTTTTACCAATTCTTTATTTTTGCAAGTAAATTGATAAAAATATGTCTCTTTATGAAATATTATTCATTTAATAATATTATTGTCTTTCAGATTATTAAAAAAGGCAAAAATACAGAAAATTGGCTGTTTTTTTGTAAAAAAAAAACGGTATTTGTGTTATTTTTTATAGAAATTACCCGTAATTTTTTACCAATTCTTTACTTTTGCAAGTAAATTGATAAAAATATGTCTCATTATGAAATATCATTCATTTAAGAATATTTTTGTCTTCCAGATTATTCAAAAAGGCAAAAATACAAAAAATTGTGTTTTTTTAAAATAAAAAACACGGTATTTCTGTTATTTTTCTTAGAAATTACCCGTAATTTTGTACCAATTCTTTATTTTTGCAATTAAATTAATAAAATTATGTCTCTATGAAATATCATTTATTTAATAATATTATAGTCTTCCAGATCATTAAAAAAGGCAAAAATACAGAAAATTGTGTTTTTTTTTTAAAAAAAAAACACGGTATTTCTGTTATTTTTCACAGAAATTACCCGTAATTTTGTACTAATTCGTTATTTTGCAAGTAAATTGATAAAAGTATGTCTCTATGAAATATTAATTATTTAATAATATTATAGTCTTCCAGATTATTAAAAAGGCAAAAATGCAGAAAATTGTGTTTTTTTTTAAAAAAAATACGGTAATTCTGTTATTTTTCATAGAAATTACCCGTAATTTTTTACCAATTCTTTATTTTTCCAAGTAAATTAATAAAATTATGTCTCTTTATAAAATATCATTCATTTAATAATATTATTGTCTTCCAGATTATTAAAAAAGGCAAAAATACAGAAAATTGTGTGTTTGTTTTTTTTAAAAAAAAACACGGTATTCAGTTATTTTTCATAGAAATTACTAGTAATTTTTTACCAATTCTTTACTTTTGAAAGTAAATTGATAAAAGTATGTTTCTTTATGAAATATCATTCATTTAATAATATTATTGTCTTCCAGATTATTAAAAAAGGCAAAAATACAGAAAATTGTGTGTTTTTTTTAAAAAAAAATATGGTATTCAGTTATTTTTCATAGAAATTACTCGTAATTTTTTACCAATTCTTTATTTTTGCAAGTAAATTGATAAAAGTATGTCTCTTTATGAAATATCATTCATTTAATAATATTATTGTCTTCCAGATTATTAAAAAGGGCAAAATTACAGAAACTTGTGTGTTTTTTTTTTTTTAAAAAAAACACGGTATTTCTGTTATTTTTCATAGAAATTACCCGTAATTGTGTACCAATTCTTAATTTTTGCAAGTAAATTGATAACAGTATGTCTCTTTATGAAATATTATTCATTTAATAATATTCTTGTCTTCCAGATTATTAAAAAAGGCAAAAATACAGAAAATTGTGTGTGTTTTTTTTAAAGAAACATGGTATTTGTGTTATTTTTTATAGAAATTACCCATAATTTTTTCTCAATTCTTTACTTTTGCAAGTAAATTGATAAAAGTATGTCTCTTTATGAAATATATTTCATTTAAGAATTTTATTGTCTTCCAGATTATAAAAATAGGTAAAAATACAGAAAATTAAGTATTTCTGTTATTTTTCATAGAAATTACCCGTAATTTTTTACCAATTCTTTATTTTTACAAGTTAATTGATTAAATTTTCCCGCTTTATGAATAATCATTCATTTAATAGTATTATTGTCTTCCAGATTATTAAAAAAGGCAAAAATACAGAAAATTGTGTATTTTTTTCAAAAAAAGACGGTATTCAGTTATTTTTCATAGAAATTACCCGTAATTTTTTACCAATTCTTTATTTTTGCAAGTAAATTGATTAAAATATGTCTCTTTATGAAATATTATTCATTTAATAATATGATTGTCTTTCAGATTATTAAAAAAGGCAAAAATACAGAAAATTGGCTGTTTTTTTTGTAAAAAAAAACGTTATTTGTGTTATTTTTTATAGAAATTACCCGTAATTTTTTACCAATTCTTTACTTTTGCAAGTAAATTGATAAAAATATGTCTCATTATGAAATATCATTCATTTAATAATATCATTGTCTTCCAGATTATTCAAAAAGGCAAAAATACAAAAAATTGTGTTTTTTTAAAATAAAAAACACGGTATTTCTGTTATTTTTCTTAGAAATTACCCGTAATTTTGTACCAATTCTTTATTTTTGCAATTAAAGTAATAAAATTATGTCTCTATGAAATATCATTTATTTAATAATATTATAGTCTTCCAGATTATTAAAAAAGGCAAAAATACAGAAAATTGTGTTTTTTTTTAAAAAAAAACACGGTATTTCTGTTATTTTTCATAGAAATTACCCGTAATTTTGTACTAATTCGTTATTTTTGCAAGTAAATTGATAAAAGTATGTCTCTATGAAATATTATTTATTTAATAATATTATAGTCTTCCAGATTATTAAAAAGGCAAAAAAGCAGAAAATTGTGTTTTTTTTTTAAAAAAAAACACGGTATTTCTGTTATTTTTGATAGAAATTGCCCGTAATTTTTTACCAATTCTTTATTTTTGCAAGTAAATTAATAAAATTATGTCTCTTTATAAAACGTCATTCATTTAATAATATTATTGTCTTCCAGATTATTAAAAAAGGCAAAAATACAGAAAATTGTGTGTTTGTTTTTTTTTAAAAAAAAACACGGTATTCAGTTATTTTTCATAGAAATTACTCGTAATTTTTTACCAATTCTTTACTTTTGAAAGTAAATTGATAAAAGTATGTCTCTTTATGAAATATCATTCGTTTAATAATATTATTGTCTTCCAGATTATTAAAAAAGGTAAAAATACAGAAAATTAAATATTTCTGTTATTTTTCATAGAAATTACCCGTAATTTTTTACCAATTCTTTATTTTTACAAGTAAATTGATAAAATTATCCCGCTTTATGAATAATCATTCATTTAATAGTATTACTGTCTTCCAGATTATTAAAAAAACGCAAAAATACAGAAAATTGTGTGTTTTTTTTTAAAAAAAATACGGCATTCAGTTATTTTTCATAGAAATTACTCGTAATATTTTTACAATGCTTTACTTTTGCAAGTAAGTTGATAAAAGTAATTTGTTGCATATAATTTGCAGCCAAATTATCACAAAATGAATATTAAATTTTATTAGATAAATTACGCGGAGTTAAAAATGGTTCTTCATCATGTGGTAACCAAGTTATGTTTGGCAGATTGAAGTCACCGCAAATAATCAATTCATCAGAAGAACTTAGTTCCGATGTAATTGAATTAATCGCCTTATTAAAGTTAGAATATACCTCTAAATTAGAATTAGGTGGAATATAATAACTAATAATTATGAGTTTTTTTGATTGTAGATTTACTTCTACACCTACTATTTCTAATGACTCAGAATTAGGGATTAAAATTTCAGAAACATTAAATTTCGATTTAATAGCGACTAAAACACCTCCCCCTTTCGCAGTATTGACAGCGCTTAATAAGTTTTGGGAATTGTATCTATCTTTTCTGAAAACAATAAATGATTTATCAAATAATTCAAGACTATTAATTGAAGAAGTTAACCACGTTTCAGTAAGAGCATAAACATCAAAATTCATTGAAAGAGAATTAGAAAGCACAGATTTGGTTTTTGTGCGTAGCCCCCTAACATTCTGATAATAAATATTTAAGTCAGTCAAGTTTGATTTTTTTATTGAAATTAAATTTGAATTATTAGACTTAAGTATATTAGAATCAATGTTGTTATTTATAATGTTAGAAGGCCTATGATCGAAAATACCTATTGTTATTTTCTTCTTTGCATATAGTCAATTCTCTTATTTTCAACAAAACTACGAAAGGTTTTTAAATCCTTTGAAACTTTTTCAGAGGAAACATTAAAATTTTCATGATATCTGTCAAATATCATTCGAAGTTCCTTCGGATCTGATGGTAGTCCTTCTTGCTCAATTAAAATTTTAATGTTAGTTTTAGTTTTACCATCAATACAGATCAAATCGTCCTGATCATGTAAATAAGCTAAATATAATCTTACATTCTCAAAAATTTTATTGTCTCTAAGGCGACCAAGGACATATAAACTATCACCTTCTAAAACCGCATTTTTTGTAAGCCTGGCAATCGGTGGAAGTAAAGGATTAATAAAGGAAGTATTACTTTTATTAATGGAAGTATTAGTATTGGATAAGTCATCATTATTAGTATTGTTAATGGGAATACTATTTGTGACATTATTATTATTGTTGCTATTAGTTGCCATGTTATTCTGGATTGGATTAGTAATATTAGAATTGGATATGCTGTCACTGGGAACAGTACAAACAGGTAATGAACCAGCTCTAAACGTCGGACCTTGAATAAAGTTCGAGTATTTACTTGCATTACAAGTATATTTGCAACTTTGGCTGACATTATCGTCATTACTATTACTTTGTAAGTCTGAATGATTGATATTTCTTCCATCATTACTTTTATATTTCTTACTTATAATTATAATTTTAGTATTATTTTTATTACCTTTAATATTCCTTTTACTTTTAATTTTTTTATTACTAATATTATTATTATTGCTGTTGTTATTATTTTTGCTATAAATTTTATTATTTTTAATAATATTTTTGTTTTTATTATTGTTATTTTTTTTAATGTTATTATTAATATTTTTATTTTTACTTAGGTTTTTGATTTTGTTAGTATTATTGTTATTATTATTGATTCTATTATTAGTACCATTATTACTAATGTTTTTGTTATTAATTTGCTTAATATTTTGTTTTTTATTTTTAATGTTATCCACCCATAAAGAGCTGAATGCATTAATATTACCCCATAATAGTTGATTATCTATTAACGCACACGCAGCCTGCTCTGTAACATCTACCTTGAAACTTGAAAATGCTAGTTTCTTATTTTGAAGATAGCGAGGTGAGACTTTCCTACATTGAACATCAGTTATTATGAATGTTTTAGAAATGAAGTCCTTTAACCATTGTTCGTCCGCATTTGCTGGTGCTCCTTTAACAAATATTGAAATAATAGTGCTACTACTACTATCATTATTATTATAACTATTATTATTACTATCATTATTAATATTATCATTAATATTGTTATTAATATTAAATTCGTCATAAATAGATTTTTGATTTCTTTCATGAAAAATCGGAATATCTTTTAACTTATCATTCTGCGTTGCTGCTTTAAAATTAGGTATACTGCTTAAAATTTTTAATTCCTCTATGATGTTATTAAGAGTTACCTTTGATGTAGAAAATTCATCATAAAAATCTACCCAGCGAGACCTGATATCATCAATGCAGTTATCATCCCTTAATATCGTCAATTGATTGAAAAGTGCACTGAAATTCTCTAAGTTTTGATGTTGAGTTTTATCAATTAGTCAATTATTCATTTAATAATATTATTGTCTTCCAGATTATTAAAAAAAGGCTAAAATACAGAAAATGGTGTTTTTTTAAAAAAAACTGTATTTTTGTTATTTTTCATAGAAATTACCCATACTTTTTTAACAATTCTTTATTTTTGCAATTAAATTGATAAAAGTATGTCTCTTTATGAAATATCATTCATTTAATAATATTATTGTCTTCCAGATTATTAAAAAAAGGCAAAAATACAGAAAATTAAGTATTTTTTTAAAAAAAACACGGTATTTCTGTTATTTTTCATAGAAATTACCCGTAATTTTTTACCAATTCTTTATTTTTGCAAGTAAATTGATAAAAGTATGTCTCTATGAAATATCACTTATTTAATAATATTATTGTCTTCCAGATTATTAAAAAAGGCAAAAATACAGAAAATTGTGTGTTTGTTTTTTTTAAAAAAAAAACACTGGTATTCAGTTATTTTTCATAGAAATTACTCGTAATTTTTTACCAATTCTTTACTTTTGAAAGTAAATTGATAAAAGTATGTCTCTTTATGAAATATCATTCATTTAATAATATTATTGTCTTCCAGATTATTAAAAAAGGCAAAAATACAGAAAATTGTGTGTTTTTTTTAAAAAAAATACGGTATTCAGTTATGTTTCATAGAAATTACTCGTAATTTTTTAACAATGCTTTACTTTTGCAAGTAAATTAATAAAATTATGTCTCTTTATAAAATATCATTCATTTAATAATATTATTGTCTTCCAGATTATTAAAAAAGGCAAAAATACAGAAAATTGTGTGTTTTTTTTAAAAAAAATACGGTATTCAGTTATGTTTCATAGAAATTACTCGTAATTTTTTAACAATGCTTTACTTTTGCAAGTAAATTAATAAAATTATGTCTCTTTATAAAACGTCATTCATTTAATAATATTATTGTCTTCCAGATTATTAAAAAAGGCAAAAATACAGAAAATTGTGTGTTTGTTTTTTTTAAAAAAAAAACACGGTATTCAGTTATTTTTCATAGAAATTACTCGTAATTTTTTACCAATTCTTTACTTTTGAAAGTAAATTGATAAAAGTATGTCTCTTTATGAAATATCATTCGTTTAATAATATTATTGTCTTCCAGATTATTAAAAAAGGTAAAAATACAGAAAATTAAATATTTCTGTTATTTTTCATAGAAATTACCCGTAATTTTTTACCAATTCTTTATTTTTACAAGTAAATTGATAAAATTATCCCGCTTTATGAATAATCATTCATTTAATAGTATTACTGTCTTCCAGATTATTAAAAAAACGCAAAAATACAGAAAATTGTGTGTTTTTTTTAAAAAAAAATACGGCATTCAGTTATTTTTCATAGAAATTACTCGTAATATTTTTACAATGCTTTACTTTTGCAAGTAAGTTGATAAAAGTAATTTGTTGCATATAATTTGCAGCCAAATTATCACAAAATGAATATTAAATTTTATTAGATAAATTACGCGGAGTTAAAAATGGTTCTTCATCATGTGGTAACCAAGTTATGTTTGGCAGATTGAAGTCACCGCAAATAATCAATTCATCAGAAGAACTTAGTTCCGATGTAATTGAATTAATCGCCTTATTAAAGTTAGAATATACCTCTAAATTAGAATTAGGTGGAATATAATAACTAATAATTATGAGTTTTTTTGATTGTAGATTTACTTCTACACCTACTATTTCTAATGACTCAGAATTAGGGATTAAAATTTCAGAAACATTAAATTTCGATTTAATAGCGACTAAAACACCTCCCCCTTTCGCAGTATTGACAGCGCTTAATAAGTTTTGGGAATTGTATCTATCTTTTCTGAAAACAATAAATGATTTATCAAATAATTCAAGACTATTAATTGAAGAAGTTAACCACGTTTCAGTAAGAGCATAAACATCAAAATTCATTGAAAGAGAATTAGAAAGCACAGATTTGGTTTTTGTGCGTAGCCCCCTAACATTCTGATAATAAATATTTAAGTCAGTCAAGTTTGATTTTTTTATTGAAATTAAATTTGAATTATTAGACTTAAGTATATTAGAATCAATGTTGTTATTTATAATGTTAGAAGGCCTATGATCGAAAATACCTATTGTTATTTTCTTCTTTGCATATAGTCAATTCTCTTATTTTCAACAAAACTACGAAAGGTTTTTAAATCCTTTGAAACTTTTTCAGAGGAAACATTAAAATTTTCATGATATCTGTCAAATATCATTCGAAGTTCCTTCGGATCTGATGGTAGTCCTTCTTGTTCAATTAAAATTTTAATGTTAGTTTTAGTTTTACCATCAATACAGATCAAATCGTCCTGATCATGTAAATAAGCTAAATATAATCTTACATTCTCAAAAATTTTATTGTCTCTAAGGCGACCAAGGACATATAAACTATCACCTTCTAAAACCGCATTTTTTGTAAGCCTGGCAATCGGTGGAAGTAAAGGATTAATAAAGGAAGTATTACTTTTATTAATGGAAGTATTAGTATTGGATAAGTCATCATTATTAGTATTGTTAATGGGAATACTATTTGTGACATTATTATTATTGTTGCTATTAGTTGGCATGTTATTCTGGATTGGATTAGTAATATTAGAATTGGATATGCTGTCACTGGGAACAGTACAAACAGGTAATGAACCAGCTCTAAACGTCGGACCTTGAATAAAGTTCGAGTATTTACTTGCATTACAAGTATATTTGCAACTTTGGCTGACATTATCGTAATTACTATTACTTTGTAAGTCTGAATGATTGATATTTCTTCCATCATTACTTTTATATTTCTTACTTATAATTATAATTTTAGTATTATTTTTATTACCTTTAATATTCCTTTTACTTTTAATTTTTTTATTACTAATATTATTATTATTGCTGTTGTTATTATTTTTGCTATAAATTTTATTATTTTTAATAATATTTTTGTTTTTATTATTGTTATTTTTTTTAATGTTATTATTAATATTTTTATTTTTACTTAGGTTTTTGATTTTGTTAGTATTATTGTTATTATTATTGATTCTATTATTAGTACCATTATTACTAATGTTTTTGTTATTAATTTGCTTAATATTTTGTTTTTTATTTTTAATGTTATCCACCCATAAAGAGCTGAATGCATTAATATTACCCCATAATAGTTGATTATCTATTAACGCACACGCAGCCTGCTCTGTAACATCTACCTTGAAACTTGAAAATGCTAGTTTCTTATTTTGAAGATAGCGAGGTGAGACTTTCCTACATTGAACATTAGTTATTATGAATGTTTTAGAAATGAAGTCCTTTAACCATTGTTCGTCCGCATTTGCTGGTGCTCCTTTAACAAATATTGAAATAATAGTGCTACTACTACTATCATTATTATTATAACTATTATTATTACTATCATTATTAATATTATCATTAATATTGTTATTAATATTAAATTCGTCATAAATAGATTTTTGATTTCTTTCATGAAAAATCGGAATATCTTTTAACTTATCATTCTGCGTTGCTGCTTTAAAATTAGGTATACTGCTTAAAATTTTTAATTCCTCTATGATGTTATTAAGAGTTACCTTTGATGTAGAAAATTCATCATAAAAATCTACCCAGCGAGACCTGATATCATCAATGCAGTTATCATCCCTTAATATCGTCAATTGATTGAAAAGTGCACTGAAATTCTCTAAGTTTTGATGTTGAGTTTTATCAATTAGTCAATTATTCATTTAATAATATTATTGTCTTCCAGATTATTAAAAAAAGGCTAAAATACAGAAAATGGTGTTTTTTTTAAAAAACTGTATTTTTGTTATTTTTCATAGAAATTACCCATACTTTTTTAACAATTCTTTATTTTTGCAATTAAATTGATAAAAGTATGTCTCTTTATGAAATATCATTCATTTAATAATATTATTGTCTTCCAGATTATTAAAAAAAGGCAAAAATACAGAAAATTAAGTATTTTTTTAAAAAAAACACGGTATTTCTGTTATTTTTCATAGAAATTACCCGTAATTTTTTACCAATTCTTTATTTTTGCAAGTAAATTGATAAAAGTATGTCTCTATGAAATATCACTTATTTAATAATATTATTGTCTTCCAGATTATTAAAAAAGGCAAAAATACAGAAAATTGTGTGTTTGTTTTTTTTTAAAAAAAAACACTGGTATTCAGTTATTTTTCATAGAAATTACTCGTAATTTTTTACCAATTCTTTACTTTTGAAAGTAAATTGATAAAAGTATGTCTCTTTATGAAATATCATTCATTTAATAATATTATTGTCTTCCAGATTATTAAAAAAGGCAAAAATACAGAAAATTGTGTGTTTTTTTTAAAAAAAATACGGTATTCAGTTATGTTTCATAGAAATTACTCGTAATTTTTTAACAATGCTTTACTTTTGCAAGTAAATTAATAAAATTATGTCTCTTTATAAAATATCATTCATTTAATAATATTATTGTCTTCCAGATTATTAAAAAAGGCAAAAATACAGAAAATTGTGTGTTTTTTTAAAAAAAAATACGGTATTCAGTTATGTTTCATAGAAATTACTCGTAATTTTTTAACAATGCTTTACTTTTGCAAGTAAATTAATAAAATTATGTCTCTTTATGAAATATCATTCATTTAATAATATTATTGTCTTCCAGATTATTAAAAAAGACAAAAAAACAGAAAATTGTGTTTTTTTGTTTAGAAAAAAAAACACGGTATTTCTGCTATTTTTCATAGAAATTACCCGTAATTTTTCACCAATTCTTTATTTTTGCAAGTAAATTGATAAAATTATGTCGCTTTATGAAATATCATTCATTTAATAATATTATTGTCTTCCAGATTATTAAAAAAGGCAAAAATACAGAAAATTGTGTGTTTTTTTTAAAAAAAATACGATATTCAGTTATGTTTTATAGAAATTACTCGTAATTTTTTAACAATGCTTTACTTTTGCAAGTAAATTAATAAAATTATGTCTCTTTATGAAATATCATTCATTTAATAATATTATTGTCTTCCAGATTATTAAAAAAGGCAAAAATACAGAAAATTGTGTGTTTGTTTTTTTTTAAAAAAAAACACTGGTATTCAGTTATTTTTCATAGAAATTACTCGTAATTTTTTACCAATTCTTTACTTTTGAAAGTAAATTGATAAAAGTATGTCTCTTTATGAAATATCATTCATTTAATAATATTATTGTCTTCCAGATTATTAAAAAAAGGCAAAAATACAGAAAATTGTGTGTTTTTTAAAAAAAAAATACGGTATTCAGTTATGTTTCATAGAAATTACTCGTAATTTTTTAACAATGCTTTACTTTTGCAAGTAAATTAATAAAATTATGTCTCTTTATGAAATATCATTCATTTAATAATATTATTGTCTTCCAGATTATTAAAAAAGGCAAAAATACAGAAAATTGTGTGTTTTTTTTAAAAAAAATACGGTATTCAGTTATGTTTCATAGAAATTACTCGTAATTTTTTAACAATGCTTTACTTTTGCAAGTAAATTAATAAAATTATGTCTCTTTATGAAATATCATTCATTTAATAATATTATTGTCTTCCAGATTATTAAAAAAAGGCAAAAATACAGAAAATTGTGTGTTTTTTTAAAAAAAAATACGGTATTCAGTTATGTTTCATAGAAATTACTCGTAATTTTTTAACAATGCTTTACTTTTGCAAGTAAATTAATAAAATTATGTCTCTTTATGAAATATCATTCATTTAATAATATTATTGTCTTCCAGATTATTAAAAAAGGCAAAAATACAGAAAATTGTGTGTTTTTTTTAAAAAAAAATACGGTATTCAGTTATGTTTCATAGAAATTACTCGTAATTTTTTAACAATGCTTTACTTTTGCAAGTAAACTAATAAAATTATGTCTCTTTATGAAATATCATTCATTTAATAATATTATTGTCATCCAGATTATTAAAAAAAGGCAAAAATACAGAAAATTAAGTATTTTTTTAAAAAAAACACGGTATTTCTGTTATTTTTCATAGAAATTACCCGTAATTTTTTACCAATTCTTTATTTTTGCAAGTAAATTGATAAAAGTATGTCTATATGAAATATCACTTATTTAATAATATTATTGTCTTCCAGATTATTAAAAAAGGCAAAAATACAGAAAATTGTGTGTTTGTTTTTTTTTTAAAAAAAAACACGGTATTCAGTTATTTTTCATAGAAATTACTCGTAATTTTTTAACAATGCTTTACTTTTGCAAGTAAATTAATAAAATTATGTCTCTTTATAAAACGTCATTCATTTAATAATATTATTGTCTTCCAGATTATTAAAAAAGGCAAAAATACAGAAAATTGTGTGTTTGTTTTTTTTAAAAAAAAAACACGGTATTCAGTTATTTTTCATAGAAATTACTCGTAATTTTTTACCAATTCTTTACTTTTGAAAGTAAATTGATAAAAGTATGTCTCTTTATGAAATATCATTCGTTTAATAATATTATTGTCTTCCAGATTATTAAAAAAGGTAAAAATACAGAAAATTAAATATTTATGTTATTTTTCATAGAAATTACCCGTAATTTTTTACCAATTCTTTATTTTTACAAGTAAATTGATAAAATTATCCCGCTTTATGAATAATCATTCATTTAATAGTATTACTGTCTTCCAGATTATTAAAAAAACGCAAAAATACAGAAAATTGTGTGTTTTTTTTAAAAAAAAATACGGCATTCAGTTATTTTTCATAGAAATTACTCGTAATATTTTTACAATGCTTTACTTTTGCAAGTAAGTTGATAAAAGTAATTTGTTGCATATAATTTGCAGCCAAATTATCACAAAATGAATATTAAATTTTATTAGATAAATTACGCGGAGTTAAAAATGGTTCTTCATCATGTGGTAACCAAGTTATGTTTGGCAGATTGAAGTCACCGCAAATAATCAATTCATCAGAAGAACTTAGTTCCGATGTAATTGAATTAATCGCCTTATTAAAGTTAGAATATACCTCTAAATTAGAATTAGGTGGAATATAATAACTAATAATTATGAGTTTTTTTGATTGTAGATTTACTTCTACACCTACTATTTCTAATGACTCAGAATTAGGGATTAAAATTTCAGAAACATTAAATTTCGATTTAATAGCGACTAAAACACCTCCCCCTTTCGCAGTATTGACAGCGCTTAATAAGTTTTGGGAATTGTATCTATCTTTTCTGAAAACAATAAATGATTTATCAAATAATTCAAGACTATTAATTGAAGAAGTTAACCACGTTTCAGTAAGAGCATAAACATCAAAATTCATTGAAAGAGAATTAGAAAGCACAGATTTGGTTTTTGTGCGTAGCCCCCTAACATTCTGATAATAAATATTTAAGTCAGTCAAGTTTGATTTTTTTATTGAAATTAAATTTGAATTATTAGACTTAAGTATATTAGAATCAATGTTGTTATTTATAATGTTAGAAGGCCTATGATCGAAAATACCTATTGTTATTTTCTTCTTTGCATATAGTCAATTCTCTTATTTTCAACAAAACTACGAAAGGTTTTTAAATCCTTTGAAACTTTTTCAGAGGAAACATTAAAATTTTCATGATATCTGTCAAATATCATTCGAAGTTCCTTCGGATCTGATGGTAGTCCTTCTTGTTCAATTAAAATTTTAATGTTAGTTTTAGTTTTACCATCAATACAGATCAAATCGTCCTGATCATGTAAATAAGCTAAATATAATCTTACATTCTCAAAAATTTTATTGTCTCTAAGGCGACCAAGGACATATAAACTATCACCTTCTAAAACCGCATTTTTTGTAAGCCTGGCAATCGGTGGAAGTAAAGGATTAATAAAGGAAGTATTACTTTTATTAATGGAAGTATTAGTATTGGATAAGTCATCATTATTAGTATTGTTAATGGGAATACTATTTGTGACATTATTATTATTGTTGCTATTAGTTGGCATGTTATTCTGGATTGGAGTAGTAATATTAGAATTGGATATGCTGTCACTGGGAACAGTACAAACAGGTAATGAACCAGCTCTAAACGTCGGACCTTGAATAAAGTTCGAGTATTTACTTGCATTACAAGTATATTTGCAACTTTGGCTGACATTATCGTAATTACTATTACTTTGTAAGTCTGAATGATTGATATTTCTTCCATCATTACTTTTATATTTCTTACTTATAATTATAATTTTAGTATTATTTTTATTACCTTTAATATTCCTTTTACTTTTAATTTTTTTATTACTAATATTATTATTATTGCTGTTGTTATTATTTTTGCTATAAATTTTATTATTTTTAATAATATTTTTGTTTTTATTATTGTTATTTTTTTTAATGTTATTATTAATATTTTTATTTTTACTTAGGTTTTTGATTTTGTTAGTATTATTGTTATTATTATTGATTCTATTATTAGTACCATTATTACTAATGTTTTTGTTATTAATTTGCTTAATATTTTGTTTTTTATTTTTAATGTTATCCACCCATAAAGAGCTGAATGCATTAATATTACCCCATAATAGTTGATTATCTATTAACGCACACGCAGCCTGCTCTGTAACATCTACCTTGAAACTTGAAAATGCTAGTTTCTTATTTTGAAGATAGCGAGGTGAGACTTTCCTACATTGAACATTAGTTATTATGAATGTTTTAGAAATGAAGTCCTTTAACCATTGTTCGTCCGCATTTGCTGGTGCTCCTTTAACAAATATTGAAATAATAGTGCTACTACTACTATCATTATTATTATAACTATTATTATTACTATCATTATTAATATTATCATTAATATTGTTATTAATATTAAATTCGTCATAAATAGATTTTTGATTTCTTTCATGAAAAATCGGAATATCTTTTAACTTATCATTCTGCGTTGCTGCTTTAAAATTAGGTATACTGCTTAAAATTTTTAATTCCTCTATGATGTTATTAAGAGTTACCTTTGATGTAGAAAATTCATCATAAAAATCTACCCAGCGAGACCTGATATCATCAATGCAGTTATCATCCCTTAATATCGTCAATTGATTGAAAAGTGCACTGAAATTCTCTAAGTTTTGATGTTGAGTTTTATCAATTAGTCAAATATTCATTTAATAATATTATTGTCTTCCAGATTATTAAAAAAAGGCTAAAATACAGAAAATGGTGTTTTTTTTAAAAAAACTGTATTTTTGTTATTTTTCATAGAAATTACCCATACTTTTTTAACAATTCTTTATTTTTGCAATTAAATTGATAAAAGTATGTCTCTTTATGAAATATCATTCATTTAATAATATTATTGTCTTCCAGATTATTAAAAAAAGGCAAAAATACAGAAAATTAAGTATTTTTTTAAAAAAAACACGGTATTTCTGTTATTTTTCATAGAAATTACCCGTAATTTTTTACCAATTCTTTATTTTTGCAAGTAAATTGATAAAAGTATGTCTCTATGAAATATCACTTATTTAATAATATTATTGTCTTCCAGATTATTAAAAAAGGCAAAAATACAGAAAATTGTGTGTTTGTTTTTTTTTAAAAAAAAACACTGGTATTCAGTTATTTTTCATAGAAATTACTCGTAATTTTTTACCAATTCTTTACTTTTGAAAGTAAATTGATAAAAGTATGTCTCTTTATGAAATATCATTCATTTAATAATATTATTGTCTTCCAGATTATTAAAAAAGGCAAAAATACAGAAAATTGTGTGTTTTTTTTAAAAAAAATACGGTATTCAGTTATGTTTCATAGAAATTACTCGTAATTTTTTAACAATGCTTTACTTTTGCAAGTAAATTAATAAAATTATGTCTCTTTATAAAATATCATTCATTTAATAATATTATTGTCTTCCAGATTATTAAAAAAGGCAAAAATACAGAAAATTGTGTGTTTTTTTAAAAAAAAATACGGTATTCAGTTATGTTTCATAGAAATTACTCGTAATTTTTTAACAATGCTTTACTTTTGCAAGTAAATTAATAAAATTATGTCTCTTTATGAAATATCATTCATTTAATAATATTATTGTCTTCCAGATTATTAAAAAAGACAAAAAAACAGAAAATTGTGTTTTTTTGTTTAGAAAAAAAAACACGGTATTTCTGCTATTTTTCATAGAAATTACCCGTAATTTTTCACCAATTCTTTATTTTTGCAAGTAAATTGATAAAATTATGTCGCTTTATGAAATATCATTCATTTAATAATATTATTGTCTTCCAGATTATTAAAAAAGGCAAAAATACAGAAAATTGTGTGTTTTTTTTAAAAAAAATACGATATTCAGTTATGTTTTATAGAAATTACTCGTAATTTTTTAACAATGCTTTACTTTTGCAAGTAAATTAATAAAATTATGTCTCTTTATGAAATATCATTCATTTAATAATATTATTGTCTTCCAGATTATTAAAAAAGGCAAAAATACAGAAAATTGTGTGTTTGTTTTTTTTAAAAAAAAAACACTGGTATTCAGTTATTTTTCATAGAAATTACTCGTAATTTTTTACCAATTCTTTACTTTTGAAAGTAAATTGATAAAAGTATGTCTCTTTATGAAATATCATTCATTTAATAATATTATTGTCTTCCAGATTATTAAAAAAAGGCAAAAATACAGAAAATTGTGTGTTTTTTAAAAAAAAAATACGGTATTCAGTTATGTTTCATAGAAATTACTCGTAATTTTTTAACAATGCTTTACTTTTGCAAGTAAATTAATAAAATTATGTCTCTTTATGAAATATCATTCATTTAATAATATTATTGTCTTCCAGATTATTAAAAAAGGCAAAAATACAGAAAATTGTGTGTTTTTTTTAAAAAAAATACGGTATTCAGTTATGTTTCATAGAAATTACTCGTAATTTTTTAACAATGCTTTACTTTTGCAAGTAAATTAATAAAATTATGTCTCTTTATGAAATATCATTCATTTAATAATATTATTGTCTTCCAGATTATTAAAAAAAGGCAAAAATACAGAAAATTGTGTGTTTTTTTAAAAAAAAATACGGTATTCAGTTATGTTTCATAGAAATTACTCGTAATTTTTTAACAATGCTTTACTTTTGCAAGTAAATTAATAAAATTATGTCTCTTTATGAAATATCATTCATTTAATAATATTATTGTCTTCCAGATTATTAAAAAAGGCAAAAATACAGAAAATTGTGTGTTTTTTTTAAAAAAAAATACGGTATTCAGTTATGTTTCATAGAAATTACTCGTAATTTTTTAACAATGCTTTACTTTTGCAAGTAAACTAATAAAATTATGTCTCTTTATGAAATATCATTCATTTAATAATATTATTGTCATCCAGATTATTAAAAAAAGGCAAAAATACAGAAAATTAAGTATTTTTTTAAAAAAAACACGGTATTTCTGTTATTTTTCATAGAAATTACCCGTAATTTTTTACCAATTCTTTATTTTTGCAAGTAAATTGATAAAAGTATGTCTATATGAAATATCACTTATTTAATAATATTATTGTCTTCCAGATTATTAAAAAAGGCAAAAATACAGAAAATTGTGTGTTTGTTTTTTTTTTAAAAAAAAACACGGTATTCAGTTATTTTTCATAGAAATTACTCGTAATTTTTTAACAATGCTTTACTTTTGCAAGTAAATTAATAAAATTATGTCTCTTTATAAAATATCATTCATTTAATAATATTATTGTCTTCCAGATTATTAAAAAAGGCAAAAATACAGAAAATTGTGTGTTTTTTTTTTTTAAAAATATGGTATTCAGTTATTTTTCATAGAAATTACTCGTAATTTTTTAACAATGGTTTACTTTTGCAAGTAAATTGATAAAAGTATGTCTCTTTATGAAATATCATTCATTTAATAATATTATTGTCTTCCAGATTATTAAAAAAGGCAAAAATATAGAAAATTGTGTGTTTTTTTAAAAAAAAATACGGTATTCAGTTATGTTTCATAGAAATTACTCGTAATTTTTTAACAATGCTTTACTTTTGCAAGTAAATTAATAAAATTATGTCTGTTTATAAAATATCATTCATTTAATAATATTATTGTCTTCCAGATTATTAAAAAAGGCAAAAATACAGAAAATTGTGTGTTTTTTTTTTAAAAAAATATGGTATTCAGTTATTTTTCATAGAAATTACTCGTAATTTTTTAACAATGCTTTACTTTTGCAAGTAAACTGATAAAAGTATGTCTCTTTATGAAATATCATTCATTTAATAATATTATTGTCTTTCAGATTATTAAAAAAGGCAAAAATACAGAAAATTGTGTGTTTTTTTAAAAAAAAAACACGGTATTTCTGTTATTTTTCATAGAAATTACCCGTAATTTTTTACCAATTTTTTATTTTTGCAAGTAAATTGATAAAAGTATGTCTCTTTATGAAATATCATTTATTTAATAATATTATTGTCTTCCAGATTATTAAAAAAGGCAAAAATACAGAAACATGTGTGTTTTTTTTTTAAAAAAAAAACACGGCATTTCTGTTATTTTTCATAGAAATTACCCGTAATTGTGTACCAATTCTTTATTTTTGCAAGTAAATTGATAACAGTATGTTTCTTTATGAAATATTATTCATTTAATAATATTATTGACTTTCAGATTATTAAAAAAGGCAAAAATACAGAAAACTGTATTTTTTTTTCATATAAATTACTCGTAATTTTTTATCAATTCTTTAGTTTTGCAAGTAAATTGATAAACTTATGTCACTTTATGAAATATCATTCATTTAATAATATTATTGTCTTCCAGATTATTAAAAAAGGCAAAAATACAGAAAATTGGGTGTTTTTTTTAAAGAAACATGGTATTTCTATAATTTTTCATATAAATTACCAGTAATTTTGTTACCAATTCTTTATTTTTGCAATTAAATTGATAAAAGTATGTCTCTTTATGAAATATCATTCATTTAATAATATTATTGTCTTCCAGATTATTAAAAAAAGGCAAAAATACAGAAAATTAAGTATTTTTTTTAAAAAAAACACGGTATTTCTGTTATTTTTCATAGAAATTACCCGTAATTTTTTACCAATTCTTTATTTTTGCAAGTAAATTGATAAAAGTATGTCTCTTTATGAAATATCATTCATTTAATAATATTATTGTCTTCCAGATTATTAAAAAAGGGCTAAAATACAGAAAATGTGGTTTTTTTAAAAAAAACTGTATTTTTGTTATTTTTCATAGAAATTACCCATACTTTTTTAACAATTCTTTATTTTTGCAATTAAATTGATAAAAGTATGTCTATTTATAAAATATCATTCATTTAATAATTTTATTGTCTTCCAGATTATTAAAAAAGGCAAAAATACAGAAAATTGTGTGTTTTTTTTTAAAAAAAAATATGGTATTCAGTTATTTTTCATAGAAATTACTCGTAATTTTTTAACAATGCTTTACTTTTGCAAGTAAATTAATAAAAGTATGTCTCTTTATGAAATATCATTCATTTAATAATATTATTGCCTTTCAGATTATTAAAAAAGGCAAAAATACAGAAAATTGTGTGTTTTTTTTAAAAAAAAAAAACACGGTATTTCTGTTATTTTTCATAGAAATTACCCGTAATTTTTTACCAATTCTTTATTTTTGCAAGTAAATTGATAAAAGTATGTCTCTTTATGAAATATCATTTATTTAATAATATTATTGTCTTCCAGATTATTAAAAAAGGCAAAAATACAGAAACATGTGTGTTTTTTTTTTAAAAAAAAAACACGGCATTTCTGTTATTTTTCATAGAAATTACCCGTAATTGTGTACCAATTCTTTATTTTTGCAAGTAAATTGATAACAGTATGTTTCTTTATGAAATATTATTCATTTAATAATATTATTGACTTTCAGATTATTAAAAAAGGCAAAAATACAGAAAACTGTATTTTTTTTTCATATAAATTACTCGTAATTTTTTATCAATTCTTTAGTTTTGCAAGTAAATAGATAAAATTATGTCACTTTATGAAATATCATTCATTTAATAATATTATTGTCTTCCAGATTATTAAAAAAGGCAAAAATACAGAAAATTGTGTGTTTTTTTTTAAAGAAACATGGTATTTCTATAATTTTTCATATAAATTACCAGTAATTTTTTACCAATTCTTTATTTTTGCAATTAAATTGATAAAAGTATGTCTCTTTATGAAATATCATTCATTTAATAATATTATTGTCTTCCAGATTATTAAAAAAAGGCAAAAATACAGAAAATTAAGTATTTTTTTTAAAAAAAACACGGTATTTCTGTTATTTTTCATAGAAATTACCCGTAATTTTTTACCAATTCTTTATTTTTGCAAGTAAATTGATAAAAGTATGTCTCTTTATGAAATATCATTCATTTAATAATATTATTGTCTTCCAGATTATTAAAAAAGGGCTAAAATACAGAAAATGGTGTTTTTTTAAAAAAAAACTGTATTTTTGTTATTTTTCATAGAAATTACCCATACTTTTTTAACAATTCTTTATTTTTGCAATTAAATTGATAAAAGTATGTCTATTTATGAAATATCATTCATTTAATAATATTATTGTCTTCCAGATTATTAAAAAAGGCAAAAATACAGAAAATTGTGTGTTTTTTTAAAAAAAAGAAAACACGGTATTTCTGTTATTTTTCATAGAAATTACTCGTAATTTTTTAACAATGCTTTACTTTTGCAAGTAAATTAATAAAAGTATGTCTCTTTATGAAATATTATTCATTTAATAATATTATTGTCTTCCAGATTATTAAAAAAGGCAAAAATACATAAAATTGTGGGTTTTAAAAAAAAAAAAAAAAACACCGTATTTCTGTTATTTTTTATAGAAATTACTCGTAATTTTTTACCAATTCTTTACTTTTTCAAGTAAATTGATAAAAGTATGTCTCTTTATGAAATATTATTCATTTAATAATATTATTGTCTTCCAGATTATTAAAAAAGGCAAAAATACAGAAAATTGTGTTTTTTTAAAAAAAAGAAAACACGGTATTTCTGTTATTTTTCATAGAAATTACCCGTAATTTTTTACCAATTCTTTACTTTTGCAAGTAAATTGATAAAAGTATGTCTCTTTATGAAATATTATTCATTTAATAATATTATTGTCTTCCAGTTTATTAAAAAAAGGCAAAAATACAGAAAATTGTGTGTTTTTTTAAAAAAAGAAAACACGGTATTTCTGTTATTTTTCATAGAAATTACCAATTCTTTACTTTTGCAAGTAAATTGATAAAAGTATGTCTCTATGAAATATCACTTATTTAATAATATTATTGTCTTCCAGTTTATTAAAAAAGGCAAAAATACAGAAAATTGTGTGTTTTTTTAAAAAAAAAACACGGTATTTCTGTTATTTTTCATAGAAATTACTCGTAATTTTTTACCAATTCTTTACTTTTTCAAGTAAATTGATAAAAGTATGTCTCTTTATGAAATATTATTCATTTAATAATATTATTATCTTCCAGATTATTAAAAAAGGCAAAAATACAGAAAATTGTGTTTTTTTTAAAAAAAAGAAAACACGGTATTTCTGTTATTTTTCATAGAAATTACCCCTTATTTTTTACCAATTCTTTATTTTTGCAAGTAAATTGATAAAAGTATGTCTCTATGAAATATCACTTATTTAATAATATTATTGTCTTCCAGATTATTAAAAAGGCAAAAATACAGAAAATTGTGTGTTTGTTTTTTTTAAAAAAAAACACGGTATTCAGTTATTTTTCATAGAAATTACTCGTAATTTTTTACCAATTCTTTACTTTTGAAAATAAATTGATAAAAGTATGTCTCTTTATGAAATATCATTCATTTAATAATATTATTGTCTTCCAGATTATTAAAAAAGGTAAAAATACAGAAAATTGTGTGTTTTTTTAAAAAAAAGAAAACACGGTATTTCTGTTATTTTTCATAGAAATTACTCGTAATTTTTTAACAATGCTTTACTTTTGCAAGTAAATTAATAAAAGTATGTCTCTTTATGAAATATTATTCATTTAATAATATTATTGTCTTCCAGATTATTAAAAAAGGCAAAAATACATAAAATTGTGTGTTTTAAAAAAAAAAAAAACACCGTATTTCTGTTATTTTTCATAGAAATTACTCGTAATTTTTTACCAATTCTTTACTTTTTCAAGTAAATTGATAAAAGTATGTCTCTTTATGAAATATTATTCATTTAATAATATTATTGTCTTCCAGATTATTAAAAAAGGCAAAAATACAGAAAATTGTGTTTTTTTTAAAAAAAAGAAAACACGGTATTTCTGTTATTTTTCATAGAAATTACCCGTAATTTTTTACCAATTCTTTACTTTTGCAAGTAAATTGCTAAAAGTATGTCTCTTTATGAAATATTATTCATTTAATAATATTATTGTCTTCCAGTTTATTAAAAAAAGGCAAAAATACAGAAAATTGTGTGTTTTTTAAAAAAAAGAAAACACGGTATTTCTGTTATTTTTCATAGAAATTACCAATTCTTTACTTTTGCAAGTAAATTGATAAAAGTATGTCTCTATGAAATATCACTTATTTAGTAATATTATTGTCTTCCAGTTTATTAAAAAAGGCAAAAATACAGAAAATTGTGTGTTTTTTTTAAAAAAAAACACGGTATTTCTGTTATTTTTCATAGAAATTACTCGTAATTTTTTACCAATTCTTTACTTTTTCAAGTAAATTGATAAAAGTATGTCTCTTTATGAAATATTATTCATTTAATAATATTATTATCTTCCAGATTATTAAAAAAGGCAAAAATACAGAAAATTGTGTTTTTTTTAAAAAAAAAGAAAACACGGTATTTCTGTTATTTTTCATAGAAATTACCCGTAATTTTTTGCCAATTCTTTACTTTTGCAAGTAAATTGATAAAAGTATGTCTCTATGAAATATCACTTATTTAATAATATTATTGTCTTCCAGATTATTAAAAAAGGCAAAAATACAGAAAATTGTGTGTTTTTTAAAAAAAAAATACGGTATTTAGTTATGTTTCATAGAAATTACTCGTAATTTTTTACCAATTCTTTACTTTTTCAAGTAAATTGATAAAAGTATGTCTCTTTATGAAATATTATTCATTTAATAATATTATTGTCTTCCAGATTATTAAAAAAGGCAAAAATACAGAAAATTGTGTGTTTGTTTTTTTTAAAAAAAAAACACTGGTATTCAGTTATTTTTCATAGAAATTCCTCGTAATTTTTTACCAATTCTTTACTTTTGAAAGTAAATTGATAAAAGTATGTCTCTTTATGAAATATCATTCATTTAATAAATTATTGTCTTCCAGATTATTAAAAAAGGCAAAAATACAGAAAATTGTGTGTTTTTTTTAAAAAAAATACGGTATTCAGTTATGTTTCATAGAAATTACTCGTAATTTTTTACCAATTCTTTACTTTTTCAAGTAAATTGATAAAAGTATGTCTCTTTATGAAATATTATTCATTTAATAATATTATTGTCTTCCAGATTATTAAAAAAGGCAAAAATACAGAAAATTGTGTGTTTGTTTTTTTTAAAAAAATAACACTTGTATTCAGTTATTTTTCATAGAATCTACTCGTAATTTTTTACCAATTCTTTACTTTTGAAAGTAAGTTGATAAAAGTATGTCTCTTTATGAAATATCATTCATTTAATAATATATTGTCTTCCAGATTATTAAAAAAGGCAAAAATACAGAAAATTGTGTGTTTTTTTAAAAAAAAATACGGTATTCAGTTATGTTTCATAGAAATTACTCGTAATTTTTTAACAATGCTTTACTTTTGCAAGTAAATTAATAAAATTATGTCTCTTTATAAAATATCATTCATTTAATAATATTATTGTCTTCCAGATTATTAAAAAAGGCAAAAATACAGAAAATTGTGTTTTTTTTTTAAAAAAATATGGTATTCTGTTATTTTTCATAGAAATTACTCGTAATTTTTTAACAATGCTTTACTTTTGCAAGTAAATTGATAAAAGTATGTCTCTTTATGAAATATCATTCATTTAATAATATTATTGTCTTTCAGATTAATAAAAAACAGAAAATAAAAACAGATTAATAAATACAGAAAATGGTGTTTTTTTAAAAAAAAAATGTATTTTTGTTATTTTTCATAGAAATTACCCATACTTTTTTAACAATTCTTTATTTTTGCAATTAAATTAATAAAAGTATGTCTATTTATGAAATATCATTCCTTTAATAATATTATTGTCTTCCAGATTATTAAAAAAAGGCAAAAATACAGAAAATTAAGTATTTTTTTAAAAAAAAACACGGTATTTCTGTTATTTTTCATAGAAATTACCCGTTATTTTTTACCAATTCTTTATTTTTGCAAGTAAATTGATAAAAGTATGTCTCTATGAAATATCACTTATTTAATAATATTATTGTCTTCCAGATTATTAAAAAGGCAAAAATACAGAAAATTGTGTGTTTGTTTTTTTTAAAAAAAAACACGGTATTCAGTTATTTTTCATAGAAATTACTCGTAATTTTTTACCAATTCTTTACTTTTGAAAATAAATTGATAAAAGTATGTCTCTTTATGAAATATCATTCATTTAATAATATTATTGTCTTCCAGATTATTAAAAAAGGCAAAAATACAGAAAATTGTGTGTTTTTTTAAAAAAAAGAAAACACGGTATTTCTGTTATTTTTCATAGAAATTACTCGTAATTTTTTAACAATGCTTTACTTTTGCAAGTAAATTAATAAAAGTATGTCTCTTTATGAAATATTATTCATTTAATAATATTATTGTCTTCCAGATTATTAAAAAAGGCAAAAATACATAAAATTGTGTGTTTTAAAAAAAAAACACCGTATTTCTGTTATTTTTCATAGAAATTACTCGTAATTTTTTACCAATTCTTTACTTTTTCAAGTAAATTGATAAAAGTATGTCTCTTTATGAAATATTATTCATTTAATAATATTATTGTCTTCCAGATTATTAAAAAAGGCAAAAATACCGAAAATTGTGTTTTTTTTAAAAAAAAGAAAACACGGTATTTCTGTTATTTTTCATAGAAATTACCCGTAATTTTTTACCAAATCTTTATTTTTGCAAGTAAATTGATAAAAGTATGTCTCTTTATGAAATATTATTCATTTAATAATATTATTGTCTTCCAGTTTATTAAAAAAAGGCAAAAATACAGAAAATTGTGTGTTTTTTTAAAAAAAGAAAACACGGTATTTCTGTTATTTTTCATAGAAATTACCCGTAATTTTTTACCAATTCTTTACTTTTGCAAGTAAATTGATAAAAGTATGTCTCTATGAAATATCACTTATTTAATAATATTATTGTCTTCCAGTTTATTAAAAAGGCAAAAATACAGAAAATTGTGTGTTTTTTTTAAAAAAAAAACACGGTATTTCTGTTATTTTTCATAGAAATTACTCGTAATTTTTTACCAATTCTTTACTTTTTCAAGTAAATTGATAAAAGTATGTCTCTTTATGAAATATTATTCATTTAATAATATTATTGTCTTCCAGATTATTAAAAAAGGCAAAAATACAGAAAATTGTGTTTTTTTTAAAAAAAGAAAACACGGTATTTCTGTTATTTTTCATAGAAATTACCCGTAATTTTTTGCCAATTCTTTACTTTTGCAAGTATATTGATAAAAGTATGTGTCTATGAAATATCACTTATTTAATAATATTATTGTCTTCCAGATTATTAAAAAAGGCAAAAATACAGAAAATTGTGTGTTTTTAAAAAAAAAAATACGGTATTCAGTTATGTTTCATAGAAATTACTCGTAATTTTTTACCAATTCTTTACTTTTTCAAGTAAATTGATAAAAGTATGTCTCTTTATGAAATATCATTCATTTAATAATATTATTGTCTTCCAGATTATTAAAAAAGGCAAAATACAGAAAATTGTGTGTTTTTTTTTAAAAAAATACGGTATTCAGTTATGTTTCATAGAAATTACTCGTAATTTTTTAACAATGCTTTACTTTTGCAAGTAAATTAATAAAAGTATGTCTCTTTATGAAATATCATTCATTTAATAATATTATTGTCTTCCAGATTATTAAAAAAGGCAAAAATACAGAAAATTGTGTGTTTTTTTTTAAAAAAAAAACAAGGTTTTTTTGTTATTTTTCATAGAAATTACCCGTAATTTTTTACCAATTTTTTATTTTTGCAAGGAAATTGATAAAAGTATGCCTCTTTATGAAATATCATTCATTTAATAATATTATTGTCTTCCAGATTATTAAAATAGGCAAAAATACAGAAAATTGTGTGTTTTTTTTCAGAAAAAAAACACGGTATTTCTGTTAATTTTCATAGAAATTACCCGTAATTTTTTACAATTCTTTATTTTTGCAAGTAAATTGATAAAATTATGTCTCTTTATGAAATATCATACATTTAATAATATTAGTGCTTTCCAGATTATTAAAAAAGGCAAAAATACAGAAAATTAAGTTTTTTTTTTAAAAAAAAAACACTGTATTTCTGTTATTTTTTATAGAAATTACCCGTAATTTTTTACCAATTCTTTATTTTTGCAAGTAAATTGATAATAGTATGTCTCTATGAAATATCATTTATTTAATAATATTATTGTCTTCCAGATTATTAAAAAGGCAAAAATACAGAAAATTGGTGTTTTAAAAAAAAACGGTATTCAGTTATTTTTCAAAGAAATTACTCGTAATTTTTTACCAATTCTTTACTTTTGCAAGTAAATTAATAAAATTATGTCTCTTTATGAAATATCATTAATATAATAATATTATTGTCTTCCAGATTATTAAAAAAGGCAAAAATACAGAAAATTGTGTGTTTTAAAAAAAAAACACGGTGTTCAGTTATTTTTCATAGAAATTACTCGTAATTTTTTACCAATTCTTTACTTTTGCAAGTAAATTGATAAAATTATGTCTCTTTATGAAATATCATTCATTTAAAAATATTATTGTCTCCGAGATTATTCAAAAAGGCAAAAGTACAGAAAATTGTGTGTTTTTTTAAAAAAAAAACACGATATTCAGTTGATTTTCATAGAAATTACTCGTAATTTTGTACCAATTCTTTATTTTTGCAAGTAAATTGATAAAATTACGTCTCTTTATGAAATATCATTCATTTAATAATATTATTGTCTTCCAGATTATTAAAATAGGCAAAAATACAGAAAATTGTGTTTTTTTTAAAAAAAAAAACGGTCTTTTTGTTATATTTCATAGAAATTACCCGTAATTTTTTACCAAATCTTTATTTTTGCAAGAAAATTGATAAAAGTATGTCTCTTTATGAAATATAATTCATTTAATAATATTATTGTGTTCCAGATTATTAAAAAAGGCAAAAATACCGAAAATTGTGTTTTTTTTTTTTTTTTTTAAAAAACACGGTATTTCTGTAATTTTTAATAGAAATTACCCGTAATTTTTCACAAATTCTTTATTTTTGCAAGTAAATTGATAAAAGTATGTCTCCATGAAATATCATTTATTTAATAATATTATTGTCTTCCATATTATTAAAAAAGACAAAAATACAGAAAATTGTTTGTTTTTTTAAAAAAAACACGGTATTTCTGTAATTTTTTATAGAAATTACCCGTAATTTTTTACCAATTCTTTATTTTTGCAAGTAAATTAATAAAATTTTGTGTCTTTATGAAATATCTATCATTTAATAATATTATTGTCTTCCAGATTATTAAAAAAGGCAAAAATACAGAAAATTGTGTGTTTTTTTTAAAAAAAAAAACGGTATTTCTGTAATTTTTCATAGAAATTACCCGTAATTTTCTACTAATTCTTTATTTTTGCAAGTAAATTGATAAAATTATGTCTCTTTATGAAATATCATTTATTTAATAATATTTTTGTTTTCCAGATTCTTAAAAAAGGCAAAAATTCAAGAAATTAAGTATTTTTTTTAAAAAAAACACGGTATTTCTGTTATTTTTCATAGAAATTACCCTTAATTTTTTACCAATTCTTTATTTTGGCATGTAAATTGATAAAATTATGTCTCTTTATGAAATATCTATCATTTAATAATATTATTGTCTTCCAGATTATTAAAAAAGGCAAAAATACCGAAAATTGTGTTTTTTAAAAAAAAAAAAAAAAAACACGATATTCAGTTATTTTTCATAGAAATTACTCGTAATTTTGTACCAATTCTTTATTTTTGCAAGTAAATTGATAAAATTACGTCTCTTTATGAAACATCATTTATTTAATAATATTATTGTCTTCCAGATTATTAAAAAAGGCAAAAATATAGAGAATTGTGTTTTTTTTTAAAAAAAACACGGTATTTCTGTTATTTTTCATAAAAATTACCCGTAATTTTTTACCAATTCTTTATTTTTGCAAGTAAATTAATAAAATTATGTCTCTTTATGAAATATCTATCATTTAATAATATTATTGTCTTCCAGATTATTAAAAAAGGCAAAAATACAAAAAATTGTTTTTTTTTAAAAAAAAAAAAACACGGTATTTGGTTATTTTTCATAGAAATTACTCGTAATTTCTTACCAATGCTTTACTTTTGCAAGTAAATTGATAAAAGTATGTGTCTTTATGAAATATCATTCATTTAATAATATTATTGTTTTCCAGATTATTAAAAAAGGCAAAAATACAGAAAATTGTGTGTTTTTTTTTTAAAAAAAACACGGTATTTCTGTTATTTTTCATAGAAATTACCCGTAATTTTGTACCAATTCTTTATTTTTGCAAGAAAATTGATAAAAGTATGTCTCCTTATGAAATATCATTCATTTAATAATATTATTGTCTTCCAGATTATTCAAAAAGGCAAAAATACAGAAAATTGTGTGTTTTTTTTTTAAAAAACAAACACGATATTCAGTTATTTTTCATAGAAATTACTTGTAATTTTTTACCAATTCTTTACTTTTGCAAGTAAATTGATAAAAGTATGTCTCTTTATGAAATATCAGTCATTTAATAATATCATTGTGTTCCAGATTATTAAAAAAGGCAAAAATACAGAGAATTGTGTGTGTGTGTTTTTTTTTAAAAACGGTCTTTTTGTTATTTTTCATAGAAATTACCCGTAATTTTTTACCAATTCTTTATTTTTGCAAGAAAATTGATAAAAGTATGTCTCTTTATGAAATATCATTCATTTAATAATATTATTGTCTTCCAGATTATTCAAAAAGGCAAAAATACAGAAAATTATGTGTTTTTTTTTTTTAAAAAAAAAACACGATATTCAGTTATTTTTCATATAAATTACTTGTAATTTTTTACCAATTCTTTACTTTTGCAAGTAAATTGATAAAAGTATGTCTCTTTATGAAATATCAGTCATTTAATAATATCATTGTCTTCCAGATTATTAAAAAAGGCAAAAATACAGAAAATTGTGTGTTTTAAAAAAAAAAAAAAACACACAGTATTCAGTTATTTTTCATAGAAATTACCCGTAATTTTGTACCAATTCTTTATTTTTGCAAGTAAATGGATAAAATTACGTCTCCTTATGAAATATCATTCATTTAATAATATTATTGTCTTCCAGATTATTAAAATAGGCAAAAATACAGAAAATTGTGTGTTTTTTTAAAAAAAATACGGTATTTTTGTTATTTTTCATAGAAATTACCCGTAATTTTTTACCGATTCTTTATTTTTGCAAGAAAATTAATAAAAGTATGTCTCTTTATGAAATATTATTCATTTAATAATATTATTGTCTTCCAGATTACTAAAAAAGGCAAAAAACAGAAAATTGTGTGTTTTTTTTTAAAAAAAAAAACACGGTATTTCTGTTATTTTTCATATAAATCACTCATAATTTTTTACCAATTCTTTATTTTTGCAAGAAAGTTGATAAAATTATGTCTCTTTATGAAATATCATTAATTTAATAATATTATTGTCTTCCAGATTAGTAAAAAAGGCAAAAATACAGAAAATTGTGTGTTTTTTTTAAAAAAATACGGTATTTTTGTTATTTTTCATAGAAATTACCCGTAATTTTTTACCGATTCTTTATTTTTGCAAGAAAATTAATAAAAGTATGTCTCTTTATGAAATATTATTCACTTAATAATATTATTGTCTTCCAGATTACTAAAAAAGGCAAAAAACAGAAAATTGTGTGTTTTTTTTTTAAAAAAAAAACACGGTATTTCTGTTATTTTTCATATAAATCACTCATAATTTTTTACCAATTCTTTATTTTTGCAAGAAAGTTGATAAAATTATGTCTCTTTATGAAATATCATTAATTTAATAATATTATTGTCTTCCAGATTAGTAAAAAAGGCAAAAATACAGAAAATTGTGTGTTTTTTTTTAAAAAAAACCAGGTATTTCTGTTATTTTTCATAGAAATTACCCGTAATTTTTTACCAATTCTTAATTTTTGCAAGTAAATTGATAAAAGTATGTCTCTGTATGAAATATCATTCATTTAGTAATATTATTGACTTCCAGTTTATTAAAAAAGGCAAAAATACAGAAAATTGTGTGTTTTTTAAAAAAAAAATACGATATGCAGTTATTTTCATAGAAATTACCCGTAATTTTTTACCAATGCTTTACTTTTGCAAGTAAATTCATAAAAGTATGTCTCTTTATGAAATATCATTAATTTAATAATATTATTGTCTTCCAGATTATTAAAAAAGGAATAAATACAGAAAATTGTGTGTGTTTTTTTTTTTAAAAAAACACGGTATTCTGTTATTTTTCATAGAAATTACCCGTAATTTTTTACCAATTCTTTGCTTTTGCAAGTAAATTGATAAAAGTATGTATCTTTATGAAATATCATTCATTTAATGATATTATTGTCTTCCAGATTATTAAAAAAGGCAAAAATACAGAAATTGTGTGTTGTTTTTTTTTAAAAAAAACACGGTATTTCTGTTATTTTTCATAGAAATTACCCGTAATTTTGTACCAATTCTTTATTTTTGAAAGTAAATTGAAAAAATTACGTCTCTTTATGAAATATCATTCATTTAATAATATTTTTGTCTTCTAGATTATTAAAAAAGGCAAAAATACAGAAAATTGTGTGTTTTTTTTAAAAAAATACGGTATTTTTGTTATTTTTAATAGAAATTACCCGTAATTTTTTACCAATTTTTTATTTTTGCAAGGAAATTGATAAAAGTATGCCTCTTTATGAAATATCATTCATTTAATAATATTATTGTCTTCTAGATTATTAAAAAAGGCAAAAATACAGCAAATTGTGTTTTTTTTTAAAAAAAATACGGTATTTTTGTTATTTTTAATAGAAATTACCCGTAATTTTTTACCGATTCTTTATTTTTGCAAGAAAATTAATAAAAGTATGTCTCTTTATGAAATATTATTCATTTAATAATATTATTGTCTTCCAGATTACTAAAAAAGGCAAAAAACAGAAAATTGTGTGTTTTTTTTAAAAAAAAAAACACGGTATTTCTGTTATTTTTCATATAAATCACTCATAATTTTTTACCAATTCTTTATTTTTGCAAGAAAGTTGATAAAATTATGTCTCTTTATGAAATATCATTAATTTAATAATATTATTGTCTTCCAGATTAGTAAAAAAGGCAAAAATACAGATTTTTTTTTTTTTTTTTAAAAAAATACGGTATTTTTGTTATTTTTCATAGAAATTACCCGTAATTTTTTACCGATTCTTTATTTTTGCAAGAAAATTAATAAAAGTATGTCTCTTTATGAAATATTATTCACTTAATAATATTATTGTCTTCCAGATTACTAAAAAAGGCAAAAAACAGAAAATTGTGTGTTTTTTTTAAAAAAAAAAAAAACGGTATTTCTGTTATTTTTCATATAAATCACTCATAATTTTTTACCAATTCTTTATTTTTGCAAGAAAGTTGATAAAATTATGTCTCTTTATGAAATATCATTAATTTAATAATATTATTGTCTTCCAGATTAGTAAAAAAGGCAAAAATGCAGAAAATTGTGTGTTTTTTTTTTTTAAAAAAACCATGGTATTTCTGTTATTTTTCATAGAAATTACCCGTAATTTTTTACCAATTCTTAATTTTTGCAAGTAAATTGATAAAAGTATGTCTCTGTATGAAATATCATTCATTTAGTAATATTATTGACTTCCAGTTTATTAAAAAAGGCAAAAATACAGAAAATTGTGTGTTTTTTTAAAAAAAAATACGATATGCAGTTATTTTCATAGAAATTACTCGTAATTTTTTACCAATGCTTTACTTTTGCAAGTAAATTCATAAAAGTATGTCTCTTTATGAAATATCATTCATTTAATAATATTATTGTCTTCCAGATTATTAAAAAAGGAATAAATACAGAAAATTGTGTGTTTTTTTTTTTAAAAAAAAACACGGTATTCTGTTATTTTTCATAGAAATTACCCGTAATTTTTTACCAATTCTTTGCTTTTGCAAGTAAATTGATAAAAGTATGTATCTTTATGAAATATCATTCATTTAATGATATTATTGTCTTCCAGATTATTAAAAAAGGCAAAAATACAGAAATTGTGTGTTTTTTTTTTTTAAAAAAAACACGGTATTTCTGTTATTTTTCATAGAAATTACCCGTAATTTTGTACCAATTCTTTATTTTTGAAAGTAAATTGAAAAAATTACGTCTCTTTATGAAATATCATTCATTTAATAATATTCTTGTCTTCTAGATTATTAAAAAAGGCAAAAATACAGAAAATTGTGTGTTTTTTTTAAAAAAAATACGGTATTTTTGTTATTTTTAATAGAAATTACCCGTAATTTTTTACCAATTTTTTATTTTTGCAAGGAAATTGATAAAAGTATGCCTCTTTATGAAATATCATTCATTTAATAATATTATTGTCTTCTAGATTATTAAAAAAGGCAAAAATACAGCAAATTGTGTTTTTTTTTTAAAAAAATACGGTATTTTTGTTATTTTTAATAGAAATTACCCGTAATTTTTTACCAATTTTTTATTTTTGCAAGGAAATTGATAAAAGTATGCCTCTTTATAAAATATCATTTATTTAATAATATTTTTGTCTTCCAGATTCTTAAAAAAGGCAAAAATTCAGGAAATTAAGTATTTTTTTAAAAAAAACACGGTATTTCTGTTATTTTTCATAGAAATTACCCTTAATTTTTTACCAATTCTTTATTTTTGCAAGTAAATTGATAAAAGTATGTCTCTATGAAACATCATTTATTTAATAATATTATTGTCTTCCAGATTATTAAAAAATGCAAAAATATGGAGAATTGTGTTTTTTTTAAAAAAAAACACGGTATTTCTTTTATTTTTCATAAAAATTACCCGTAATTTTTTACCAATTCTTTATTTTTGCAAGTAAATTAATAAAATTATGTCTCTTTATGAAATATCTATCATTTAATAATATTATTGTCTTCCAGATTATTAAAAAAGGCAAAAATACAAAAAATTTGTTTTTTTTAAAAAAAAAAAGAACACGGTATTCGGTTATTTTTCATAGAAATTACTCGTAATTTTTTACCAATGCTTTACTTTTGCAAGTAAATTGATAAAAGTATGTGTCTTTCTGAAATATCATTCATTTAATAATATTATTGTTTTCCAGATTATTAAAAAAGGCAAAAATACAGAAAACTGTGTGTTTTTTTTAAAAAAAAAACACGGTATTTCTGTTATTTTTAATAGAAATTACCCGTAATTTTGTACCAATTCTTTATTTTTGCAAGAAAATTGATAAAAGTATGTCTCCTTATGAAATATCATTCATTTAATAATATTATTGTCTTCCAGATTATTCAAAAAGGCAAAAATACAGAAAATGTGTGTTTTTTTTTTTAAAAAAAAACACGGTATTTCTGTTATTTTTCATAGAAATTACCCGTATGTTTGTACCAATTCTTTATTTTTGAAAGTAAATTGAAAAAATTACGTCTCTTTATGAAATATCATTCATTTAATAATATTATTGTCTTCTAGATTATTAAAAAAGGCAAAAATACAGAAAATTGTGTGTTTTTTTTTTAAAAAAAAAACACGGTATTTCTGTTATTTTTCATAGAAATTACCCGTAATTTTGTACCAATTCTTTATTTTTGAAAGTAAATTGATAAAAGTATGTATCTTTATGAAATATCATTCATTTAATGATATTATTGTCTTCCAGATTATTAAAAAAGGCAAAAATACAGAAATTGTGTGTTTTTTTTTTTTAAAAAAAACACGGTATTTCTGTTATTTTTCATTGAAACTACCCGTAATTTTGTACCAATTCTTTATTTTTGAAAGTAAATTGAAAAAATTACGTTTCTTTATGAAATATCATTCATTTAATAATATTATTGTCTTCCAGATTATTAAAAAAGGAATAAATACAGAAAATTGTGTGTTTTTTTTTTAAAAAAAAACACGGTATTCTGTTATTTTTCATAGAAATTACCCGTAATTTTTTACCAATTCTTTGCTTTTGCAAGTAAATTGATAAAAGTATGTATCTTTATGAAATATCATTCATTTTATGATATTATTGTCTTCCAGATTATTAAAAAAGGCAAAAATACAGAAATTGTGTGTTTTTTTTTTAAAAAAAAAACACGGTATTTCTGTTATTTTTCATAGAAATTACCCGTAATTTTGTACCAATTCTTTATTTTTGAAAGTAAATTGAAAAAATTACGTCTCTTTATGAAATATCATTCATTTAATAATATTATTGTGTTCTAGATTATTAAAAAAGGCAAAAATACAGAAAATTGTGTGTTTTTTTTAAAAAAATACGGTATTTTTGTTATTTTTAATAGAAATTACCCGTAATTTTTTACCAATTTTTTATTTTTGCAAGGAAATTGATAAAAGTATGCCTCTTTATGAAATATCATTCATTTAATAATATTATTGTCTTCTAGATTATTAAAAAAGGCAAAAATACAGCAAATTGTGTTTTTTTTAAAAAAAAATACGGTATTTTTTTTATTTTTAATAGAAATTACCCGTAATTTTTTACCAATTTTTTATTTTTGCAAGGAAATTGATAATAGTATGCCTCTTTATGAAATATCATTTATTTAATAATATTTTTGTCTTCCAGATTCTTAAAAAAGGCAAAAATTCAGGAAATTAAGTATTTTTTTAAAAAAAAACACGGTATTTCTGTTATTTTTCATAGAAATTACCCTTAATTTTTTACCAATTCTTTATTTTTGCAAGTAAATTGATAAAAGTATGTCTCTATGAAACATCATTTATTTAATAATATTATTGTCTTCCAGATTATTAAAAAAGGCAAAAATATAGAGAATTGTGTTTTTTTTTAAAAAAAAACACGGTATTTCTTTTATTTTTCATAAAAATTACCCGTAATTTTTTACCAATTCTTTATTTTTGCAAGTAAATTAATAAAATTATGTCTCTTTATGAAATATCTATCATTTAATAATATTATTGTCTTCCAGATTATTAAATAATAAATAAATAAAAAAAACATTTTTAAAAATACTTGCCTTTATAAATAGTAATATGCGACTAAAAACTAATAAATAATACTAAAATTATATAATCTTTCATTCTTGTATCTAGAGTTTCAGTAATGGTCAATTGTAGTAGGGTACTGCAATCGTACTAGATTAGAGATTCAGTTAAGGTAAAGTATAGTAAAAGGGAAGTAGACCCCTTATAAATGGAAGTATAACTGATCAAAATTAATTATGAGAATTAATAGAATTTATCAGAATGATATTTATAAGGGGTCTACTTCCCTTTTACTATACTTTACCTTAACTGAATCTCTAATCTAGTACGATTGCAGTACCCTACTACAATTGACCATTACTGAAACTCTAGATACAAGAATGAATGATTATATAATTTTAGTATTATTTATTAGTTTTTAGTCGCATATTACTATTTATAAAGGAAAGTATTTTTAAAAAATGTTTTTTTTATTTATTTATTATTTCATACTTTTTAGTCGGTAAAATATTTTAAGTTTTAAACAATATATTTGACCGACTAAAAACTGTAGAATTTTTATATTGTTTATATATTTTTACTATAATATAAAATATTATAATAAAAAATATATATTTGAGCGGTTAATAATAAATAGCTCAAGCTCATGTTTCGCGAAAAGTTACTTGCAAGATTAACGGCTCATATATATATATATATATATTTATATATATACATATGTATATTTTTTTAATTTTTGGCCCCATATGGCGCTCTTTACCTAAAACATTACCCAAGGAGATGTACTCATCGAGACCTTTAATTTCATACCCCCACATGATTTTTTTTGGGCCCCATTTTCCAGGCCCCCACATGGCTCTTGTTGCCACAAATACTACAATTACTTGCCCCAAAAATATCTGTTCTTCCAGACCTTTAATTTGATGCCCCATATGATTTTTTTGCCCCATTTTTTGGGGCCCACATGGTACTCGTTACCCGAAACACTACCCAAGGAGATGTACTCATCAATACCTTTAATTTGATAGCCCACATGACTTTTTTGAAAATAGGCCCAACCTTCCGCCCCCTCATTGGGCCTTGAAAATTATGTGGCACCGAATGGGTCATAGCACGCGCTTAAGTTCTAAATTTGAGTTAAATCAGTACAGCCGTTTAGGAGGTATGCCCAGGTGAAGAAAATATGCATTTTTCTGTCCCCAGTATGACCCATTTTTCAGGCCCCCACATGAGCTACGTTGCCCCAAACACTATCATTACTTGCCCCAAAGATATCTACTCTTCCAGACCTTTAATTTGATACCCCACATGACTTTTTAGAAAATAGGCCCAACCCCCCGCCCCCTCGCCGGGCCATGAAAATTTCGTGGCACCGAATGGTTAATACCACGAGCTTAAGTTTCAAATTTGAGTGAAATCGGTAAAGCCGTTTAGGAGCTATGCCCAGGTGAGGAAAACATGAATTGTAAATTCAATAAAAGGAAAGTAAAAAGGCAAAAATACAAAAAATTGGTTTTTTAAAAAAAAAAAAAAAACACGATATTCAGTTATTTTTCATAGAAATTACTTGTAATTTTTTACCAATTCTTTACTTTTGCAAGTAAATTGATAAAAGTATGTCTCTTTATGAAATATCAGTCATTTAATAATATCATTGTCTTCCAGATTATTAAAAAAGGCAAAAATACAGAGAATTGTGTGTGTGTGTTTTTTTTTTAAAAACGGTCTTTTTGTTATTTTTCATAGAAATTACCCGTAATTTTTTACCAATTCTTTATTTTTGCAAGAAAATTGATAAAAGTATGTCTCTTTATGAAATATCATTCATTTAATAATATTATTGTCTTCCAGATTATTCAAAAAGGCAAAAATACAGAAAATTGTGTGTTTTTTTTTTTTAAAAAAAAACACGATATTCAGTTATTTTTCATAGAAATTACTTGTAATTTTTTACCAATTCTTTACTTTTGCAAGTAAATTGATAAAAGTATGTCTCTTTATGAAATATCAGTCATTTAATAATATCATTGTCTTCCAGATTATTAAAAAAGGCAAAAATACAGAAAATTGTGTGTTTTAAAAAAAAAACACACAGTATTCAGTTATTTTTCATAGAAATTACCCGTAATTTTGTACCAATTCTTTATTTTTGCAAGTAAATGGATAAAATTACGTCTCCTTATGAAATATCATTCATTTAATAATATTATTGTCTTCCAGATTATTAAAATAGGCAAAAATACAGAAAAGTGTGTGTTTTTTTTAAAAAAATACGGTATTTTCGTTATTTTTCATAGAAATTACCCGTAATTTTTTACCGATTCTTTATTTTTGCAAGAAAATTAATAAAAGTATGTCTCTTTATGAAATATTATTCATTTAATAATATTATTGTCTTCCAGATTACTAAAAAAGGCAAAAAACAGAAAATTGTGTGTTTTTTTTTAAAAAAAAAACACGGTATTTCTGTTATTTTTCATATAAATCACTCATAATTTTTTACCAATTCTTTATTTTTGCAAGAAAGTTGATAAAATTATGTCTCTTTATGAAATATCATTAATTTAATAATATTATTGTCTTCCAGATTATTAAAAAAGGCAAAAATACAGAAAATTGTGTGTTTTTTTTAAAAAAAAACCATGGTATTTCTGTTATTTTTCATAGAAATTACCCGTAATTTTTTACCAATTCTTAATTTTTGCAAGTAAATTAATAAAATTATGTCTCTTTATGAAATATCTATCATTGAATAATATTATTGTCTTCCAGATTATTAAAAAAGGCAAAAATACAGAAAATTGTGTGTTTAAAAAAAAAAAACACACAGTATTCAGTTATTTTTTATAAAAATTACTCGTAATTTTTTACCAATTCTTTACTTTTGCAAGTAAATTGATAAAAGTATGTCTCTGTATGAAATATCATTCATTTAGTAATATTATTGACTTCCAGTTTATTAAAAAAGGCAAAAATACAGAAAATTGTGTGTTCTTTTAAAAAAAAATACGATATGCAGTTATTTTTCATAGAAATTACTCGTAATTTTTTACCAATGCTTTACTTTTGCAAGTAAATTCATAAAAGTATGTCTCTTTATGAAATATCATTCATTTAATAATATTATTGTGTTCCAGATTATTAAAAAAGGAAACAATACAGAAAATTGTGTGTTTTTTTTTTTAAAAAAAACACGGTATTTCTGTTATTTTTCATAGAAATTACCCATAATTTTTTACCAATTCTTTGCTTTTGCAAGTAAATTGATAAAAGTATGTATCTTTATGAAATATCATTCATTTAATGATATTATTGTCT
The DNA here is from genome assembly GCA_963920725.1 of Rhamphomyia laevipes. Lineage (NCBI taxonomy): Eukaryota > Metazoa > Arthropoda > Insecta > Diptera > Empididae > Rhamphomyia > Rhamphomyia laevipes. The sequence continues at coordinate 41,335,619 of OY987255.1, read as the reverse complement.
TCCAGATTATTAAAAAAGGCAAAAATACAGAAATTGTGTGTGTTTTTTTTTTTAAAAAAACACGGTATTTCTGTTATTTTTCATAGAAATTACCCGTACTTTTGTACCAATTCTTTATTTTTGAAAGTAAATTGATAAAATTACGTCTCTTTATGAAATATCATTCATTTAATAATATTATTGTCTTCTAGATTATTAAAAAAGGCAAAAATACAGAAAATTGTGTGTTTTTTTTAAAAAAATACGGTATTTTTGTTATTTTTAATAGAAATTACCCGTAATTTTTTACCAATTTTTTATTTTTGCAAGGAAATTGATAAAAGTATGCCTCATTATGAAATATCATTCATTTAATAATATTATTGTCTTCCAGATTATTAAAAAAGACAAAAATACAGAAAATTGTGTTTTTTTTTCAGAAAAAAAACACGGTATTTCTGTTATTTTTCATAGAAATTACCCGTAATTTTTTACCAATTCTTTATTTTTGCAAGTAAATTAATAAAATTATGTCTTTTTATGAAATATCATTCATTTAATAATATTATTGTCTTCCAGATTATTAAAAAAGGCAAAAATACAGAAAATTAAGTATTTTTAAAAAAAAAACACGGTATTTCTGTTATTTTTCATAGAAATTACCAGTAATTTTTTACCAATTCTTTATTTTTGCAAGTAAATTGATAAAAGTATGTCTCTATGAAATATCATTTATTTAATAATATTATTGTCTTCCAGATTATTAAAAAGGCAAAAATACGGAAAATTGTGTATTTAAATAAAAAAAAACACGGTATTCAGTTATTTTTCATAGAAATTACTCGTAATTTTTTACCAATTCTTGACTTTTGCAAGTAAATTAATAAAATTATGTCTCTTTATGAAATATCATTCATATAATAATATTATTGTCTTCCAGATTATTAAAAAAGGCAAAAATACAGAAATTTGTGTGTTTAAAAAAAAAAACACGGTGTTCAGTTTTTTTCATAGAAATTACTCGTAATTTTTTACCAATTCTTTACTTTTGCAAGTAAATTGATAAAAGTATGTCTCTTTATGAAATATTATTCATTTAATAATATTATTGTCTTCCAATTTATTAAAAAAAGGCAAAAATACAGAAAATTGTGTGTTTTTTTTAAAAGAAAAAACACGGTATTCAGTTATTTTTCATAGAAATTACTCGTAATTTTTTACTAATTCTTTACTTTTGCAAGTAAATTGATAAAAGTATGTCTCCTTATGAAATATCATTCATTTAGTAATATCATTGTCTTCCAGATTCTTAAAAAAGGCAAAAATACAGAATATTGTGTGTTTTTTAAAAAAAAAACACGGTATTTCAGTTATTTTTCATAGAAATTACCCGTAATTTTGTTCCAATTCTTTATTTTTGCAAGTAAATTGATAAAATTACGTCTCTTTATGAAATATCATTCATTTAATAATATTATTGTTTTCCAGATTATTAAAATAGGCAAAAATACAGAAAATTGTTTGTTTTTTTTTAAAAAAAACGGTCTTTTTGTTATTTTTCATATAAATCACTCGTAATTTTTTACCAATTCATTATTTTTGCAAGTAAATTGATAAAATTATGTCTCTTTATGAAATATAATTCATGTAATAATATTATTGTCTTCCAGATTATTAAAAAGGCAAAAATACGGAAATTTGTGTATTTAAATAAAAAAAAACACGGTATTCAGTTATTTTTCATAGAAATTACTCGTAATTTTTTACCAATTCTTGACTTTTGCAAGTAAATTAATAAAATTATGTCTCTTTATGAAATATCATTCATATAATAATATTATTGTCTTCCAGATTATTAAAAAAGGCAAAAATACAGAAATTTGTGTGTTTAAAAAAAAAAACACGGTGTTCAGTTATTTTTCATAGAAATTACTCGTAATTTTTTACCAATTCTTTACTTTTGCAAGTAAATTGATAAAAGTATGTCTCTTTATGAAATATTATTCATTTAATAATATTATTGTCTTCCAGTTTATTAAAAAAAGGCAAAAATACAGAAAATTGTGTGTTTTTTTTAAAAAGAAAAAACACGGTATTCAGTTATTTTTCATAGAAATTACTCGTAATTTTTTACCAATTCTTTACTTTTGCAAGTAAATTGATAAAAGTATGTCTCCTTATGAAATATCATTCATTTAGTAATATCATTGTCTTCCAGATTCTTAAAAAAGGCAAAAATACAGAATATTGTGTGTTTTTTAAAAAAAAAACACGGTATTTCAGTTATTTTTCATAGAAATTAGCCGTAATTTTGTTCCAATTCTTTATTTTTGGAAGTAAATTGATAAAATTACGTCTCTTTATGAAATATCATTCATTTAAAAATATTATTGTCTTCCAGATTATTAAAATAGGCAAAAATACAGAAAATTGTTTGTTTTTTTAAAAGAAAAAACGGTCTTTTTGTTATTTTTCATAAAAATTACCCGTAATTTTTTACCAATTCTTTTATTTTGCAAAAAAATTGATAAAAGTATGTCTTTTTATGAAATATAATTTATTTAATAATATTATTGTCTTCCAGATTATTAAAAAAGGCAAAAATACAGAAAATTGTGTGTTTTTTTTAAAAAAAAACCACGGTAATTCTCTTATTTTTTATATAAATCACTCGTAATTTTTTACCAATTCATTATTTTTGCAAGTAAATTGATAAAATTATGTCTCTTTATGAAATATAATTCATTTAATAATATTATTGTGGGTTCTTAATTTGAAGAAAAATCTTTATTAAATAAAAAAACGATTTTTGTTTAATTCAATATACTTAATATAAAAAAAAGAATTCAAAATTTATTAAAGTTTATATATAAAAAAATAAGAAGATAATAGTTAATGCTTTTCACAAAAATAATACAATCTTGACTACTTAACTCTTTTCAGATCTAATCACGAACTAATTGAAAAATAATTGAGTGGATTATTTGTACTCTAGAAAATTAATTATATTTTATTGTTGTTAGTAAAAAAAAGAGAGTATTTTTATTACGAATACCACAAATCGGCCATCCTGCTATTCGTCTGTCCCAGACGCATCATCTTCAATTATTGATGAATAATTAATAACATCATCACCATTAGTTGTGATCCACGGTTTCATACTATCTGCAGCTGATGATGTTATGTTTGGACCCTCATGATCACCAATTTTTGTCACCTCATAACGATCATTTCTTTTAACTTTTGAAATTTTATAGGGTCCTAGAAATTTAGGACATAATTTTAAACCACCGCCAAATTGCGTTCTTCGAATTGCCACAACATCATTTAATTTATATGTTGTAGACGGTTTACGTTTACGATTAAAATTTTTTGCATTTTCTTGTTGTACTTTTTTAATTTGTGCTTTCGCTGTCTGACGCATTTCAAATCTTTCGTTTTCGAACTCTTCCAACATCACTTCATCTAGTTTCTTGGCTAATTCTAGATCCTCTGAATTTTTCATCGCTACACCAAACATAATTTCAAATGGCGTTTTATTTATGCTTCGATTCATTGTAGAGTTAATTAAACGTTGAACTCGTGGCACATTTTTAAACCATTTAAGTGGTTCTTCGATGGATAATTTTCTTAATATTTCTATTATTGTTTTATTAATACGCTCAGCTTGTCCATTACCTCTCGGTATACCAGTTGTTATTGTTAAATGTTGTATGTTATTTTGTGCACAATATTCTGTAAAAGCATTTGATGTAAATGCCGTGCCTCTGTCCGTAACTATACGAACTGGGTTACCAAATATATTGGATTGTGATTCAAGTTTTTTCAGAACTTCATCAGAACTAGTGCTTTTAACTGGATATATCCAGACAAATTTTGTGAAAGCGTCAACTACAACAAAAATATGCTTATAATTCTTTGCCGTAGTTGCTAATGGTCCAACGTGATCCATATGGTAAGTGTGCAAAGGTTGGTCACTTTTGTCAATTGGATGTAAGAATCCTTCTTTTTTACCTAATTTTCGTGCTGAAAGAATACAAGCAATACAATTAGCTATGTAAAATTCAATTTTTTTAATTAATTTTGGAATAAAATAATCAGATGAAATTATAGCTGCAACTTTTTTACAATTTATATGACCTTTTTCATGAGTAGTTACTATTATTTCCCTTTGCAATAGCTCTGGTACCACTAACAAATGTTGCCCTTCCACAAACTTGTATAAAATATCATTTCTTAATTCAAAATTTTCATGCTGACTATGATGAAGAATTGAAATAATTAATTTACAAAATTCATCTTGTTTTTGTGCCATTTTAATTCTATATAAAATACCATCTTCAATTTTAAAACATCTGCTTAATGCGTCTACATGACGCATGCACGTGCCTGATCTATGTACAATGGTGCAATCATATTCTTGTAAAGCCATTGCCCATCTAGCTACTCGTGGTATTAAATCTTTTTTGTTCATTGTAGCTTGAAATGCTTTACAATCAGTAACAATTTTAAATTTCAATCCTAATAAATATGTTCTCAATTTTTCTAAACATTTAATAATAGCATTAACTTCATGCTCGTAACTTGTCAAATTTTTCATTTTACTTGATGTTTTAAAGCTAATATAAAAAACTGGATGAACATTTTTTTCATGTTTTTGTAGTAAAATACCACCATATCCTGCGAAACTAGCATCAGTATGTAGTTCTGTTTCTAAATTTGGGTTGAACAATTTTAATATAGGACCATTGCATAGCCGTTGCTTTAGTTCTTGAAATGCTATAATTTGTTCTTCTTTAAATTCAAATTTGTTATTTTTTTTAAGCAAATCGGAAAGAGGTTTTGCAATACTAGCATAATTCGCTACAAATTTTCGAAAATATCCAGTTAAGCCTAACCAACTTTGCAAATTTTTTATATTTTTAGGTTGTGGAAATGACTTAATTGCATTTATTTTCTCATCCGAAGGTTGAATAGAACCGCATTCAACAATATAGCCCAGAAATTTAATTCTTTTGCTGAGAAATATGCATTTTTCCCATTTAAATTGAATTCCATTCTGTTTTGCTATATCTAAAACAATTATAATGATTTTTATATTTTCTTCTTCAGTTGTCGTAGGTATAATTAAATCATCTACATAAATAATTATCACACCTTGGCGAATCAAATCTTGAAATATAGTATTAATGTATCGTTGAAAAACCGATGGGGAATTACATAATCCGAACGGCGATTTTAAAAATTCATATTGGCCAACTGGTATAACAAATGATGTAAATTTGGTACTGTTTCATGAATATCTACATGAAAAAACCCATTTTTTAAATCTAAAGTGGTGAAAACTTTCGAATCATATAACTTTTCAACTACTTCCTCTATAACTGGCAAAGGATAACGACCTTTAATAATCTTGGCATTTAATTTGCGATAATCAACACATATTCTATTACTACCATCTTTTTTCTTAACAATTACAATCGGAGATGCAAAATCCGAATTACTATGCTTAACAATTCCATTCTTTAACCAATTATCAATTTCTTTATTAACAACTTCTCTCTCTTTTGGTGCAAGTCTTCGTGGCTTTTGGTAAATAGGAACTTCATCTTGTAAATTAATTTTCATTTGAATACATGATTTATCAACATTATTTGGTTTATAATCTGATATTAGTTTACAAATTAAGGGTTCGTAATCAGAATTTTTAACATTGGTTTTTATGACATCTGTATTAGCTATTATTAAATTTTCAATATCAATTTTCGTAATGTCATTTTCAATTTCAATATCCATTTCCTCATTATTACTTTTTATAATTCTAACTTTTCCGTGATCTAAAATCAATGTTACTTTTTCCAAAAAATTTTTACCAAGTATTATGTTGTCACTCATAAAATCATCGGGAACTATATGAAAACGAATGTTATAGGGTTCTGAGTGAACCAAAACTTTTGTCTCAAATGAACCCAATGTAGTACATGTATTATTTTTACCAAATCCATTTAATTTCATTCCCGGTAAATCACATTTAATATTACCAAATTTTTCTGAAATTGATTTTTGAATAATCGAAACGTCACTTCCATTATCAATAAAAGCATATAATGAGTTATCATTAATTCTTATTGGTACAATATTATCATCACAATTTATTCTTTTTACCAATGGATTTGACATTTCCATAGTAGATTTTTTTTTTGGACAATTTGGTGATATATGACCAAATTCATTGCAATTAAAACATCGTGATCCTTTTGCTTTTTCTGGACAATTTTGTGTAACATGTGATAATGCACCACAATTTTTACAGCGTGAAGAGTTAGCTGATTGATTATTTTGTTGATTATTATTTTGTTGATTACTATTTCTATTTCTTATATTTATAGTATTTTGCATGTATTTTGGTTCATATTTTGTCTTTGCTAAATGTTTTTGTATAGTACTATAAGTTTTAAACTTAGTTTTAAGTTCATTTAAATTAGTAGCTTCGTACAATATAGTTTTGTTTAATGTGCTATCAGGAATTCCCTGTATAATATACATAATCAACGATTGTTCGTCGACCTGTCCTTTATTTGCTATTTGTTGCATGATATACAAATATTCAAGAAAACTTTCTGTACTATATTTTTTACGATTTTCTAGCATTTTATGTATTTCTATGCTTGACATTGATTTATCAAATTCTGATTTTAGCAATTCTTTAAGTTTGCTCCATGTACAAATTCCACTGTTAGCCTCCACTGCCAGTTTTGCTGCACCCTGCAGTAGACGTCTAGCATATAAATATTTTTGTATATCATTCCAGTTACAAGCATTCGCTATTTCTTCGAATTCGGTAATCCAACTCTGATAATTTCTTCCCGATTCACCATAAAATTTTTCTAAAGAATCTTCAACATCTCTAAAAACGAAATTATTTGCCATATTTAATACTTTACTTTGCTTTTCTATCTGATGTATCTTGACTAGGTATTATACCTAACTTTTCGTTTTTTCTTAGCTCTGTACGTTGCTTTTCTAATAACTTAAGTTTTTCGTTTTTTAACTTTTCCTGATTTTTAGTTTCAAAATTTTGTTGAGTTTTTAATGGTAACTTTTCTTTACTTTGTAGTTTTATAATATCTTGACTTTGTATTAGAGTTTCGTTCTCATTGTTGTCATTTAAATTATCTGTATCATCATCGGAACTTATTGCAGCATCTATAGAATTAGCAAGCTGAGAAATTTCATCATCTTTTAAACCTTCTTCAGTATACACTTCAAGTAGTCGATTTACTAATTCAATTTTTAAAGTATATTTTGTAGAAAGATTCCTTTCTTTAAGCAGAGTTTTTAATTTAGAAATTGTTAAAGATTTAATATCTTCCATAAAAATGATTTTATTTTATATAACTCAATAATATCTTATTTATTTATTATTTGTATTAAAATTTACGGATATATGTGTTAATTATTATGGATTAGTAGATAAATTAGAACGAACTCACCAATATTTTTTTTTTAATATATCCAAATATAATTGTGTTATTGTTCTTTGCTGTTCATGATAACAATGCTATTTTGTAATATTCACAAATCATCAGACATTTAAGCTTTATTATTTTCTTTGCATGGCAACAATTTTGTATACTAACCATAAATTTAACTTTTTAAATAAGTTTCAATTGTTCTTACACTATTAATTTTAATATTCCTAATCGTAACGAATATTATATAACGATTTAATCATAAAATTATGAAAATAATACTAGTTTTGTTTTAATAAAACCGATTTAACACCAAATTTTAATTTTATAAATAAGTATATTACAATAATTTTGTTCACCACGTGTGTCTTTATAGAATTTTTATTTTTTCAACACGAACTTCTGACACCAAGACTGTGGGTTCTTAATTTGAAGAAAAATCTTTATTAAATAAAAAAACGATTTTTGTTTAATTCAATATACTTAATATAAAAAAAAGAATTCAAAATTTATTAAAGTTTATATATAAAAAAATAAGAAGATAATAGTTAATGCTTTTCACAAAAATAATACAATCTTGACTACTTAACTCTTTTCAGATCTAATCACGAACTAATTGAAAAATAATTGAGTGGATTATTTGTTATCTAGAAAATTAATTATATTTTATTGTTGTTAGTAAAAAAAAGAGAGTATTTTTATTACGAATACCACATTATTGTCTTCCAGATTATTAAAAAAAGTCAAAAACACAGAAAATTGTGTTTTTTTTAAAAAAAAAAACACGGTATATCAGTTATTTTTCATAGAAAATACCCGTAATATTATACCAATTCTTTATTTTTGCAAGTAAATTGATAAAATTATGTCTCTATGAAATATCATTTATTTAATAATATTATTGTTTTCCATATTATTAAAAAAGGCAAAAATACAGAAAATTGTGTGTGTTTTTTTAAAAAAAAACACGATATTTCTGTTATTTTTCATAGAAATTACCCGTAATTTTGTACCAATTCTTTATTTTTGCAAGTAAATTGATAAAATTACGTCTCTTTATGAAATATCATTCATTTAATAATATTTTTATCTCCAGATTATTAAAATAGGCAAAAATACAGAAAATTGTGTGTTTTTTTAAAAAAAAAAAGGTCTTTTTGTTACTTTTCATTGAAATTACCCGTAATTTATTACCAATTCTTTATTTTTGCAAGAAAATTGATAAAAGTATGTCTCTTTATGAAATATCATTCATTTAATAATATTATTGTCTTCCAGGTTATTCAAAAAGGCAAAAATACAGAATATTGTGTGTTTTTTTTTTTAAAAAAAACACGATATTCAGTTATTTATCATAGAAATTACCCGTAATTTTTTACCAATTCTTTACTTTTGCAAGTAAATTGATAAAAATATGTCTCTTTATTAAATATCATTCATTTAATAATATCATTGTCTTCCAGATTATTAAAAAAGGCAAAAATACAGAGAATTGTGTGTTTTTTTTTTTAAAAAACACGGTATTTCAGTTATTTATCATAGAAATTACACGTAATATTTTTCCAATTCTTTTTTTTGCAAGTAAATTGAAAAAATTATGTCTCTTTATGAAATATCATTCATTTAATAATATTATTGTCTTCCAGATTATTAAAAAAAGCAAAAATACAGAAAATTGTTTGTTTTTTTAAAAAAAAACGGTCTTTTTGTTACTTTTCATTGAAATTACCCGTAATTTTTTACCAATTCTTTTATTTTGCAAGAAAATTGATAAAAGTATGTCTTTTTATAAAATATAATTCATTTAATAATATTATTGTCTTCCAGATTATTAAAAAAGGCAAAAATACAGAAAATTGTGTGTTTTTTTTAAAAAAAAACACGGTAATTCTCTTATTTTTCATATAAATCACTCGTAATTTTTTACCAATTCATTATTTTTGCAAGTAAATTGATAAAATTATGTCTCTTTATGAAATATAATTCATTTAATAATATTATTGTCTTCCAGATTATTAAAAAGGCAAAAATACGGAAAATTGTGTATTTAAATAAAAAAAAACACGGTATTCAGTTATTTTTCATAGAAATTACTCGTAATTTTTTACCAATTCTTGACTTTTGCAAGTAAACTAATAAAATTATGTATCTTTATGAAATATCATTCATATAATAATATTATTGTCTTCCAGATTATTAAAAAAGGCAAAAATACAGAAATTTGTGTGTTTAAAAAAAAAAAAACACGGTGTTCAGTTATTTTTCATAGAAATTACTCGTAATTTTTTACCAATTCTTTACTTTTGCAAGTAAATTGATAAAAGTATGTCTCTTTATGAAATATTATTCATTTAATAATATTATTGTCTTCCAGATTATTAAAATAGGCAAAAATACAGAAAATTGTTTGTTTTTTTTTAAAAAAAACGGTCTTTTTGTTATTTTTCATATAAATCACTCGTAATTTTTTACCAATTCATTATTTTTGCAAGTAAATTGATAAAATTATGTCTCTTTATGAAATATAATTCATGTAATAATATTATTGTCTTCCAGATTATTAAAAAGGCAAAAATACGGAAATTTGTGTATTTAAATAAAAAAAAACACGGTATTCAGTTATTTTTCATAGAAATTACTCGTAATTTTTTACCAATTCTTGACTTTTGCAAGTAAATTAATAAAATTATGTCTCTTTATGAAATATCATTCATATAATAATATTATTGTCTTCCAGATTATTAAAAAAGGCAAAAATACAGAAATTTGTGTGTTTAAAAAAAAAACACGGTGTTCAGTTATTTTTCATAGAAATTACTCGTAATTTTTTACCAATTCTTTACTTTTGCAAGTAAATTGATAAAAGTATGTCTCTTTATGAAATATTATTCATTTAATAATATTATTGTCTTCCAGTTTATTAAAAAAAGGCAAAAATACAGAAAATTGTGTGTTTTTTTTAAAAAGAAAAAACACGGTATTCAGTTATTTTTCATAGAAATTACTCGTAATTTTTTACCAATTCTTTACTTTTGCAAGTAAATTGATAAAAGTATGTCTCCTTATGAAATATCATTCATTTAGTAATATCATTGTCTTCCAGATTCTTAAAAAAGGCAAAAATACAGAATATTGTGTGTTTTTTAAAAAAAAAACACGGTATTTCAGTTATTTTTCATAGAAATTAGCCGTAATTTTGTTCCAATTCTTTATTTTTGGAAGTAAATTGATAAAATTACGTCTCTTTATGAAATATCATTCATTTAAAAATATTATTGTCTTCCAGATTATTAAAATAGGCAAAAATACAGAAAATTGTTTGTTTTTTTAAAAGAAAAAACGGTCTTTTTGTTATTTTTCATAAAAATTACCCGTAATTTTTTACCAATTCTTTTATTTTGCAAAAAAATTGATAAAAGTATGTCTTTTTATGAAATATAATTTATTTAATAATATTATTGTCTTCCAGATTATTAAAAAAGGCAAAAATACAGAAAATTGTGTGTTTTTTTAAAAAAAAAACCACGGTAATTCTCTTATTTTTTATATAAATCACTCGTAATTTTTTACCAATTCATTATTTTTGCAAGTAAATTGATAAAATTATGTCTCTTTATGAAATATAATTCATTTAATAATATTATTGTGGGTTCTTAATTTGAAGAAAAATCTTTATTAAATAAAAAAACGATTTTTGTTTAATTCAATATACTTAATATAAAAAAAAGAATTCAAAATTTATTAAAGTTTATATATAAAAAAATAAGAAGATAATAGTTAATGCTTTTCACAAAAATAATACAATCTTGACTACTTAACTCTTTTCAGATCTAATCACGAACTAATTGAAAAATAATTGAGTGGATTATTTGTACTCTAGAAAATTAATTATATTTTATTGTTGTTAGTAAAAAAAAGAGAGTATTTTTATTACGAATACCACAAATCGGCCATCCTGCTATTCGTCTGTCCCAGACGCATCATCTTCAATTATTGATGAATAATTAATAACATCATCACCATTAGTTGTGATCCACGGTTTCATACTATCTGCAGCTGATGATGTTATGTTTGGACCCTCATGATCACCAATTTTTGTCACCTCATAACGATCATTTCTTTTAACTTTTGAAATTTTATAGGGTCCTAGAAATTTAGGACATAATTTTAAACCACCGCCAAATTGCGTTCTTCGAATTGCCACAACATCATTTAATTTATATGTTGTAGACGGTTTACGTTTACGATTAAAATTTTTTGCATTTTCTTGTTGTACTTTTTTAATTTGTGCTTTCGCTGTCTGACGCATTTCAAATCTTTCGTTTTCGAACTCTTCCAACATCACTTCATCTAGTTTCTTGGCTAATTCTAGATCCTCTGAATTTTTCATCGCTACACCAAACATAATTTCAAATGGCGTTTTATTTATGCTTCGATTCATTGTAGAGTTAATTAAACGTTGAACTCGTGGCACATTTTTAAACCATTTAAGTGGTTCTTCGATGGATAATTTTCTTAATATTTCTATTATTGTTTTATTAATACGCTCAGCTTGTCCATTACCTCTCGGTATACCAGTTGTTATTGTTAAATGTTGTATGTTATTTTGTGCACAATATTCTGTAAAAGCATTTGATGTAAATGCCGTGCCTCTGTCCGTAACTATACGAACTGGGTTACCAAATATATTGGATTGTGATTCAAGTTTTTTCAGAACTTCATCAGAACTAGTGCTTTTAACTGGATATATCCAGACAAATTTTGTGAAAGCGTCAACTACAACAAAAATATGCTTATAATTCTTTGCCGTAGTTGCTAATGGTTCAACGTGATCCATATGGTAAGTGTGCAAAGGTTGGTCACTTTTGTCAATTGGATGTAAGAATCCTTCTTTTTTACCTAATTTTCGTGCTGAAAGAATACAAGCAATACAATTAGCTATGTAAAATTCAATTTTTTTAATTAATTTTGGAATAAAATAATCAGATGAAATTATAGCTGCAACTTTTTTACAATTTATATGACGTTTTTCATGAGTAGTTACTATTATTTCCCTTTGCAATAGCTCTGGTACCACTAACAAATGTTGCCCTTCCACAAACTTGTATAAAATATCATTTCTTAATTCAAAATTTTCATGCTGACTATGATGAAGAATTGAAATAATTAATTTACAAAATTCATCTTGTTTTTGTGCCATTTTAATTCTATATAAAATACCATCTTCAATTTTAAAACATCTGCTTAATGCGTCTACATGACGCATGCACGTGCCTGATCTATGTACAATGGTGCAATCATATTCTTGTAAAGCCATTGCCCATCTAGCTACTCGTGGTATTAAATCTTTTTTGTTCATTGTAGCTTGAAATGCTTTACAATCAGTAACAATTTTAAATTTCAATCCTAATAAATATGTTCTCAATTTTTCTAAACATTTAATAATAGCATTAACTTCATGCTCGTAACTTGTCAAATTTTTCATTTTACTTGATGTTTTAAAGCTAATATAAAAAACTGGATGAACATTTTTTTCATGTTTTTGTAGTAAAATACCACCATATCCTGCGAAACTAGCATCAGTATGTAGTTCTGTTTCTAAATTTGGGTTGAACAATTTTAATATAGGACCATTGCATAGCCGTTGCTTTAGTTCTTGAAATGCTATAATTTGTTCTTCTTTAAATTCAAATTTGTTATTTTTTTTAAGCAAATCGGAAAGAGGTTTTGCAATACTAGCATAATTCGCTACAAATTTTCGAAAATATCCAGTTAAGCCTAACCAACTTTGCAAATTTTTTATATTTTTAGGTTGTGGAAATGACTTAATTGCATTTATTTTCTCATCCGAAGGTTGAATAGAACCGCATTCAACAATATAGCCCAGAAATTTAATTCTTTTGCTGAGAAATATGCATTTTTCCCATTTAAATTGAATTCCATTCTGTTTTGCTATATCTAAAACAATTATAATGATTTTTATATTTTCTTCTTCAGTTGTCGTAGGTATAATTAAATCATCTACATAAATAATTATCACACCTTGGCGAATCAAATCTTGAAATATAGTATTAATGTATCGTTGAAAAACCGATGGGGAATTACATAATCCGAACGGCGATTTTAAAAATTCATATTGGCCAACTGGTATAACAAATGATGTAAATTTGGTACTGTTTCATGAATATCTACATGAAAAAACCCATTTTTTAAATCTAAAGTGGTGAAAACTTTCGAATCATATAACTTTTCAACTACTTCCTCTATAACTGGCAAAGGATAACGACCTTTAATAATCTTGGCATTTAATTTGCGATAATCAACACATATTCTATTACTACCATCTTTTTTCTTAACAATTACAATCGGAGATGCAAAATCCGAATTACTATGCTTAACAATTCCATTCTTTAACCAATTATCAATTTCTTTATTAACAACTTCTCTCTCTTTTGGTGCAAGTCTTCGTGGCTTTTGGTAAATAGGAACTTCATCTTGTAAATTAATTTTCATTTGAATACATGATTTATCAACATTATTTGGTTTATAATCTGATATTAGTTTACAAATTAAGGGTTCGTAATCAGAATTTTTAACATTGGTTTTTATGACATCTGTATTAGCTATTATTAAATTTTCAATATCAATTTTCGTAATGTCATTTTCAATTTCAATATCCATTTCCTCATTATTACTTTTTATAATTCTAACTTTTCCGTGATCTAAAATCAATGTTACTTTTTCCAAAAAAATTTTACCAAGTATTATGTTGTCACTCATAAAATCATCGGGAACTATATGAAAACGAATGTTATAGGGTTCTGAGTGAACCAAAACTTTTGTCTCAAATGAACCCAATGTAGTACATGTATTATTTTTACCAAATCCATTTAATTTCATTCCCGGTAAATCACATTTAATATTACCAAATTTTTCTGAAATTGATTTTTGAATAATCGAAACGTCACTTCCATTATCAATAAAAGCATATAATGAGTTATCATTAATTCTTATTGGTACAATATTATCATCGCAATTTATTCTTTTTACCAATGGATTTGACATTTCCATAGTAGATTTTTTTTTTGGACAATTTGGTGATATATGACCAAATTCATTGCAATTAAAACATCGTGATCCTTTTGCTTTTTCTGGACAATTTTGTGTAACATGTGATAATGCACCACAATTTTTACAGCGTGAAGAGTTAGCTGATTGATTATTTTGTTGATTATTATTTTGTTGATTACTATTTCTATTTCTTATATTTATAGTATTTTGCATGTATTTTGGTTCATATTTTGTCTTTGCTAAATGTTTTTGTATAGTACTATAAGTTTTAAACTTAGTTTTAAGTTCATTTAAATTAGTAGCTTCGTACAATATAGTTTTGTTTAATGTGCTATCAGGAATTCCCTGTATAATATACATAATCAACGATTGTTCGTCGACCTGTCCTTTATTTGCTATTTGTTGCATGATATACAAATATTCAAGAAAACTTTCTGTACTATATTTTTTACGATTTTCTAGCATTTTATGTATTTCTATGCTTGACATTGATTTATCAAATTCTGATTTTAGCAATTCTTTAAGTTTGCTCCATGTACAAATTCCACTGTTAGCCTCCACTGCCAGTTTTGCTGCACCCTGCAGTAGACGTCTAGCATATAAATATTTTTGTATATCATTCCAGTTACAAGCATTCGCTATTTCTTCGAATTCGGTAATCCAACTCTGATAATTTCTTCCCGATTCACCATAAAATTTTTCTAAAGAATCTTCAACATCTCTAAAAACGAAATTATTTGCCATATTTAATACTTTACTTTGCTTTTCTATCTGATGTATCTTGACTAGGTATTATACCTAACTTTTCGTTTTTTCTTAGCTCTGTACGTTGCTTTTCTAATAACTTAAGTTTTTCGTTTTTTAACTTTTCCTGATTTTTAGTTTCAAAATTTTGTTGAGTTTTTAATGGTAACTTTTCTTTACTTTGTAGTTTTATAATATCTTGACTTTGTATTAGAGTTTCGTTCTCATTGTTGTCATTTAAATTATCTGTATCATCATCGGAACTTATTGCAGCATCTATAGAATTAGCAAGCTGAGAAATTTCATCATCTTTTAAACCTTCTTCAGTATACACTTCAAGTAGTCGATTTACTAATTCAATTTTTAAAGTATATTTTGTAGAAAGATTCCTTTCTTTAAGCAGAGTTTTTAATTTAGAAATTGTTAAAGATTTAATATCTTCCATAAAAATGATTTTATTTTATATAACTCAATAATATCTTATTTATTTATTATTTGTATTAAAATTTACGGATATATGTGTTAATTATTATGGATTAGTAGATAAATTAGAACGAACTCACCAATATTTTTTTTTTTAATATATCCAAATATAATTGTGTTATTGTTCTTTGCTGTTCATGATAACAATGCTATTTTGTAATATTCACAAATCATCAGACATTTAAGCTTTATTATTTTCTTTGCATGGCAACAATTTTGTATACTAACCATAAATTTAACTTTTTAAATAAGTTTCAATTGTTCTTACACTATTAATTTTAATATTCCTAATCGTAACGAATATTATATAACGATTTAATCATAAAATTATGAAAATAATACTAGTTTTGTTTTAATAAAACCGATTTAACACCAAATTTTAATTTTATAAATAAGTATATTACAATAATTTTGTTCACCACGTGTGTCTTTATAGAATTTTTATTTTTTCAACACGAACTTCTGACACCAAGACTGTGGGTTCTTAATTTGAAGAAAAATCTTTATTAAATAAAAAAACGATTTTTGTTTAATTCAATATACTTAATATAAAAAAAAGAATTCAAAATTTATTAAAGTTTATATATAAAAAAATAAGAAGATAATAGTTAATGCTTTTCACAAAAATAATACAATCTTGACTACTTAACTCTTTTCAGATCTAATCACGAACTAATTGAAAAATAATTGAGTGGATTATTTGTTATCTAGAAAATTAATTATATTTTATTGTTGTTAGTAAAAAAAAGAGAGTATTTTTATTACGAATACCACATTATTGTCTTCCAGATTATTAAAAAAAGTCAAAAACACAGAAAATTGTGTTTTTTTTAAAAAAAAAACACGGTATATCAGTTATTTTTCATAGAAAATACACGTAATATTATACCAATTCTTTATTTTTGCAAGTAAATTGATAAAATTATGTCTCTATGAAATATCATTTATTTAATAATATTATTGTTTTCCATATTATTAAAAAAGGCAAAAATACAGAAAATTGTGTGTGTTTTTTTTAAAAAAAACACGATATTTCTGTTATTTTTCATAGAAATTACCCGTAATTTTGTACCAATTCTTTATTTTTGCAAGTAAATTGATAAAATTATGTCTCTTTATGAAATATCATTCATTTAATAATATTTTTATCTCCAGATTATTAAAATAGGCAAAAATACAGAAAATTGTGTGTTTTTTTTAAAAAAAAAACGGTCTTTTTGTTACTTTTCATAGAAATTACCCGTAATTTATTACCAATTCTTTATTTTTGCAAGAAAATTGATAAAAGTATGTCTCTTTATGAAATATCATTCATTTAATAATATTATTGTCTTCCAGGTTATTCAAAAAGGCAAAAATACAGAATATTGTGTGTTTTTTTTTTAAAAAAAACACGATATTCAGTTATTTATCATAGAAATTACCCGTAATTTTTTACCAATTCTTTACTTTTGCAAGTAAATTGATAAAAATATGTCTCTTTATTAAATATCATTCATTTAATAATATCATTGTCTTCCAGATTATTAAAAAAGGCAAAAATATTTTTTTAAAAAAACACGGTATTTCAGTTATTTATCATAGAAATTACACGTAATATTTTTCCAATTCTTTTTTTTGCAAGTAAATTGAAAAAATTATGTCTCTTTATGAAATATCATTCATTTAATAATATTATTGTCTTCCAGATTATTAAAAAAAGCAAAAATACAGAAAATTGTTTGTTTTTTTAAAAAAAAACGGTCTTTTTGTTATTTTTCATAGAAATTACCCGTAATTTTTTACCAATTCTTTTATTTTGCAAGAAAATTGATAAAAGTATGTCTTTTTATAAAATATAATTCATTTAATAATATTATTGTCTTCCAGATTATTAAAAAAGGCAAAAATACAGAAAATTGTGTGTTTTTTTTAAAAAAAAAACACGGTAATTCTCTTATTTTTCATATAAATCACTCGTAATTTTTTACCAATTCATTATTTTTGCAAGTAAATTGATAAAATTATGTCTCTTTATGAAATATAATTCATTTAATAATATTATTGTCTTCCAGATTATTAAAAAGGCAAAAATACGGAAAATTGTGTATTTAAATAAAAAAAAACACGGTATTCAGTTATTTTTCATAGAAATTACTCGTAATTTTTTACCAATTCTTGACTTTTGCAAGTAAACTAATAAAATTATGTCTCTTTATGAAATATCATTCATATAATAATATTATTGTCTTCCAGATTATTAAAAAAGGCAAAAATACAGAAATTTGTGTGTTTAAAAAAAAAAAACACGGTGTTCAGTTATTTTTCATAGAAATTACTCGTAATTTTTTACCAATTCTTTACTTTTGCAAGTAAATTGATAAAAGTATGTCTCTTTATGAAATATTATTCATTTAATAATATTATTGTCTTCCAGTTTATTAAAAAAAGGCAAAAATACAGTAAATTGTGTGTTTTTTTTAAAAGAAAAAACACGGTAATCAGTTATTTTTCATAGAAATTACTCGTAATTTTTTACCAATTCTTTACTTTTGCAAGTAAATTGATAAAAGTATGTCTCCTTATGAAATATCATTCATTTAGTAATATCATTGTCTTCCAGATTCTTAAAAAAGGCAAAAATACAGAATATTGTGTGTTTTAAAAAAAAAAACACGGTATTTCAGTTATTTTTCATACAAATTACCCGTAATTTTGTACCAATTCTTTATTTTTGCAAGTAAATTGATAAAATTACGTCTCTTTATGAAATATCATTCATTTAATAATATTATTGTCTTCCAGATTATTAAAATAGGCAAAAATACAGAAAATTGTTTGTTTTTTTTAAAAAAAAAACGGTCTTTTTGTTATTTTTCATAGAAATTACCCGTAATTTTTTACCAATTCTTTTATTTTGCAAGAAAATTGATAAAAGTATGTCTTTTTATGAAATATAATTAATTTAATAATATTATTGTCTTCCAGATTATTAAAAAAGGCAAAAATACAGAAATTTGTGTGTTTAAAAAAAAAAAAAAACACGGTGTTCAGTTATTTTTCATAGAAATTACTCGTAATTTTTTACCAATTCTTGACTTTTGCAAGTAATCTAATAAAATTATGTCTCTTTATGAAATATCATTCATATAATAATATTATTGTCTTCCAGATTATTAAAAAAGGCAAAAATACAGAAATTTGTGTGTTCAAAAAAAAAAAAAAACACGGTGTTCAGTTATTTATCATAGAAATTACCCGTAATTTTTTACCAATTCTTTACTTTTGCAAGTAAATTGATAAAAATATGTCTCTTTATTAAATATCATTCATTTAATAATATCATTGTCTTCCAGATTATTAAAAAAGGCAAAAATACAGAGAATTGTTTGTTTTTTTAAAAAAAATACGGTATTTCTGTTATTTTTTATAGAAATTACCCGTAATTTTTTTCCAATTCTTTATTTTTACAAAGTAAATTGATAAAAGTATGTCTCTTTATGAAATATCATTAATTTAATAATTTTATTGTATTCCAGATTATTAAAAAAGGCAAAAATACAGAAAATTGTTTGTTTTTTTAAAAAAAATACGGTATTTCTGTTATTTTTTATAGAAATTACCCGTAATTTTTTTCCAATTCTTTACTTTTGCAAGTAAATTGATAAAAGTATGTCTCTTTATGAAAAATCATTCATTTAATAAATTTATTGTCTTCCAGATTATAAAAAAAAAAAAAATACAGAAAAATTAAGTATTTGTGTTATTTTTCATAGAAATTACCCGTAAGTTTTTACCAATTCTTTATTTTTACAAGTAAAATGATAAAATTATCCCGCTTTATGAATAATCATTCATTTAATAGTATTATTGTCTTCCAGATTATTAAAAAAGGCAAAAATACAGAAAACTGTGTATTTGTTTCAAAAAAAGACAGTATTTGTTTTATTTTTTATAGAAATTACCCGTAATTTTTTACCCATTCTTTACTTTTGCAAGTAAATTGATAAATATATGTCTCTTTATTAAATATCATTCATTTAATAATATTATTGTCTTCCAGATTATTAAAAAAGGCAAAAATACAGAAAATTAAGTATTTTTAAAAAAAAAACACGGTATTTCTGTTATTTTTCATAGAAATTACCCGTAATTTTTTACCAAATCTTTATTTTTGCAAGCAAATTGATAAAAGTATGTCTCTATGAAATATCATTTATTTAATAATATTATAGTCTTCCAGATTATTAAAAAAAGCAAAAATACAGAAAATTGTGTTTTTTTTTTTAAAAAAAAACACGGTATTTCTGTTATTTTTCATAGAAATTACCCGTAATTTTTTACCAATTCTTTATTTTTGCAAGCAAATTGATAAAAGTATGTCTCTATGAAATATCATTTATTTAATAATATAATTGTTTTCCAGTTTATTAAAAAAGACAAAAATACAGAAAATTGTGTGTTTTTTTTTAAAAAAAACACGGTATTTCTGTTATTTTTCATATAAATTACTCGTAATTTTTAACCAATTCTTTAGTTTTGCAAGTAAATTGATAATATTATGTCACTTTATGAAATATCATTCATTTAATAATATTATTGTCTTCCAGATTATTAAAAAAGGCAAAAATACAGAAAATTTTGTGTTTTTTTTTAAAGAAACACGGTAGTTCTGTAATTTTTCATAGAAATTACCCGTAATTTGTTACCAATTCTTTATTTTTGCAAGTAAATTGATAAAAGTATGTCTCTTTATGAAATATCATTCATTTAATAATATTATTGTCTTCCAGATTATTAAAAAAGACAAAAAAACAGAAAATTGATTGTTTTTTTTTTTAAAAAAAAAACACGGTATTTCTGTTATTTTTCATAGAAATCACCCGTAATTTTTTACCAATTCTTTATTTTTGCAAGTGAATTGATAAAATTATGTCTCTTTATGAAATATCATACATTTAATAATATTATTGTTTACCAGATTATTAAAAAAAGCAAAAATACAGAAAATTGTGTGTTTTTTTTTCAAAAAAAAACACGGTATTCAGTTATTTTTCATAGGAATTACCCGTAATTTTATACCAATTCTTTTTTTTGCAAGTAAATTGATAAAAGTATGTCTCTTTATGAAAAATCATTCATTTAATAATTTTATTGTCTTCCAAATTATAAAAAAAGGCACAAATACAGAAAATTAAGTATTTCTGTTATTTTTCATAGAAATTACCCGTAATTTTTTACTAATTCTTTATTTTTACAAGTAAATTGATAAAATTATCCCGCTTTATGAACAATCATTCATTTAGTAGTATTATTGTCTTCCAGATTATTAAAAAAGGCAAAAATACAGAAAATTGTGTATTTTTTTCAAAAAAAGACGGTATTCAGTTATTTTTCATAGAAATTACCCGTAATTTTTTACCAATTCTTTATTTTTGCAAGTAAATTGATAAAAGTATGTCTCTTTATGAAATATCATTCATTTAATAATACTATTGTCTTTCAGATTATTAAAAAATGCATAAATACTGAGAATTGTGTGTTTTTTTTTAAAAAAAAACACGGTATTCAGTTATTTTTCATAGGAATTACCCGTAATTTTATACCAATTCTTTTTTTTGCAAGTAAATTGATAAAAGTATGTCTCTTTATGAAAAATCATTCATTTAATAATTTTATTGTCTTCCAAATTATAAAAAAAGGCAAAAATACAGAAAATTAATTATTTCTGTTATTTTTCATAGAAATTACCCGTAATTTTTTACCAATTCTTTATTTTTACAAGTAAATTGATAAAATTATCCCGCTTTATGAATAATCATTCATTTAGTAGTATTATTGTCTTCCAGATTATTAAAAAAGGCAAAAATACAGAAAATTGTGTATTTTTTTCAAAAAAATACGGTATTCAGTTATTTTTCATAGAAATTACCCGTAATATTTTTCCAATTCTTTTTTTTGCAAGTAAATTGATAAAATTATGTCTCTTTATGAAATATCATTCATTTAATAATATTATTGTCTTTCAGATTATTAAAAAAGGCAAAAATACAGAAAATTGTGTGTTTTTTTTAAAAAAAAAACACAGTATTTCTGTTATTTTTCATAGAAATTACACGTAATTTTGTACCAATTCTTTATTTTTGCAAGTAAATTAATAAAATTATGCCTCTATGAAATATCATTTATTTAATACTATTATAGTCTTCCAGATTATTAAAAAAAGCAGAAATACAGAAAATTGTGCTTTTTTTTAAAAAAAAAACACGGTATTTCTGTTATTTTTCATAGAAATTACCCGTAACTTTTTACAAATTTTTTATTTTTGCAAGTAAATTGATAAAAGTATGTCTCTATGAAATATCATTTATTTAATAATATTATTGTCTTCCAGATTATTAAAAAAGACAAAAATACAGAAAATTGTGTGTTTGTTTTTTTTTTTAAAAAAACACGGTATTTCTGTTATTTTTCATAGAAATTACCCGTAATTTTGTACCAATTCTTTATTTTTGCAAGTAAATTGATAAAATTATGTCTCTTTATGAAATATCATTCATTTAATAATATTATTGTCTTCCAGATTATTAAAAAAGGCAAAAATACAGAAAATTGTGTGTTTTTTTTTAAAAAAAAAAACACGGTATTTCTGTTATTTTTCATAGAAATTACACGTAATTTTGTACCAATTCTTTATTTTTGCAAGTAAATTATTAAAAGTATGCCTCTTTATGAAATATCATTCATTTAATAATATTATTGTCTTCCAGATTATTAAAAAAGACAAAAATACAGAAAATTGTGTGTTTGTTTTTTTCAGAAAAAAAACACGGTATTTCTGTTATTTTTCATAGAAATTACCCGTAACTTTTTACCAATTCTTTATTTTTGCAAGTAAATTGATAAAAGTATGTCTCTATGAAATATCATTTATTTAATAATATTATTGTCTTTCAGATTATTAAAAAAGGCAAAAATACAGAAAATTGTGTGTTTGTTTTTTTAAAAAAAAAAACACGGTATTTCTGTTATTTTTCATAGAAATTACCCGTAATTTTGTACCAATTCTTTATTTTTGCAAGTAAATTGAAAAAATTATGTCTCTTTATGAAATATCATTAATTTAGTAATATTATTGTTTTCCAGATTATTAAAAAAGGCAAAAATACAGAAAATTGTGTGTTTTTTAAAAAAAAAAATACGGTATTCAGTTATTTTTCATAGAAATTACTCGTAATTTTTTAACAATGCTTTACTTTTGCAAGTAAATTGATAAAAGTATGTCTCTTTATGAAATATCATTCATTTAATAATATTATTGTCTTTCAGATTATTAAAAAAGGCAAAGATACAGAAAATTGTGTGTTTTTTTTTAAAAAAAAAACACGGTATTTCTGTTATTTTTTATAGAAATTACCCGTAATTTTTTACCAATTCTTTCTTTTTGCAAGTAAATTGATAAAATTATGTTTCTTTATGAAATATCATTCATTTAATAATATTATTGTCTTCCAGATTATTGAAAAAGGCAAAAATACAGAAAATTGTGTGTTTGTTTTTTTAAAAAAAAAACACGGTATTCAGTTATTTTTCATAGAAATTACTCGTAATTTTTTACCAATTCTTTACTTTTGAAAGTAAATTGATAAAAGTACGTCTCTTTATGAAATATCATTCATTTATTATTATTATTGTCTTCCAGATTATTAAAAAAGGCAAAAATACAGAAAATTGTGTGTTTGTTTTTTTAAAAAAAAAACACGGTATTCAGATATTTTTCATAGAAATTACTCGTAATTTTTTATTAATTCTTTATTTTTGCAAGTAAATTAATAAAATTATGTCTCTATGAAATATTATTTATTTAATAAAGTTATAGTCTTCCAGATTATTAAAAAAGGCAAAAATACAGAAAATTGTGTATTTTTTAAAAAAATACGGTATTTGTGTTATTTTTTATAGAAATTACCCGTAATTTTTTCCCAATTCTTTACTTTTGCAAGTAAATTGATTAAAGTATGTCTCTTTATGAAATATCCTTCATTTAATAATTTTATTGTCTTCCAGATTATAAAAAAAGGCAAAAATACAGAAAATTAAGTATTTCTGTTATTTTTCATAGAAATTACCCGTAATTTTTTACCAATTCTTCCAGATTATTAAAAAAGCAAAAATACAGAAAATTGTGTGTTTTTTTTCAAAAAAAACACGGTATTTAGTTATTTTTCATAGGAATTACCCGTAATTTTTTACCAATTCTTTATTTTTACAAGTAAATTGATAAAATTATCCCGCTTTATGAATAATCATTCATTTAATAGTATTATTGTCTTCCAGATTATTAAAAAAGGCAAAAATACAGAAAATTGTGTGTTTTTTTTAAAAAAAATACGGTATTCAGTTATTTTTCATAGAAATTACTCGTAATTTTGTAACAATGCTTTACTTTTAAAAGTAAATTGATAAAAGTATATCTCTTTATGAAATATCATTCATTTAATAATATTATTGTCTTCCAGATTATTAAAAAAAGCAAAAATACAGAAAATTGTGTGTTTTTTTTTTGAAAAAAAAACACGGTATTCAGTTATTTTTCATAGGAATTACCCGTAATTTTATACCAATTCTTTATTTTTACAAAGTAAATTGATAAAAGTATGTCTCTTTATGAAATATCATTAATTTAATAATTTTATTGTCTTCCAGATTATAAAAAAAGGCAAAAATACAAAAAATTAAGTATTTCTGTTATTTTTCATAGAAATTACCCATAATTTTTTACCAATTCTTTATTTTTACAAGTAAATTGATAAAATTATCCCGCTTTGTGAATAATCATTCATTTAATAGTAGTATTGTCTTCCAGATTATTTAAAAAGGCAAAAATACAGAAAATTCTGTATTTTTTTCAAAAAAAGACGGTATATAGTTGTTTTTCATAGATATTACCCGTAATTTTTTACCAATTCTTTATTTTTGCAAGTAAATTGATAAAAGTATGTCTCTTTATGAAATATCATTCATTTAATAATATTATTGTCTTTCAGATTATTAAAAAAGGCAAAAATACAGAAAATTGTGTGTTTTTTTTAAAAAAAAATACGGTATTCAGTTATTTTTCATAGAAATTACTCGTAATTTTTTAACAATGCTTTACTTTTGCAAGTAAATTAATAAAAGTATGTCTCTTTATGAAATATCATTCATTTAATAATATTATTGTCTTCCAGATTATAAAAAAAAGGCAAAAATACAGAAAATTAAGTATTTCGATTATTTTTCATAGAAATTACCCGTAATTTTTTACCAATTCTTTAGTTTTACAAGTAAATTGATAAAATTATCCCGCTTTATGAATAATCATTCATTTAATAGTACTATTGTCTTCCAGATTATTAAAAAAGGCAAAAATACAGAAAATTGTGTGTTTTTTTTTAAAAAAATACGGTATTCAGTTATTTTTCATAGAAATTACTCATAATTTTTTTACAATGCTTTACTTTTGCAAGTAAGTTGATAAAAGTATGCCTCTTTATGAAATATCATTCATTTAATAATATTATTGTCTTCCAGATTATTAAAAAAAGCAAAAATACAGAAAAATGTGTGTTTTTTTTTTCAAAAAAAAACACGGTATTCAGTTATTTTTCATAGGAATTACCCGTAATTTTATACCAATTCTTAATTTTTACGAAGTAAATTGATAAAAGTATGTCTTTTTATGAAATATCATTAATTTAATAATTTTATTGTCTTCCAGATTATAAAAAAAGGCAAAAATACAGAAAATTAAGTATTTCTGTTATTTTTCATAGAAATTACCCGTAATTTTTTACCAATTCCTTATTTTTACAAGTAAATTGATAAAATTATCCCGCTTTATGAATAATCATTCATTTAATAGTATTATTGTCTTGCAGATTATTAAAAAAGGCAAAAATACAGAAAATTGTGTATTTGTTTCAAAAAAAGACGGTATTCAGTTATTTTTCATACAAATTACCCGTATTTTTTTACCAATTCTTTATTTTTGCAAGTAAATTGATAAAAATATGTCTCTTTATGAAATATTATTCATTTAATAATATTATTGTCTTTCAGATTATTAAAAAAGCCAAAAATACAGAAAATTGGGTGTTTTTTTGTAAAAAAAAAACGGTATTTGTGTTATTTTTTATAGAAATTACCCGTAATTTTTTACCAATTCTTTACTTTTGCAAGTAAATTGATAAAAATATGTCTCTTTATGAAATATCATTCATTTAATAATATTTTTGTCTTCCAGATTATTCAAAAAGGTAAAAATACAAAAAATTGTGTTTTTTTTTAAATAAAAAACACGATATTTCTGTTATTTTTCATAGAAATTACCCGTAATTTTGTACCAATTCTTTATTTTTGCAATTAAATTAATAAAATTATGTCTCTATGAAATATCATTTATTTAATAATATTATAGTCTTCCAGATTATTAAAAAAGGCAAAAATACAGAAAATTGTGTTTTTTTTTAAAAAAAAACACGGTATTTCTGTTATTTTTCATAGAAATTACCCGTAATTTTATACCAATTCTTTATTTTTACAAAGTAAATTGATAAAAGTATGTCTCTTTATGAAATATCATTAATTTAATAATTTTATTGTCTTCCAGATTATAAAAAAAGGCAAAAATACAAAAAATTAAGTATTTCTGTTATTTTTCATAAATTACCCATAATTTTTTACCAATTCTTTATTTTTACAAGTAAATTGATAAAATTATCCCGCTTTGTGAATAATCATTCATTTAATAGTAGTATTGTCTTCCAGATTATTTAAAAAGGCAAAAATACAGAAAATTCTGTATTTTTTTCAAAAAAAGACGGTATATAGTTGTTTTTCATAGATATTACCCGTAATTTTTTACCAATTCTTTATTTTTGCAAGTAAATTGATAAAAGTATGTCTCTTTATGAAATATCATTCATTTAATAATATTATTGTCTTTCAGATTATTAAAAAAGGCAAAAATACAGAAAATTGTGGGTTTTTTTTAAAAAAAAATACGGTATTCAGTTATTTTTCATAGAAATTACTCGTAATGTTTTAACAATGCTTTACTTTTGCAAGTAAATTAATAAAAGTATGACTCTTTATGAAATATCATTCATTTAATAATATTATTGTCTTCCAGATTATAAAAAAAAGGCAAAAATACAGAAAATTAAGTATTTCTGTTATTTTTCATAGAAATTACCCGTAATTTTTTACCAATTCTTTAGTTTTACAAGTAAATTGATAAAATTATCCCGCTTTATGAATAATCATTCATTTAATAGTATTATTGTCTTCCAGATTATTAAAAAAGGCAAAAATACAGAAAATTGTGTGTTTTTTTTAAAAAAAATACGGTATTCAGTTATTTTTCATAGAAATTACTCATAATTTTTTTACAATGCTTTACTTTTGCAAGTAAGTTGATAAAAGTATGCCTCTTTATGAAATATCATTCATTTAATAATATTATTGTCTTCCAGATTATTAAAAAAAGCAAAAATACAGAAAAATGTGTGTTTTTTTTTCAAAAAAAAACACGGTATTCAGTTATTTTTCATAGGAATTACCCGTAATTTTATACCAATTCTTAATTTTTACGAAGTAAATTGATAAAAGTATGTCTTTTTATGAAATATCATTAATTTAATAATTTTATTGTACTCCAAGATTATTAAAAAAGGCAAAAATATAGAAAATTGTGTGTTTTTTTAAAAAAAATACGGTATTTGTGTTATTTTTTATAGAAATTACCCGTAATTTTTTCCCAATTCTTTGCAAGTAAATTGATAAAAGTATGTCTCTTTATGAAATATAGTATTTTCAAAAAAAAACACGGTATTCAGTTATTTTTCATAGGAATTACCCGTAATTTTATACCAATTCTTAATTTTTACGAAGTAAATTGATAAAAGTATGTCTTTTTATGAAATATCATTAATTTAATAATTTTATTGTCTTCCAGATTATAAAAAAAGGCAAAAATACAGAAAATTAAGTATTTCTGTTTATTTTCATAGAAATTACCCGTAATTTTTTACCAATTCCTTATTTTTACAAGTAAATTGATAAAATTATCCCGCTTTATGAATAATCATTCATTTAATAGTATTATTGTCTTGCAGATTATTAAAAAAGGCAAAAATACAGAAAATTGTGTATTTGTTTCAAAAAAAGACGGTATTCAGTTATTTTTCATAGAAATTACCCGTAATTTTTTACCAATTCTTTATTTTTGCAAGTAAATTGATAAAAATATGTCTCTTTATGAAATATTATTCATTTAATAATATTATTGTCTTTCAGATTATTAAAAAAGCCAAAAATACAGAAAATTGGGTGTTTTTTTGTAAAAAAAAAACGGTATTTGTGTTATTTTTTATAGAAATTACCCGTAATTTTTTACCAATTCTTTACTTTTGCAAGTAAATTGATAAAAATATGTCTCTTTATGAAATATCATTCATTTAATAATATTTTTGTCTTCCAGATTATTCAAAAAGGCAAAAATACAAAAAATTGTGTTTTTTTTTAAATAAAAAACACGGTATTTCTGTTATTTTTCATAGAAATTACCCGTAATTTTGTACCAATTCTTTATTTTTGCAATTAAATTAATAAAATTATGTCTCTATGAAATATCATTTATTTAATAATATTATAGTCTTCCAGATTATTAAAAAGGCAAAAATGCAGAAAATTGTGTTTTTTTTTTAAAAAAAAAACACGGTATTTCTGTTATTTTTCATAGAAATTACCCATAATTTTTTACCAATTCTTTATTTTTGCAAGTAAATTAATAAAATTATGTCTCTTTATAAAATATCATTCATTTAATAATATTATTGTCTTCAACATTATTAAAAAAGGCAAAAATACAGAAAATTGTGTGTTTGTTTTTTTAAAAAAAAAACACGGTATTCAGTTATTTTTCATAGGAATTACTCGTAATTTTTTACCAATTCTTTACTTTTGAAAGTAAATTGATAAAAGTGTGTCTCTTTATGAAATATCATTCATTTAATAATATTATTGTCTTCCAGATTATTAAAAAAGGCAAAAATACAGAAAATTGTGTTTTTTTTAAAAAAAAATATGGTATTCAGTTATTTTTCATAGAAATTACTCGTAATTTTTTAACAATGCTTTATTTTTGCAAGTAAATTGATAAAATTACGTCTCTTTATGAAATATCATTCATTTAATAATATTATTGTCTTCCAGATTATTAAAAAAAGGCTAAAATACAGAAAATGGTGTTTTTTTTAAAAAAAACTGTATTTTTCATAGAAATTACCCATACTTTTTTAACAATTCTTTATTTTTGCAATTAAATTGATAAAAGTGTGTCTCTTTATGAAATATCATTCATTTAATAATATTATTGTCTTCCAGATTATTAAAAAAAGGCAAAAATACAGAAAAATAAGTATTTTTTTTAAAATTAAGTATTCTTACCAATTTTTTTTTTTTGTAAGTAAATTGATAAAAGTATGTCTCTTTATGAAATATCATTCATTTAGTAATATTATTGTCTTCCAGATTATACAGAAAATTGTGTGTTTTTCTGATAAAAGTATGTCTCTTTATGAAATATCATTCATTTAATAATGTTATTGTCTTCCAGATTATTAAAAAAGGCAAAAATACAGAAATTTGTGTGTTTTTTTTAAAAAAAATACGGTATTCAGTTATGTTTCATAGAAATTACTCGTAATTTTTTAACAATGCTTTACTTTTGCAAGTAAATTAATAAAAGTATGTCTCTTTATGAAATATCATTCATTTAATAATATTATTGTCTTCCAGATTATTAAAAAAGACAAAAATACAGAAAATTGTGTGTTTTTTTTTTTAAAAAAAAACACGGTATTTCTGTTATTTTTCATAGAAATTACTCGTAATTTTTTACCAATTCTTTACTTTTTCAAGTAAATTGATAAAAGTATGTCTCTTTATGAAATATTATTCATTTAATAATATTATTGTCTTCCAGATTATTAAAAAAGGCAAAAATACAGAAAATTATGTTTTTTTAAAAAAAAAGAAAACACGGTATTTCTGTTATTTTTCAAATAATTTACCCGTAATTTTTTACCAATTCTTTACTTTTGCAAGTAAATTGATAAAAGTATGTCTCTTTATGAAATATTATTCATTTAATAATATTATTGTCTTCCAGTTTATTAAAAAAAGGCACAAATACAGAAAATTGTGTGTTTTTTTTTAAAAGAAAAAACACGGTATTCAGTTATTTTTCATAGAAATTACTCGTAATTTTTTACCAATTCTTTACTTTTTCAAGTAAATTAATAAAAGTATGTCTCTTTATAAAATATTATTCATTTAATAATATTATTGTCTTCCAGTTTATTAAAAAAAGGCAAAAATACAGAAAATTGTGTGTTTTTTTTAAAAGAAAAAACACGGTATTCAGTTATTTTTCATAGAAATTACTCGTAATTTTTTACCAATTCTTTACTTTTTCAAGTAAATTGATAAAAGTATGTCTCTTTATGAAATATTATTCATTTAATAATATTATTGTCTTCCAGATTATTAAAAAATGGCAAAAATACATAAAATTGTGTTTTTTTTTTAAAGAAAAAATACGGTATTCAGTTATTTTTCATAGAAATTACTCGTACTTTTTTACCAATTCTTTACTTTTTCAAGTAAATTAATAAAAGTATGTCTCTTTATGAAATATTATTCATTTAATAATATTATTGTCTTTCAGATTATTAAAAAAGGCAAAAATACATAAAATTGTGTGTTCTTTTTTAAAAAAAAAACACGGTATTTCTATTTTTTTCATAGAAATTACCCGTAATTTTTTACCAATTCTTTATTTTTGCAAGTAAATTGATAAAAGTATGTCTCTTTATGAAATATTATTCATTTAATAATATTATTGTCTTCCAGATTATTAAAAAATGGCAAAAATACATAAAATTGTGTTTTTTTTTTAAAGAAAAAATACGGTATTCAGTTATTTTTCATAGAAATTACTCGTACTTTTTTACCAATTCTTTACTTTTTCAAGTAAATTAATAAAAGTATGTCTCTTTATAAAATATTATTCATTTAATAATATTATTGTCTTCCAGTTTATTAAAAAAAGGCAAAAATACAGAAAATTGTGTGTTTTTTTTAAAAGAAAAAACACGGTATTCAGTTATTTTTCATAGAAATTACCCGTAATTTTGTACAAATTCTTTATTTTTGCAAGTAAATTGATAAAATTACATCTCTTTATGAAACATCATTCATTTAATAATATTATTGTCTTCCAGATTATTAAAAAAAGGCAAAAATACAGAAAAGTGGGTTTTTTTTAATAAAAAACAGGGTATTTCTGAAATTTTTCAAAGAAATTACCCTTAATTTTTTACCAATTCTTTATTTTTGCAAGTAAATTGATAAAATTATGTCTCTTTATGAAATATCATTCATTTAATAATATTATTGTCTTCCAGATTATTAAAAAAGACAAAAAAACAGAAAATTGTGTTTTTTTGTTTAAAAAAAAAACACGGTATTTCTGCTATTTTTCGTAGAAATTACCCGTAATTTTTTACCAATTCTTTATTTTTGCAAGTAAATTGATAAAATTATGTCTCTTTATGAAATATCATTCATTTATTAATATTATTGTCTTCCAGATTATTAAAAAAGGGAAAAATACAGAAAATTGTGTGTTTTTTTTAAAAAAAAAAACACTCGGTATTTCTGTAATTTTTCATAGATATTACCCGTAGTTTTTTACCAATTCTTTATTTTTGCAAGTAAATTGATAAAATTACGTCTCTTTATGAAATATCATTCATTTAATAATATTATTGTCTTCCAAATTATTAAAAAAGGCTAAAATACAGAAAATGGTGTTTTTAAAAAAAAACGGTATTTTTGTTATTTTTCATAGAAATTACCCGTACTTTTTTAACAATTCTTTATTTTTGCAAGTAAATTGATAAAATTATGTCTCTTTATGAAATATCATTCATTTATTAATATTATTGTCTTCCAGATTATTAAAAAAGGGAAAAATACAGAAAATTGTGTTGTTTTTTTTTTAAAAAAAACACGGTATTTCTGTAATTTTTCATAGAAATTACCCGTAATTTTTTACCAATTCTTTATTTTTGCAAGTAAATTGATAAAATTACGTCTCTTTATGAAATATCATTCATTTAATAATATTATTGTCTTCCAAATTATTAAAAAAGGCTAAAATACAGAAAATGGTGTTTTTTTTAAAAAAAAAAACACGGTATTTCTGTAATTTTTCATAGAAATTACCCGTACTTTTTTAACAATTCTTTATTTTTGCAAGTAAATTGATAAAAGTATTTCTCTTTATGAAATATCATTCATTTAATAATATTTTTGTCTTTCAGATTATTAAAAAAGGCAAAAATACAGAAAATTGTGTGTTTTTATAAAAAAAAACACAGTATTTCTGTTATTTTTCATAGAAATTACCCGTAATTTTTTACCAATTCTTTATTTTTGCAAGTAAATTGATAAAAGTATGTCTCTTTATGAAATATCATTCATTTAATAATATTGTCTTCCAGATTATAAAGAAAAGCAAAAATATAGAAAATTGTGTGTTTTTTTTTCAAAAAAACACGGTATTCAGTTATTTTTCATAGGAATTACCCGTATTTTTATACCAATTCTTTAGTTTTAAAAAAAAAATTTATAAAAGTATGTCTCTTTATGAAATATCATTAATCTAATAATTTTATTGTCTTCCAGATTATTAAAAAAGCCAAAAATACAGAAAAGTGGGTTTTTTTTTTAATAAAAAACAGTGTATTTCTGTAATTTTTCAAAGAAATTACCCTTAATTTTTTACCAATTCTTTATTTTTGCAAGTAAATTGATAAAATTATGTCTCTTTATGAAATATCATTCATTTAATAATATTATTGTCTTCCTGATTATTAAAAAAGACAAAAAAACAGAAAATTGTGTTTTTTTGTTTAAAAAAAAACACGGTATTTCTGCTATTTTTCATAGAAATTACCCGTAATTTTTTACCAATTCTTTATTTTTGCAAGTAAATTGATAAAATTATGTCTCTTTATGAAATATCATTCATTTATTAATATTATTGTCTTCCAGATTATTAAAAAAGGGAAAAATACAGAAAATTGTGTTTTTTTTTTTAAAAAAAAAACACGGTATTTCTGTAATTTTTCATAGAAATTACCCGTAATTTTTTACCAATTCTTTATTTTTGCAAGTAAATTGATAAAATTACGTCTCTTTATGAAATATCATTCATTTAATAATATTATTGTCTTCCAAATTATTAAAAAAAGGCTAAAATACAGAAAATTGTGTTTTTTTAAAAAAAAAAAACACGGTATTTCTGTAATTTTTCATAGAAATTACCCGTACTTTTTTAACAATTCTTTATTTTTGCAAGTAAATTGATAAAAGTATGTCTCTTTATGAAATATCATTCATTTAATAATATTATTGTCTTTCAGATTATTAAAAAAGGCAAAAATACAGAAAATTGTGTGTTTTTATAAAAAAAACACGGTATTTCTGTTATTTTTCATAGAAATTACCCGTAATTTTTTACCAATTCTTTATTTTTGCAAGTAAATTGTTAAAATTATGTCTCTTTATGAAACATCATTCATTTATTAATATTATTGTCTTCCAAATTATTAAAAAAAGGCTAAAATACAGAAAATTGTGTTTTTTTAAAAAAAAAAAACACGGTATTTCTGTAATTTTTCATAGAAATTACCCGTACTTTTTTAACAATTCTTTATTTTTGCAAGTAAATTGATAAAAGTATGTCTCTTTATGAAATATCATTCATTTAATAATATTATTGTCTTTCAGATTATTAAAAAAGGCAAAAATACAGAAAATTGTGTGTTTTTATAAAAAAAAACACGGTATTTCTGTTATTTTTCATAGAAATTACCCGTAATTTTTTACCAATTCTTTATTTTTGCAAGTAAATAGATAAAAGTATGTCTCTTTATGAAATATCATTCATTTAATAATATTGTCTTCCAGATTATAAAGAAAAGCAAAAATACAGAAAATTGTGTGTTTTTTTTCAAAAAAACACGGTATTCAGTTATTTTTCATAGAAATTACCCGTAATTTTATACCAATTCTTTAGTTTTACAAAAAAAATTGATAAAAGTATGTCTCTTTATGAAATATCATTAATCTAATAATTTTATTGTCTTCCAGATTATTAAAAAAGGCAAAAATACAGAAAATTGTGTGTTTTTTAAAAAAACACGGTATTTCTGTAATTTTTCATAGAAATTACCCGTAATTTCTTACCAATTTTTTATTTTTGTAAGTAAATTGATAAAAGTATGTCTCTTTATGAAATATCATTCATTTAGTAATATTATTGTCTTCCAGATGATACAGAAAATTGTGTGTTTTTCTGATAAAAGTATGTCTCTTTATGAAATATCATTCATTTAATAATATTATTGTCTTCCAGATTATTAAAAAAGGCAAAAATACAGAAAATTGTGTGTTTTTTTTAAAAAAAATACGGTATTCAGTTATGTTTCATAGAAATTACTCGTAATTTTTTAACAATGCTTTACTTTTGCAAGTAAATTAATAAAAGTATGTCTCTGTATAAAATATCATTCATTTAATAATATTATTGTCTTCCAGATTATCAAAAAAGACAAAAATACAGAAAATTGTGTGTTTTTTTTTAAAAAAAATACGGTATTTCTGTTATTTTTCATAGAAATTACTCGTAATTTTTTACCAATTCTTTACTTTTTCAAGTAAATTGATAAAAGTATGTCTCTTTATGAAATATTATTCATTTAATAATATTATTGTCTTCCAGATTATTAAAAAAGGCAAAAATACAGAAAATTGTGTTTTTTTTTAAAAAAGAAAACACGGTGTATTTCTGTTATTTTTCAAAGAAATTACCCGTAATTTTTTACCAATTCTTTACTTTTGCAAGTAAATTGATAAAAGTATGTCTCTTCATGAAATATTATTCATTTAATAATATTATTGTTTTCCAGATTATTAAAAAAGGCAAAAATACAGAAAATTGTGTTTTTTTTAAAAAAAAGAAAACACGGTATTTCTGATATTTTTCAAAGAAATTACCCGTAATTTTTTACCAATTCTTTACTTTTGCAAGTAAATTGATAAAAGTATGTCTCTTTATGAAATATTATTCATTTAATAATATTATTGTCTTCCAGTTTATTAAAAAAAGGCAAAAATACAGAAAATTGTGTGTTTTTTTTAAAAGAAAAAACACGGTATTCAGTTATTTTTCATAGAAATTACTCGTAATTTTTTACCAATTCTTTACTTTTGCAAGTAAATTGATAAAAGTATGTCTCTTTATGAAATATTATTCATTTAATAATATTATTGTCTTCCAGTTTATTAAAAAAAGGCAAAAATACAGAAAATTGTGTGTTTTTTTTTAAAAGAAAAAACACGGTATTCAGTTATTTTTCATAGAAATTACTCGTAATTTTTTACCAATTCTTTACTTTTTCAAGTAAATTAATAAAAATATGTCTCTTTATGAAATATTATTCATTTAATAATATTATTGTCTTCCAGTTTATTAAAAAAAGCCAAAAATACAGAAAATTGTGTGTTTTTTTTTAAAAGAAAAAACACGGTATTCAGTTATTTTTCATAGAAATTACTCGTAATTTTTTACCAATTCTTTACTTTTTCAAGTAAATTGATAAAAGTATGTCTCTTTATGAAATATTATTCATTTAATAATATTATTGTCTTCCAGATTATTAAAAAATGGCAAAAATACATAAAATTGTGTTTTTTTTTTAAAGAAAAAATACGGTATTCAGTTATTTTTCATAGAAATTACTCGTAATTTTTTACCAATTCTTTATTTTTTCAAGTAAATTGATAAAAGTTTGTCTTTGTCTCTTTATGAAATATTATTTATTTAATAATATTATTGTCTTTCAGATTATTAAAAAAGGCAAAAATACAGAAAATTGTGTGTTTTTTTTTAAAAAAAAAACACGGCATTTCTGTTTTTTTTTCATAGAAATTACCCGTAATTTTTTACCAATTCTTTATTTTTGCAAGTAAGTTGATAAAATTATGTCTCTTTATGAAATATCATTCATTTAATAATATTAATGTCTTCCAGATTATTAAAAAAGGCAAAAATACAGAAAATTGTGTGTTTTTTTTTAAAAAAAAAACACGGTATTTCTGTTATTTTTCATAGAAATTACCCGTAATTTTGTACAAATTCTTTATTTTTGCAAGTAAATTGATAAAATTACATCCCTTTATGAAACATCATTCATTTAATAATATTATTGTCTTCCAGATTATTAAAAAAAGGCAAAAATACAGAAAAGTGGGTTTTTTTTTAATAAAAAACAGGGTATTTCTGTAATTTTTCAAAGAAATTACCCTTAATTTTTTACCAATTCTTTATTTTTGCAAGTAAATTGATAAAATTATGTCTCTTTATGAAATATCATTCATTTAATAATATTATTGTCTTCCAGATTATTAAAAAAGACAAAAAAAAAACAGAAAATTGTGTTTTTTTGTTTAAAAAAAAAACACGGTATTTCTGCTATTTTTCATAGAAATTACCCGTAATTTTTTACCAATTCTTTATTTTTGCAAGTAAATTGATAAAATTATGTCTCTTTATGAAATATCATTCATTTATTAATATTATTGTCTTCCAGTTTATTAAAAAAAGGCAAAAATACAGAAAATTGTGTGTTTTTTTTTAAAAGAAAAAACACGGTATTCAGTTATTTTTCATAGAAATTACTCGTAATTTTTAACCAATTCTTTACTTTTGCAAGTAAATTGATAAAAGTATGTCTCTTTATGAAATATTATTCATTTAATAATATTATTGTCTTCCAGTTTATTAAAAAAAGGCAAAAATACAGAAAATTGTGTGTTTTTTTTAAAAGAAAAAACACGGTATTCAGTTATTTTTCATAGAAATTACTCGTAATTTTTTGCCAATTCTTTACTTTTTCAAGTAAATTAATAAAAGTATGTCTCTTTATGAAATATTATTCATTTAATAATATTATTGTCTTCCAGTTTATTAAAAAAAGGCAAAAATACAGAAAATTGTGTGTTTTTTTTAAAAGAAAAAACGGTATTCAGTTATTTTTCATAGAAATTACTCGTAATTTTTTACCAATTCTTTACTTTTTCAAGTAAATTGATAAAAGTATGTCTCTTTATGAAATATTATTCATTTAATAATATTATTGTCTTCCAGATTATTAAAAAATGGCAAAAATACATAAAATTGTGTTTTTTTTTTAAAGAAAAAATACGGTATTCTGTTATTTTTCATAGAAATTACTCGTAATTTTTTACCAATTCTTTATTTTTTCAAGTAAATTGATAAAAGTTTGTCTCTTTATGAAATATTATTCATTTAATAATATTATTGTCTTTCAGATTATTAAAAAAGGCAAAAATACAGAAAATTGTGTGTTTTTTTTAAAAAAAAAACACGGTATTTCTGTTTTTTTTCATAGAAATTACCCGTAATTTTTTACCAATTCTTTATTTTTGCAAGTAAGTTGATAAAATTATGTCTCTTTATGAAATATCATTCATTTAATAATATTAATGTCTTCCAGATTATTAAAAAAGGCAAAAATACAGAAAATTGTGTGTTTTTTTAAAAAAAAAACACGGTATTTCTGTTATTTTTCATAGAAATTACCCGTAATTTTGTACAAATTCTTTATTTTTGCAAGTAAATTGATAAAATTACATCTCTTTATGAAACATCATTCATTTAATAATATTATTGTCTTCCAGATTATTAAAAAAAGGCAAAAATACAGAAAAGTGGGTTTTTTTTAATAAAAAACAGGGTATTTCTGTAATTTTTCAAAGAAATTACCCGTAATTTTTTACCAATTCTTTATTTTTGCAAGTAAATTGATAAAATTATGTCTCTTTATGAAATATCATTCATTTAATAATATTATTGTCTTCCAGATTATTAAAAAAGACAAAAAAACAGAAAATTGTGTTTTTTTGTTTAAAAAAAAAACACGGTATTTCTGTAATTTTTCATAGAAATTACCCCTACTTTTTTAACAATTCTTTATTTTTGCAAGTAAATTGATAAAAGTATGTCTCTTTATGAAATATTATTCATTTAATAATATTATTGTCTTTCAGATTATTAAAAAAGGCAAAAATACAGAAAATTGTGTGTTTTTATAAAAAAAAAAACACGGTATTTCTGTTTTTTTTCATAGAAATTACCCGTAATTTTGTACCAATTCTTTATTTTTTCAAGTAAATTGATAAAATTATGTCTCTTTATGAAATATCATTCATTTAATAATATTATTGTCTTCCTGATTATTAAAAAATGGCAAAAATACAGAAAATTCTGTTTTTTTTTTTAAAGAAAAAACACGGTATTCAGTTATTTTTCATAGAAATTACTCGTAATTTTTTACCAATTCTTTACTTTTTCAAGTAAATTGATAAAAGTATGTCTCTTTATGAAATATTATTCATTTAATAATATTATTGTCTTCCAGATTATTAAAAAAGGCAAAAATACAGAAAATTGTGTGTTTTTTTTTTAAAAAAAAAACACGGTATTTCTGTTATTTTTCCTAGAAATTACCCGTAATTTTTTACCAATTCTTTATTTTTGCAAGTAAATTGATAAAATTATGTCTCTTTATGAAATATCATTCATTTGTTAATATTATTGTCTTCCAGATTATTAAAAAAGGCAAAAAAAAAAACACGGTATTTCTGTAATTTTTCATAGAAATTACACGTAATTTTTTACCAATTCTTTAATTTTGGAAGTAAATTGATAAAATTACGTCTCTTTATGAAATATTATTCATTTAATAATATTATTGTCTTCCAGATTATTAAAAAAAGGCTAAAATACAGAAAATGGTGTTTTTAAAAAAAAACGGTATTTTTGTTATTTTTCATAGAAATTACCCGTAATTTTTTAACAATTCTTTATTTTTGCATGTAAATTTATAAAAGTATGTCTCTTTATGAAATATCATTCATTTAATAATATTATTGTCTTTCAGATTATTAAAAAAGTCAAAAATACAGAAAATTGTGTGTTTTTATAAAAAAAAAACACGGTATTTTTGTTATTTTTCATATAAATTACCCGTAATTTTGTACCAATTCTTTATTTTTGCAAGTAAATTGATAAAATTATGTCTCTTTATGAAATATCATTCATTTAATAATATTATTGTCTTCCAGATTATTAAAAAAGGTAAAAATACAGAAAATTGTGTGTTTTTTTTAAAAAAAAACACGGTATCTCTGTTATTTTTTATACAAATTACCCGTAATTTTGTACCAATTCTTTATTTTTGCAAGTAAATTGATAAAAGTATGTCTCTTTCTGAAATATCATTTATTTAGTAATATTATTGTCTTCCAGATTATACAGAAAATTGTGTGTTTTTTTTTAAAAAAAAAACACGGTATTTCTGTTATTTTACATAGAAATTACCCGTAATTTGTTACCAATTCTTTATTTTTGCAAGTAAATTGATAAAATTACGTCTCTTTATGAAATATCATTCATTTAATAATTTTGTTGTTTTCCAGATTATTAAAAAAAGGCTAAAATACAGAAAATGGTGTTTTTTTTTTAAAAAAAACGGTATTTTTGTTATTTTTTATAGAAATTACGCGTATTTTTTTAACAATTCTTTATTTTTGCAAGTAAATTTATAAAAGTATGTCTCTTTATGAAATATCATTCATTTAATAATATTATTGTCTTTCAGATTATTAAAAAAGTCAAAAATACAGAAAATTGTGTGTTTTTTTTTTAAAAAAAAACGGTATTTTTGTTATTTTTTATATAAATTACCCGTAATTTTGTACCAATTCTTTATTTTTGCAAGTAAATTGATAAAATTATGTCTCTTTATGAAATATCATTCATTTAATAATATTATTGTCTTCCAGATTATTTAAAAAGGTAAAAATACAGAAAATTGTGTGTTTTTTTTTTTAAAAAAAACACGGTATTTCTGTTATTTTTTATATAAATTACCCGTAATTTTGTACCAATTCTTTATTTTTGCAAGTAAATTGATAAAAGTATGTCTCTTTCTGAAATATCATTCATTTAGTAATATTATTGTCTTCCAGATTATACAGAAAATTGTGTGTTTTTTTTTAAAAAAAACACGGTATTTCTGTTATTTTTCATAGAAATTACCCGTAATTTGTTATCAATTCTTTATTTTTGCAAGTAAATTGATAAAATTACGTCTCTTTATGAAATATCATTCATTTAATAATATTATTGTCTTCCAGATTATTAAAAAAAGGGTAAAATACAGAAAATGGTGTTTTTTTTTAAAAAAACGGTATTTTTGTTATTTTTTATAGAAATTACGCGTACTTTTTTAACAATTCTTTTTTTTGCAAGTAAATTGATAAAAGTATGTCTCTTTATGAAATATCATTCATTTAATAATACTATTGTCTTCCAGTTTAATAAAAAAGGCAAAAACACAGAAAACTAAGTATTTTTTTAAAAAAAAAACACGGTATTTCTGTTATTTTTCATAGAAATTACCCGTAACTTTTTACCAATTCTTTATTTTTGCAAGTAAATTGATAAAATTACGTCTCTTTATGAAATATCATTCATTTAATAATATTATTGTCTTCCAGATTATTAAAAAAAGGCTAAAATACAGAAAATGGTGTTTTTAAAATAAAAACGGTATTTTTGTTATTTTTCATAGAAATTACCCGTAATTTTTAAACAATTCTTTATTTTTGCAAGTAAATTGATAAAAGTATGTCTCTTTATGAAATATCATTCATTTAGTAATATTATTGTCTTCCAGATTATACAGAAAATTGTGTGTTTTTTTAAAAAAAAAAACACAGTATCTCTGTTATTTTTCATAGAAATTACCCGTAATTTGTTACAAATTCTTTATTTTTGCAAGTAAATTGATAAAATTACGTCTCTTTATGAAATATAATTTATTTAATAATACGAGTATTATTGTCTTTCAGATTATTAAAAAAGGCAAAAATACAGAAAATTGTGTATTTTTTTCAAAAAAAGACGGTATTCAGTTATTTTTCATAGAAATTACTCGTAATTTTTTACCAATTCTTTACTTTTGAAAGTAAATTGATAAAAGTATGTCTCTTTATGAAATATCATTCATTTAATAATATTATTGTCTTCCAGATTATTAAAAAAGGCAAAAATACAGAAAACTGTATTTTTTTAATTTTTTTTAAACACGGTATTTCTGTTATTTTTGATATAAATTACTCGCAATTTTTTACCAATTCTTTACTTTTACAAGTAAATTGATAAAAGTATGTCTCTTTATGAAATATTATTCATTTAATAATATTATTGTCTTCCAGTTTATTAAAAAAAGGCAAAAACACAGAAAATTGTGTGTTTTTTTTAAAAAAAAAACACGGTATTTCTGTTATTTTTCATAGAAATTACCCGTAATTTTGTACCAATTCTTTATTTTTGCAAGTAAGTTGATAAAATTATGTGTTTTTATGAAATATCATTCATTTAATAATATTAATGTCTTCCATATTAATAAAAAAGGCAAAAATACAGAAAATTGTGTGTTTTTTTTTAAAAAAAAAACACTGTATTTCTGTTATTTTTCATAGAAATTACCCGTAATTTTGTACCAATTCTTTATTTTTGCAAGTAAGTTGATAAAATTATGTGTCTTTATGAAACATCATTCATTTAATAATATTAATGTCTTCCAGATTATTAAAAAAGGCAAAAATACAGAAAATTGTGTGTTTTTTTTAAAAAAAAAAAACACGGTATTTCTGTTATTTTTCATAGAAATTACCCGTAATTTTGTACAAATTCTTTATTTTTGCAAGTAAATTGATAAAATTACATCTCTTTATGAAACATCATTCATTTAATAATATTATTGTCTTCCAGATTATTAAAAAAGACAAAAAAACAGAAAATTGTGTTTTTTTGTTTAAAAAAAACACGGTATTTCTGCTATTTTTCATAGAAATTACTCGTAATTTTTTACCAATTCTTTATTTTTGCAAGTAAATTGATAAAATTATGTCTCTTTATGAAATATCATACATTTAATAATATTATTGTCTTCCAGATTATTAAAAAAGGCAAAAATACAGAAAATTGTGTGTTTTTTTTTTTTAAAAAACAGGGTGTTTCTGTAATTTTTCATAGAAATTATCCCCATAATTTTTTACCAATTCTTTTATTTTTACAAGTAAATTGATAAAATTATGTCTCTTTATGAAATATCATACATTTAATAATATTATTGTCTTCGACATTATTAAAAAAGGCAAAAATACAGAAAATTGTGTATTTTTTTAAAAAAAATACGGTATTCAGTTATTTTTCATAGAAATTACCCTTAATTTTTTACCAATTCTTTATTTTTGCAAGTAAATTGATAAAAGTATGTCTCTATGAAATATCATTTATTTAATAATATTATTCTCTTCCAGATTATTAAAAAAAGACAAAAAAACAGAAAATTGTGTTTTTTTGTTTAAAAAAAAAAACGGTATTTGTGTTATTTTTTATAGAAATTAACCGTAATTTTTTACCAATTCTTTACTTTTGCAAGTAAATTGATAAAAAATATGTCTCTATATGAAATATCATTCATTTAATAATATTATTGTCTTCCAGATTATTAAAAATGACAAAAATACAGAAAATTAAGTATTTTTTAAAAAAAAATTATGGTATTTCTGTTATTTTTCATAGAAATTACCCGTAATTTTTTACCAATTCTTTATTTTTGCAGGTAAATTAATAAAAGTATGTCTCTTTATGAAATATGATTTATTTAATAATATTATTGTCTTTCAGATTATTAAAAAAGGCAAAAATACAGAAAATTTAATGTTTTTTTGTAAAAAAAAAAACGGTATTTGTGTTATTTTTTATAGAAATTAACCGTAATTTTTTACCAATTCTTTACTTTTGCAAGTAAATTGATAAAAAATATGTCTCTTTATGAAATATCATTCATTTAATAATATTATTGTCTTCCAAATTATTAAAAATGACAAAAATACAGAAAATTAAGAATTTTTTAAAAAAAAATTATGGTATTTCTGTTATTTTTCATAGAAATTACCCGTAATTTTTTACCAATTCTTTATTTTTGCAAGTAAATTGATAAAAGTATGTCTCTATGAAATATCATTTATTTAATAATATTATTCTCTTCCAGATTATTAAAAAAAGCAAAAATACAGAAAATTGTGTTTTTTTATAAAAAAAACGGTATTTCTGTTTTTTTCATATAAATTACTCGTAATTTTTTACCAATTCTTTATTTTTGCAAGTAAATTGATAAAATTATGTCTCTTTATGAAATATCATTCATTTAATAATATTATTGTCTTCCAGATTATTAAAAAAGGCAAAAATACAGAAAATTGTGTGTGTGTTTTTTTAAAAAAAAAACAGGGTGTTTCTGTAATTTTTCATAGAAATTACCCGTAATTTTTTACCAATTCTTTATTTTTACAAGTAAATTGATAAAATTATCTCGCTTTATGAATAATCATTCATTTAATAGTATTATTGTCTTCAACATTATTAAAAAAGGCAAAAATACAGAAAATTGTGTAATTTTTTAAAAAAAAAAACGGTATTCAGTTATTTTTCATAGAAATTACCCTTAATTTTTTACCAATTCTTTATTTTTGCAAGTAAGTTGATAAAATTATGTGTCTTTATGAAATATCATTCATTTAATAATATTAATGTCTTCCAGATTATTAAAAAAGGCAAAAATACAGAAAATTGTGTGTTTTTTTAAAAAAAAAAAAACACGGTATTTCTGTTATTTTTCATAGAAATTACCCGTAATTTTGTACAAATTCTTTATTTTTGCAAGTAAATTGATAAAATTACATCTCTTTATGAAACATCATTCATTTAATAATATTATTGTCTTCCAGATTATTAAAAAAGACAAAAAAACAGAAAATTGTGTTTTTTTGTTTAAAAAAAAAACACGGTATTTCTGCTATTTTTCATAGAAATTACTCGTAATTTTTTACCAATTCTTTTATTTTTACAAGTAAATTGATAAAATTATGTCTCTTTATGAAATATCATACATTTAATAATATTATTGTCTTCCAGATTATTAAAAAAGGCAAAAATACAGAAAATTGTGTGTTTTTTTTTTTAAAAAAACAGGGTGTTTCTGTAATTTTTCATAGAAATTATCCCCGTAATTTTTTACCAATTCTTTTGTTTTTACAAGTAAATTGATAAAATTATGTCTCTTTATGAAATATCATACATTTAATAATATTATTGTCTTCAACATTATTAAAAAAGGCAAAAATACAGAAAATTGTGTATTTTTTTAAAAAAAATACGGTATTCAGTTATTTTTCATAGAAATTACCCTTAATTTTTTACCAATTCTTTATTTTTGCAAGTAAATTGATAAAAGTATGTCTCTATGAAATATCATTTATTTAATAATATTATTCTCTTCCAGATTATTAAAAAAAGACAAACAAACAGAAAATTGTGTTTTTTTGTTTAAAAAAAAAAACGGTATTTGTGTTATTTTTTATAGAAATTAACCGTAATTTTTTACCAATTCTTTATTTTTGCAAGTAAATTGATAAAATTACATCTCTTTATGAAACATCATTCATTTAATAATATTATTGTCTTCCAGATTATTAAAAAAGACAAAAAAACAGAAAATTGTGTTTTTTTGTTTAAAAAAAAAACACGGTATTTCTGCTATTTTTCATAGAAATTACTCGTAATTTTTTACCAATTCTTTATTTTTGCAAGTAAATTGATAAAATTATGTCGCTTTATGAATAATTATTC
The DNA here is from genome assembly GCA_963920725.1 of Rhamphomyia laevipes. NCBI lineage: Eukaryota > Metazoa > Arthropoda > Insecta > Diptera > Empididae > Rhamphomyia > Rhamphomyia laevipes. The sequence goes on along the minus strand of OY987255.1, from coordinate 41,290,925 downwards.
ATTTAATAGTATTATTGTCTTCCAGATTATTAAAAAGGCAAAAATACAGAAAATTGTGTGTTTTTTTTTTTAAAAAAAACAGGGTGTTTCTGTAATTTTTCATAGAAATTACCAGTAATTTTTTACCAATTCTTTTATTTTTACAAGTAAATTGATAAAATTATGTCTCTTTATGAAATATCATACATTTAATAATATTATTGTCTTCCAGATTATTAAAAAAGGCAAAAATACAGAAAATTGTGTGTTTTTTTTTTTAAAAAAACAGGGTGTTTCTGTAATTTTTCATAGAAATTATCCCCGTAATTTTTTACCAATTCTTTTGTTTTTACAAGTAAATTGATAAAATTATGTCTCTTTATGAAATATCATACATTTAATAATATTATTGTCTTCGACATTATTAAAAAAGGCAAAAATACAGAAAATTGTGTATTTTTTTAAAAAAAATACGGTATTCAGTTATTTTTCATAGAAATTACCCTTAATTTTTTACCAATTCTTTATTTTTGCAAGTAAATTGATAAAAGTATGTCTCTATGAAATATCATTTATTTAATAATATTATTCTCTTCCAGATTATTAAAAAAAGACAAAAAAACAGAAAATTGTGTTTTTTTGTTTAAAAAAAAAAACGGTATTTGTGTTATTTTTTATAGAAATTAACCGTAATTTTTTACCAATTCTTTACTTTTGCAAGTAAATTGATAAAAAATATGTCTCTTTATGAAATATCATTCATTTAATAATATTATTGTCTTCCAGATTATTAAAAATGACAAAAATACAGAAAATTAAGTATTTTTTTAAAAAAAATTATGGTATTTCTGTTATTTTTCATAGAAATTACCCGTAATTTTTTACCAATTCTTTATTTTTGCAGGTAAATTAATAAAAGTATGTCTCTTTATGAAATATGATTTATTTAATAATATTATTGTCTTTCAGATTATTAAAAAAGGCAAAAATACAGAAAATTTAATGTTTTTTTGTAAAAAAAAAAACGGTATTTGTGTTATTTTTTATAGAAATTAACCGTAATTTTTTACCAATTCTTTACTTTTGCAAGTAAATTGATAAAAAATATGTCTCTTTATGAAATATCATTCATTTAATAATATTATTGTCTTCCAGATTATTAAAAATAACAAAAATACAGAAAATTAAGTATTTTTTTAAAAAAAATTATGGTATTTCTGTTATTTTTCATAGAAATTACCCGTAATTTTTTACCAATTCTTTATTTTTGCAAGTAAATTGATAAAAGTATGTCTCTATGAAATATCATTTATTTAATAATATTATTCTCTTCCAGATTATTAAAAAAAGCAAAAATACAGAAAATTGTGTTTTTTTATAAAAAAAACGGTATTTCTGTTTTTTTCATATAAATTACTCGTAATTTTTTACCAATTCTTTATTTTTGCAAGTAAATTGATAAAATTATGTCTCTTTATGAAATATCATTCATTTAATAATATTATTGTCTTCCAGATTATTAAAAAAGGCAAAAATACAGAAAATTGTGTGTGTGTTTTTTTAAAAAAAAAACAGGGTGTTTCTGTAATTTTTCATAGAAATTACCCGTAATTTTTTACCAATTCTTTATTTTTACAAGTAAATTGATAAAATTATCTCGCTTTATGAATAATCATTCATTTAATAGTATTATTGTCTTCAACATTATTAAAAAAGGCAAAAATACAGAAAATTGTGTATTTTTTTAAAAAAAATACGGTATTCAGTTATTTTTCATAGAAATTACCCTTAATTTTTTACCAATTCTTTATTTTTGCAAGTAAGTTGATAAAATTATGTGTCTTTATGAAATATCATTCATTTAATAATATTAATGTCTTCCAGATTATTAAAAAAGGCAAAAATACAGAAAATTGTGTGTTTTTTTAAAAAAAAAAAACACGGTATTTCTGTTATTTTTCATAGAAATTACCCTTAATTTTGTACAAATTCTTTATTTTTGCAAGTAAATTGATAAAATTATGTATCTTTATGAAATATCATTCATTTAATAATATTATTCTCTTCCAGATTATTAAAAAAGACAAAAAAACAGAAAATTGTGTTTTTTTGTTTAAAAAAAAAAACACGGTATTTCTGCTATTTTTCATAGAAATTACTCGTAATTTTTTACCAATTCTTTATTTTTGCAAGTAAATTGATAAAATTATGTCGCTTTATGAATAATTATTCATTTAATAGTATTATTGTCTTCCAGATTATTAAAAAGGCAAAAATACAGAAAATTGTGTGTTTTTTTTTTTTAAAAAAACAGGGTGTTTCTGTAATTTTTCATAGAAATTACCCGTAATTTTTTACCAATTCTTTTATTTTTACAAGTAAATTGATAAAATTATGTCTCTTTATGAAATATCATACATTTAATAATATTATTGTCTTCCAGATTATTAAAAAAGGCAAAAATACAGAAAATTGTGTGTTTTTTTTTTAAAAAAAACAGGGTGTTTCTGTAATTTTTCATAGAAATTATCCCCGTAATTTTTTACCAATTCTTTTGTTTTTACAAGTAAATTGATAAAATTATGTCTCTTTATGAAATATCATACATTTAATAATATTATTGTCTTCGACATTATTAAAAAAGGCAAAAATACAGAAAATTGTGTATTTTTTTCAAAAAAAGACGGTATTTAGTTATTTTTCGTAGAAATTACCCGTATATTATTACAAATTCTTTATTTTTGCAGGTAAATTAATAAAAGTATGTCTCTTTATGAAATATGATTTATTTAATAATATTATTGTCTTTCAGATTATTAAAAAAGCCAAAAATACAGAAAAGTGGGTTTTTTTTTAAATAAAAAACAGGGTATTTCTGTAATTTTTCAATAGAAATTACCCGTAATTTTTTACCAATTCTTTATTTTTACAAGTAAATTGATAAAATTATCTCGCTTTATGAATAATCATTCATTTAATAGTATTATTGTCTTCAACATTATTAAAAAAGGCAAAAATACAGAAAATTGTGTATTTTTTTCAAAAAAAGACGGTATTCAGTTATTTTTCATAGAAATTACCCTTAATTTTTTACCAATTCTTTATTTTTGCAAGTAAATTGATAAAAGTATATCTCTTAATGAAATATCATTCATTTAATAATATTATTGTCTTTCAGATTATTAAAAAAGGCAAAAATACAGAAAATTTGGTGTTTTTTTGTAAAAAAAACGGTATTTGTGTTATTTTTATAGAAATTACCCGTAATTTTTTACCAATTCTTTACTTTTGCAAGTAAATTGATAAAAATATGTCTCTTTATGAAATATCATTCATTTAATAATATTATTGTCTTCCAGATTATTAAAAAAGGCAAAAATACAGAAAATTGTGTGTGTGTTTTTTTTTAAAAAAAACAGGGTGTTTCTGTAATTTTTCATAGAAATTACCCGTAATTTTTTACCAATTCTTTATTTTTACAAGTAAATTGATAAAATTATCTCGCTTTATGAATAATCATTCATTTAATAGTATTATTGTCTTCAACATTATTAAAAAAGGCAAAAATACAGAAAATTGTCTATTTTTTTCAAAAAAAGACGGTATTCAGTTATTTTTCATAGAAATTACCCTTAATTTTTTACCAATTCTTTATTTTTGCAAGTAAATTGATAAAAGTATATCTCTTAATGAAATATCATTCATTTAATAATATTCTTGTCTTTCAGATTATTAAAAAAGGCAAAAATACAGAAAATTTGGTGTTTTTTTGTAAAAAAAACGGTATTTCTGTTTTTTTCATATAAATTACTCGTAATTTTTTACCAATTCTTTATTTTTGCAAGTAAATTGATAAAATTATGTCTCTTTATGAAATATCATTCATTTAATAATATTATTGTCTTCCAGATTATTAAAAAAGGCAAAAATACAGAAAATTGTGTGTGTGTTTTTTTAAAAAAAAACAGGGTGTTTCTGTAATTTTTCATAGAAATTACCCTTAATTTTTTACCAATTCTTTATTTTTGCAAGTAAATTGATAAAAGTATATCTCTTAATGAAATATCATTCATTTAATAATATTATTGTCTTTCAGATTATTAAAAAAGGCAAAAATACAGAAAATTTGGTGTTTTTTTGTAAAAAAAGACGGTATTCAGTTATTTTTCATAGAAATTACCCTTAATTTTTTACCAATTCTTTATTTTTGCAAGCAAATTGATAAAAGTATATCTCTTAATGAAATATCATTCATTTAATAATATTATTGTCTTTCAGATTATTAAAAAAGGCAAAAATACAGAAAATTTGGTGTTTTTTTGTAAAAAAAACGGTATTTGTGTTATTTTTATAGAAATTACCCGTAATTTTTTACCAATTCTTTATTTTTACAAGTAAATTGATAAAATTATCTCGCTTTATGAATAATCATTCATTTAATAGTATTATTGTCTTCAACATTATTAAAAAAGGCAAAAATACAGAAAATTGTATATTTTTTTCAAAAAAAGACGGTATTCAGTTATTTTTCATAGAAATTACCCTTAATTTTTTACCAATTCTTTATTTTTGCAAGTAAATTGATAAAAGTATATCTCTTAATGAAATATCATTTATTTAATAATATTATTCTCTTCCAGATTATTAAAAAAAGCAAAAATACAGAAAATTGTGTTTTTTTATAAAAAAAACGGTATTTCTGTTTTTTTCATATAAATTACTCGTAATTTTTTACCAATTCTTTATTTTTGCAAGTAAATTGATAAAATTATGTCTCTTTATGAAATATCATTCATTTAATAATATTATTGTCTTCCAGATTATTAAAAAAGGCAAAAATACAGAAAATTGTGTGTGTGTTTTTTTTTAAAAAAAACAGGGTGTTTCTGTAATTTTTCATAGAAATTACCCGTAATTTTTTACCAATTCTTTATTTTTGCAAGTAAATTGATAAAAGTATGTCTCTATGAAATATCATTTGTTTAATAATATTATTGTCTTCCAGATTATTAAAAAAGGCAAAAATACAGAAAATTGTGTTTTTTTTTTTTAAAAACACGGTATTTCTGTTATTTTTCATAGAAATTACCCGTAATTTTGTACCAATTCTTTATTTTTGCAAGTAAGTTGATAAAATTATGTCTCTTTATGAAATATCATTCATTTAATAATATTAATGTCTTCCAGATTATTAAAAAAGGCAAAAATACAGAAAATTGTGTGTTTTTTTTTAAAAAAAAAAACACGGTATTTCTGTTATTTTTCATAGAAATTACCCGTAATTTTGTACAAATTCTTTATTTTTGCAAGTAAATTGATAAAAGTATGTCTCTATGAAATATCATTTATTTAATAATATTATTGTCTTCCAGATTATTAAAAAAAGGCAAAAATACAGAAAAGTGGGTTTTTTTTTTAAATAAAAAACAGGGTATTTCTGTAATTTTTCAAAGAAATTACCCTTAATTTTTTACCAATTCTTTATTTGTGCAAGTCAATTGATAAAATTATGTCTCTTTATGGAATATCATTCATTTAATAATATTATTGTTTTCCAGATTATTAAAAAAGACAAAAAAACAGAAAATTGTGTTTTTTGTTTAAAAAAAAACACGGTATTTCTGCTATTTTTCATAGAAATTACCCGTAATTTTTTAACAATTCTTTATTTTTGCAAGTAAATTTATAAAAGTATGTCTCTTTATGAAATATCATTCATTTAATAATATTATTGTCTTTCAGATTATTAAAAAAGTCAAAAATACAGAAAATTGTGTGTTTTTTAAAAAAAAAACACGGTATTTCTGTTATTTTTCATAGAAATTACCCGTAATTTTGTACCAATTCTTTATTTTTGCAAGTAAGTTGATAAAATTATGTCTCTTTATGAAATATCATTCATTTAATAATATTAATGTCTTCCAGATTATTAAAAAAGGCAAAAATACAGAAAATTGTGTGTTTTTTTAAAAAAAAAAAAACACGGTATTTCTGTTATTTTTCATAGAAATTACCCGTAATTTTGTACAAATTCTTTATTTTTGCAAGTAAATTGATAAAAGTATGTCTCTATGAAATATCATTTATTTAATAATATTATTGTCTTCCAGATTATTAAAAAAAGGCAAAAATACAGAAAAGTGGGTTTTTTTTTTAAATAAAAAACAGGGTATTTCTGTAATTTTTCAAAGAAATTACCCTTAATTTTTTACCAATTCTTTATTTTTGCAAGTAAATTGATAAAATTATGTCTCTTTATGAAATATCATTCATTTAATAATATTATTGTCTTCCAGATTATTAAAAAAGGCAAAAATACAGAAAATTGTGTGTGTGTTTTTTTTAAGAAAAAACAGGGTGTTTCTGTAATTTTTCATAGAAATTACCCGTAATTTTTTACCAATTCTTTATTTTTACAATAAATTGATAAAATTATCTCGCTTTATGAATAATCATTCATTTAATAGTATTATTGTCTTCAACATTATTAAAAAAGGCAAAAATACAGAAAATTGTGTATTTTTTTCAAAAAAAGACGGTATTCAGTTATTTTTCATAGAAATTACCCTTAATTTTTTACCAATTCTTTATTTTTGCAAGTAAATTGATAAAAGTATATCTCTTTATGAAATATCATTCATTTAATAATATTATTGTCTTTCAGATTATTAAAAAAGGCAAAAATACAGAAAATTGGGTGTTTTTTTGTAAAAAAAACGGTATTTGTGTTATTTTTTATAGAAATTACCCGTAATTTTTTACCAATTCTTTACTTTTGCAAGTAAATTGATAAAAATATGTCTCTTTATGAAATATCATTCATTTAAGAATATTATTGTCTTCCAGATTATTAAAAAAGGCAAAAATACAGAAAAGTAAGTATTTTTTTAAAAAAAAACACGGTATTTCTGTTATTTTTCATAGAAATAACCCGTAATTTTTTACCAATTCTTTATTTTTGCAAGTAAATTGATAAAAGTATGTCTCTATGAAATATCATTTGTTTAATAATATTATTGTCTTCCAGATTATTAAAAAAGGCAAAAATACAGAAAATTGTGTTTTTTTTTAAAAAAAAAACACGGTATTTCTGTTATTTTTCATAGAAATTACCCGTAACTTTGTACCAATTCTTTATTTTTGCAAGTAAGTTGATAAAATTATGTCTCTTTATGAAATATCATTCATTTAATAATATTAATGTCTTCCAGATTATTAAAAAAGGCAAAAATACAGAAAATTGTGTGTTTTTTTTAAAAAAAAAACACGGTATTTCTGTTATTTTTCATAGATATTACCCGTAATTTTGTAAAAATTCTTTATTTTTGCAAGTAAATTGATAAAAGTATGTCTCTATGAAATATCATTTATTTAATAATATTATTGTCTTCCAGATTATTAAAAAAAGGCAAAAATACAGAAAAGTGGGTTTTTTTTTAAATAAAAAACAGGGTATTTCTGTAATTTTTCAAAGAAATTACCCTTAATTTTTTACCAATTCTTTATTTGTGCAAGTCAATTGATAAAATTATGTCTCTTTATGAAATATCATTCATTTAATAATATTATTGTCTTCCAGATTATTAAAAAAGACAAAAAAACAGAAAATTGTGTTTTTTGTTTAAAAAAAAACACGGTATTTCTGCTATTTTTCATAGAAATTACCCGTAATTTTTTAACAATTCTTTATTTTTGCAAGTAAATTTATAAAAGTATGTCTCTTTATGAAATATCATTCATTTAATAATATTATTGTCTTTCAGATTATTAAAAAAGTCAAAAATACAGAAAATTGTGTGTTTTTTAAAAAAAAAACACGGTATTTCTGTTATTTTTCATAGAAATTACCCGTAATTTTGTACCAATTCTTTATTTTTGCAAGTAAGTTGATAAAATTATGTCTCTTTATGAAATATCATTCATTTAATAATATTAATGTCTTCCAGATTATTAAAAAAGGCAAAAATACAGAAAATTGTGTGTTTTTTAAAAAAAAAAAAAACACGGTATTTCTGTTATTTTTCATAGAAATTACCCGTAATTTTGTACAAATTCTTTATTTTTGCAAGTAAATTGATAAAAGTATGTCTCTATGAAATATCATTTATTTAATAATATTATTGTCTTCCAGATTATTAAAAAAAGGCAAAAATACAGAAAAGTGGGTTTTTTTTTTAAATAAAAAACAGGGTATTTCTGTAATTTTTCAAAGAAATTACCCTTAATTTTTTACCAATTCTTTATTTTTGCAAGTAAATTGATAAAATTATGTCTCTTTATGAAATATCATTCATTTAATAATATTATTGTCTTCCAGATTATTAAAAAAGGCAAAAATACAGAAAATTGTGTGTGTGTTTTTTTTAAGAAAAAACAGGGTGTTTCTGTAATTTTTCATAGAAATTACCCGTAATTTTTTACCAATTCTTTATTTTTACAATAAATTGATAAAATTATCTCGCTTTATGAATAATCATTCATTTAATAGTATTATTGTCTTCAACATTATTAAAAAAGGCAAAAATACAGAAAATTGTGTATTTTTTTCAAAAAAAGACGGTATTCAGTTATTTTTCATAGAAATTACCCTTAATTTTTTACCAATTCTTTATTTTTGCAAGTAAATTGATAAAAGTATATCTCTTTATGAAATATCATTCATTTAATAATATTATTGTCTTTCAGATTATTAAAAAAGGCAAAAATACAGAAAATTGGGTGTTTTTTTGTAAAAAAAACGGTATTTGTGTTATTTTTTATAGAAATTACCCGTAATTTTTTACCAATTCTTTACTTTTGCAAGTAAATTGATAAAAATATGTCTCTTTATGAAATATCATTCATTTAAGAATATTATTGTCTTCCAGATTATTAAAAAAGGCAAAAATACAGAAAAGTAAGTATTTTTTTAAAAAAAAACACGGTACTTCTGTTATTTTTCATAGAAATAACCCGTAATTTTTTACCAATTCTTTATTTTTGCAAGTAAATTGATAAAAGTATGTCTCTATGAAATATCATTTGTTTAATAATATTATTGTCTTCCAGATTATTAAAAAAGGCAAAAATACAGAAAATTGTGTTTTTTTTTAAAAAAAAAACACGGTATTTCTGTTATTTTTCATAGAAATTACCCGTAACTTTGTACCAATTCTTTATTTTTGCAAGTAAGTTGATAAAATTATGTCTCTTTATGAAATATCATTCATTTAATAATATTAATGTCTTCCAGATTATTAAAAAAGGCAAAAATACAGAAAATTGTGTGTTTTTTTTAAAAAAAAAACACGGTATTTCTGTTATTTTTCATAGATATTACCAGTAATTTTGTAAAAACTCTTTATTTTTGCAAGTAAATTGATAAAAGTATGTCTCTATGAAATATCATTTATTTAATAATATTATTGTCTTCCAGATTATTAAAAAAAGGCAAAAATACAGAAAAGTGGGTTTTTTTTTAAATAAAAAACAGGGTATTTCTGTAATTTTTCAAAGAAATTACCCTTAATTTTTTACCAATTCTTTATTTGTGCAAGTCAATTGATAAAATTATGTCTCTTTATGAAATATCATTCATTTAATAATATTATTGTCTTCCAGATTATTAAAAAAGACAAAAAAACAGAAAATTGTGTTTTTTTGTTTAAAAAAAAACACGGTATTTCTGCTATTTTTCATAGAAATTACCCGTAATTTTTTAACAATTCTTTATTTTTGCAAGTAAATTTATAAAAGTATGTCTCTTTATGAAATATCATTCATTTAATAATATTATTGTCTTTCAGATTATTAAAAAAGTCAAAAATACAGAAAATTGTGTGTTTTTATAAAAAAAAAACACGGTATTTTTGTTATTTTTCATATAAATTACCCGTAATTTTGTACCAATTCTTTATTTTTGCAAGTAAATTGATAAAATTATGTCTCTTTATGAAATATCATTCATTTAATAATATTATTGTCTTCCAGATTATTAAAAAAGGTAAAAATACAGAAAATTGTGTGTTTTTTTTAAAAAAAAAAACACGGTATTTCTGTTATTTTTTATATAAATTACCCGTAATTTTGTACCAATTCTTTAGTTTTGCAAGTAAATTGATAAAAGTATGTCTCTTTCTGAAATATCATTTATTTAGTAATATTATTGTCTTCCAGATTATACAGAAAATTGTGTGTTTTTTTTAAAAAAAAAAAACACGGTATTTCTGTTACTTTTCATAGAAATTACCCGTAATTTGTTACCAATTCTTTATTTTTGCAAGTAAATTGATAAAATTACGTCTCTTTATGAAATATCATTCATTTAATAATTTTGTTGTTTTCCAGATTATTAAAAAAAGGCTAAAATACAGAAAATGGTGTTTTTTTTTTAAAAAAAAACGGTATTTTTGTTATTTTTTATAGAAATTACGCGTATTTTTTTAACAATTCTTTATTTTTGCAAGTAAATTTATAAAAGTATGTCTCTTTATGAAATATCATTCATTTAATAATATTATTGTCTTTCAGATTATTAAAAAAGTCAAAAATACAGAAAATTGTGTGTTTTTATAACAAAAAAAACACGCTATTTTTGTTATTTTTCATATAAATTACCCGTAATTTTGTACCAATTCTTTATTTTTGCAAGTAAATTGATAAAATTATGTCTCTTTATGAAATATCATTCATTTAATAATATTATTGTCTTCCAGATTATTAAAAAAGGTAAAAATACAGAAAATTGTGTGTTTTTTTTAAAAAAAAAACACGGTATTTCTGTTATTTTTTATATAAATTACCCGTAATTTTGTACCAATTCTTTATTTTTGCAAGTAAATTGATAAAAGTATGTCTCTTTCTGAAATATCATTCATTTAGTAATATTATTGTCTTCCAGATTATACAGAAAATTGTGTGTTTTTTTTTTAAAAAAAAACACGGTATTTCTGTTATTTTTCATAGAAATTACCCGTAATTTGTTACCAATTCTTTATTTTTGCAAGTAAATTGATACAATTACGTCTCTTTATGAAATATCATTCATTTAATAATATTATTGTCTTCCAGATTATTAAAAAAAGGCTAAAATACAGAAAATGGTGTTTTTTTTAAAAAAAACGGTATTTTTGTTATTTTTTATAGAAATTACGCGTATTTTTTTAACAATTATTTTTTTTGCAAGTAAATTGATAAAAGTATGTCTCTTTATGAAATATCATTCATTTAATAATACTATTGTCTTCCAGATTATTAAAAAAGGCAAAAATACAGAAAATTAAGTATTTTTTTAAAAAAAAAACACGGTATTTCTGTTATTTTTCATAGAAATTACCCGTAACTTTTTACCAATTCTTTATTTTTGCAAGTAAATTGATAAAATTACGTCTCTTTAAGAAATATCATTCATTTAATAATATTATTGTCTTCCAGATTATTAAAAAAAAGGCTAATATACAGAAAATGGTGTTTTTAAAAAAAAACTGTATTTTTGTTATTTTTCATAAAAATTACCCGTAATTTTTCAACAATTCTTTATTTTTGCAAGTAAATTGATAAAAGTATGTCTCTTTATGAAATATCATTCATTTAATAATATTATTGTCTTTCAGATTATTAAAAAAGGCAAAATGCAGAAAATTGTGTGTTTTTATAAAAAAAAACACGGTATTTCTGTTATTTTTCATATAAATTACCCGTAATTTTGTACCAATTCTTTATTTTTGCAAGTAAATTGATAAAATTATGTCTCTTTATGAAATATCATTCATTTAATAATATTATTGTCTTCCACATTATAAAAAAAGGTAAAAATACAGAAAATTGTGTGTTTTTTTTTTAAAAACACGGTATTTCTGTTATTTTATATAAATTACCCGTAATTTTGTACCAATTCTTTATTTTTGAAAGTAAATTGATAAAGGTATGTCTCTTTATGAAATATCATTCATTTAGTAATATTATTGTCTTCCAGATTATACAGAAAATTGTGTGTTTTTTTTAAAAAAAAACACGGTATTTCTGTTATTTTTCATAGAAATTACCCGTAATTTGTTACAAATTCTTTATTTTTGCAAGTAAATTGATAAAATTACGTCTCTTTATGAAATATAATTTATTTAATAATACGAGTATTATTGTCTTTCAGATTATTAAAAAAGGCAAAAATACAGAAAATTGTGTATTTTTTTCAAAAAAAGACGGTATTCAGTTATTTTTCATAGAAATTACTCGTAATTTTTTACCAATTCTTTACTTTTGAAAGTAAATTGATAAAAGTATGTCTCTTTATGAAATATCATTCATTTAATAATATTATTGTCTTCCAGATTATTAAAAAAGGCAAAAATACAGAAAACTGTATTTTTTTTATTTTTTTTAAACACGGTATTTCTGTTATTTTTGATATAAATTACTCGCAATTTTTTACCAATTCTTTACTTTTACAAGTAAATTGATAAAAGTATGTCTCTTTATGAAATATTATTCATTTAATAATATTATTGTCTTCCAGTTTATTAAAAAAAGGCAAAAATACAGAAAATTGTGTTCTTTTTTTTAAAAAAAAGACACGGTATTCAGTTATTTTTCATAGAAATTACTCGTAATTTTTTACCAATTCTTTACTTTTGAAAGTAAATTAATAAAAGTATGTCTCTTTATGAAATATCATTCATTTAATAATATTATTGTCTTCCAGATTATTAAAAAAGGCAAAAATACAGAAAATTGTGTGTTTTTTTTAAAAAAAAAACACGGTATTTCTGTTATTTTTCATAGAAATTACCCGTAATTTTGTACCAATTCTTTATTTTTGCAAGTAAGTTGATAAAATTATGTCTCTTTATGAAATATCATTCATTTAATAATATTAATGTCTTCCAGATTATTAAAAAAGGCAAAAATACAGAAAATTGTGTGTTTTTTTTAAAAAAAAAAAACACGGTATTTCTGTTATTTTTCATAGAAATTACCCGTAATTTTGTACAAATTCTTTATTTTTGCAAGTAAATTGATAAAATTACATCTCTTTATGAAACATCATTCATTTAATAATATGATTGTCTTCCAGATTATTAAAAAAAGGCAAAAATACAGAAAAGTGGGTTTTTTTTAAAATAAAAAACAGGGTATTTCTGTAATTTTTCAAAGAAATTACCCTTAATTTTTTACCAATTCTTTATTTTTGCAAGTAAATTGATAAAATTATGTCTCTTTATGAAATATCAATCATTTAATAATATTAATGTCTTCCAGATTATTAAAAAAGACAAAAAAACAGAAAATTGTGTTTTTTTGTTTAAAAAAAAAACACGGTATTTCTGCTATTTTTCATAGAAATTACCCGTAATTTTTTACCAATTCTTTATTTTTGCAAGTAAATTGATAAAATTATGTCGCTTTATGAATAATTATTCATTTAATAGTATTATTGTCTTCCAGATTATTAAAAAGGCAAAAATACAGAAAATTGTGTGTTTTTTTTTTAAAAAAAACAGGGTGTTTCTGTAATTTTTCATAGAAAGTACCCGTAATTTTTTACCAATTCTTTTATTTTTACAAGTAAATTGATAAAATTATGTCTCTTTATGAAATATCATACATTTAATAATATTATTGTCTTCCAGATTATTAAAAAAGGCAAAAATACAGAAAATTGTGTGTTTTTTTTTTTAAAAAAACAGGGTGTTTCTGTAATTTTTCATAGAAATTATCCCAGTAATTTTTTACCAATTCTTTTGTTTTTACAAGTAAAATGATAAAATTATGTCTCTTTATGAAATATCATACATTTAATAATATTATTGTCTTCGACATTATTAAAAAAGGCAAAAATACAGAAAATTGTGTATTTTTTTCAAAAAAAGACGGTATTTAGTTATTTTTCGTAGAAATTACCCGTATATTATTAAAAATTCTTTATTTTTGCAGGTAAATTAATAAAAGTATGTCTCTTTATGAAATATCAATCATTTAATAATATTAATGTCTTCCAGATTATTAAAAAAGACAAAAAAACAGAAAATTGTGTTTTTTTGTTTAAAAAAAAAACACGGTATTTCTGCTATTTTTCATAGAAATTACCCGTAATTTTGTACAAATTCTTTATTTTTGCAAGTAAATTGATAAAATTACATCTCTTTATGAAACATCATTCATTTAATAATATGATTGTCTTCCAGATTATTAAAAAGGCAAAAATACAGAAAATTGTGTGTTTTTTTTTTAAAAAAAAACAGGGTGTTTCTGTAATTTTTCATAGAAAGTACCCGTAATTTTTTACCAATTCTTTTATTTTTGCAAGTAAATTGATAAAATTATGTCTCTTTATGAAATATCAATCATTTAATAATATTAATGTCTTCCAGATTATTAAAAAAGACAAAAAAACAGAAAATTGTGTTTTTTTGTTTAAAAAAAAAACACGGTATTTCTGCTATTTTTCATAGAAATTACCCGTAATTTTTTACCAATTCTTTATTTTTGCAAGTAAATTGATAAAATTATGTCGCTTTATGAATAATTATTCATTTAATAGTATTATTGTCTTCCAGATTATTAAAAAGGCAAAAATACAGAAAATTGTGTGTTTTTTTTTTTAAAAAAAACAGGGTGTTTCTGTAATTTTTCATAGAAAGTACCCGTAATTTTTTACCAATTCTTTTATTTTTACAAGTAAATTGATAAAATTATGTCTCTTTATGAAATATCATACATTTAATAATATTATTGTCTTCCAGATTATTAAAAAAGGCAAAAATACAGAAAATTGTGTGTTTTTTTTTTAAAAAAAACAGGGTGTTTCTGTAATTTTTCATAGAAATTATCCCAGTAATTTTTTACCAATTCTTTTGTTTTTACAAGTAAAATGATAAAATTATGTCTCTTTATGAAATATCATACATTTAATAGTATTATTGTCTTCCAGATTATTAAAAAGGCAAAAATACAGAAAATTGTGTGTTTTTTTTTTTAAAAAAAACAGGGTGTTTCTGTAATTTTTCATAGAAAGTACCCGTAATTTTTTACCAATTCTTTTATTTTTACAAGTAAATTGATAAAATTATGTCTCTTTATGAAATATCATACATTTAATAATATTATTGTCTTCCAGATTATTAAAAAAGGCAAAAATACAGAAAATTTAATGTTTTTTTGTAAAAAAAAAAACGGTATTTGTGTTATTTTTTATAGAAATTACCCGTAATTTTTTACCAATTCTTTACTTTTGCAAGTAAATTGATAAAAAATATGTCTCTTTATGAAATATCATTCATTTAATAATATTATTGTCTTCCAGATTATTAAAAATGACAAAAATACAGAAAATTAAGTATTTTTTTTAAAAAAATTATGGTATTTCTGTTATTTTTCATAGAAATTACCCGTAATTTTTTACCAATTCTTTTATTTTTACAAGTAAATTGATAAAATTATGTCTCTTTATGAAATATCATACATTTAATAATATTATTGTCTTCCAGATTATTAAAAAAGGCAAAAATTCAGAAAATTGTGTGTTTTTTTTAAAAAAAAACAGGGTGTTTCTGTAATTTTTCATAGAAATTACCCGTAATTTTTTACCAATTCTTTTATTTTTACAAGTAAATTGATAAAAAATATGTCTCTTTATGAAATATCATTCACTTAATAATATTATTGTCTTCCAGATTATTAAAAAAGGCAAAAATACAGAAAATTAAGTATTTTTTTAAAAAAAATTATGGTATTTCTGTTATTTTTCGTAGAAATTACCCGTAATTTTTTACCAATTCTTTATTTTTGCAAGTAAATTGATAAAAGTATGTCTCTATGAAATATCATTTATTTAATAATATTATTGTCTTCCAGATTATTAAAAAAAGCAAAAATACAGAAAATTGTGTTTTTTTTATAAAAAAACGGTATTTCTGTTTTTTTCATATAAATTACTCGTAATTTTTTACCAATTCTTTATTTTTGCAAGTAAATTGATAAAATTATGTATCTTTATGAAATATCATTCATTTAATAATATTATTGTCTTCCAGATTATTAAAAAAGGCAAAAATACAGAAAATTGTGTGTGTGTTTTTTTTAAAAAAAAACAGGGTGTTTCTGTAATTTTTCATAGAAATTACCCGTAATTTTTTACCAATTCTTTATTTTTACAAGTAAATTAATAAAATTATCTCGCTTTATGAATAATCATTCATTAATAGTATTATTGTCTTCAACATTATTAAAAAAGGCAAAAATACAGAAAATTGTGTATTTTTTTCAAAAAAAGACGGTATTCAGTTATTTTTCATAGAAATTACCCGTAATTTTTTACCAATTCTTTATTTTTGCAAGTAAATTGATAAAAGTATATCTCTTTATGAAATATCATTCATTTAATAATATTATTGTCTTTCAGATTATTAAAAAAGGCAAAAATACAGAAAATTGGGTGTTTTTTTGTAAAAAAAAACGGTATTTGTGTTATTTTTTATAGAAATTACCCGTAATTTTTTACCAATTCTTTACTTTTGCAAGTAAATTGATAAAAATATGTCTCTTTATGAAATATCATTCATTTAATAATATTCTTGTCTTCCAGATTATTAAAAAAGGCAAAAATACAGAAAAGTAAGTATTTTTTTAAAAAAAAACACGGTATTTCTGTTATTTTTCATAGAAATTACCCGTAATTTTTTACCAATTCTTTATTTTTGCAAGTAAATTGATAAAAGTATGTCTCTATGAAATATCATTTATTTAATAATATTATTGTCTTCCAGATTATTAAAAAAGGCAAAAATACAGAAAATTGTGTTTTTTTTTTAAAAAAAAACACGGTATTTCTGTTATTTTTCATAGAAATTACCCGTAATTTTGAACCAATTCCTTATTTTTGCAAGTAAATTAATAAAATTATGTCTCTTTATGAAATATCATTCATTTAATAATATTATTGTCTTCCTGATTATTAAAAAAGGCAAAAATACAGAAAATTGTGTGTTTGTTTTTTTTTTTTAAAAAAAACACGGTATTCAGTTATCTTTCATAGAAATTACCAGTAATTTTTTACCAATTTTTTATTTTTGAAAGTAAATTGATAAAAGTATGTCTCTTTATGAAATATCGTTCATTTAATAATATTATTGTCTTCCAGATTATTAAAAAAGGCAAAAATACAGAAAATTGTGTGTTTTTTTTAAAAAAAAATACCGTATTCAGTTATTTTTCATAGAAATTACTCGTAATTTTTTAACAATGCTTTACTTATGCAAGTAAATTGATAAAAGTATGTCTCTTTATGAAAAATCATTCATTTAATAATGTTATTGTCTTTCAGATTATTAAAAAAGGCAAAAATACAGGAAATTGGGTGTTTTTTTGTAAAAAAACGGTATTTGTGTTATTTTTTATAGAAATTACCCGTAATTTTTTACCAATTCTTCACTTTTGCAAGTAAATTGATAAAAGTATGTCTCTTTATGAAATATCATTTATTTAATAATATTATTGTCTTCCAGATTATTAAAAAAAGCAAAAATACAGAAAATTGTGTGTTTAAAAAAAACACGGTATTTCTGTTATTTTTCATAGAAATTACCCGTAATTTTTTACCAATTATTTATTTTTGCAAGTAAATTGATAAAAGTATGCCTCTTTATGAAATATCATTCATTTAATAATATAATTGTCTTCCTGATTATTAAAAAAGGCAAAAATACAGAAAATTGTGTGTTTGTTTTTTTTTTTTAAAAAAAAACACGGTATTCAGTTATTTTTCATAGAAATTACCAGTAATTTTTTACCAATTTTTTATTTTTGAAAGTAAATTGATAAAAGTATGTCTCTTTATGAAATATCATTTATTTAATAATATTATTGTCTTTCAGATTATTAAAAAAGGCAAAAATACAGAAAATTGGGTGTTTTTTTTGTAAAAAAACGGTATTTGTGTTATTTTTTATAGAAATTACCCGTAATTTTTTACCAATTCTTTACTTTTGCAAGTAAATTGATAAAAGTATGTCTCTTTATGAAATATCATTCATTTAATAATGCTATTGTCTTTCAGATTATTAAAAAAGGCAAAAATACAGGAAATTGGGTGTTTTTTTGTAAAAAAACGGTATTTGTGTTATTTTTTATAGAAATTACCCGTAATTTTTTACCAATTCTTCACTTTTGCAAGTAAATTGATAAAAGTATGTCTCTTTATGAAATATCATTTATTTAATAATATTATTGTCTTCCAGATTATTAAAAAAGGCAAAAATACAGAAAAGTAAGTATTTTTTTAAAAAACAACACGGTATTTCTGTTATTTTTCATAGAAATTACCCGTAATTTTGTACCAATTCTTTATTTTTGCAAGTAAATTGATAAAATTATGTCGCTTTATGAATAATTATTAATTTAATAGTATTATTGTCTTCCAGATTATTAAAAAGGCAAAAATACAGAAAATTGTGTGTTTTTTTTTTTAAAAACAGGGTGTTTCTGTAATTTTTCATAGAAATTACCCGTAATTTTTTACCAATTCTTTTATTTTTACAAGTAAATTGATTAAATTATGTCTCTTTATGAAATATCATACATTTAATAATATTATTGTCTTCCAGATTATTAAAAAAGGCAAAAATACAGAAAATTGTGTGTTTTTTTAAAAAAAAAAACGGGGTGTTTCTGTAATTTTTCATAGAAATTACCCGTAATTTTTTACCAATTCTTTTATTTTTACAAGTAAATTGTTAAAATTATCTCGCTTTATGAATAATCATTCATTTAATAGTATTATTGTCTTCGACATTATTAAAAAAGGCAAAAATACAGAAAATTGTGTTTTTTTTTTTAAAAAAAAGACGGTATTTAGTTATTTTTCGTAGAAATTAATTTTGTACCAATTCTTTATTTTTGCAAGTAGGTTGATAAAATTATCTCTCTTTATGAAATATCATTCATTTAATAATATTAATGTCTTCCAGATTATTAAAAAAGGCAAAAATACAGAAAATTGTGTGTTTTTTTTTAAAAAAAAAAAACACGGTATTTCTGTTATTTTTCATAGAAATTACCCGTAATTTTGTACAAATTCTTTATTTTTGCAAGTAAATTGATAAAAGAATGTCTCTATGAAATATCATTTATTTAATAATATTATTGTCCTCCAGATTATTAAAAAAAGGCAAAAATACAGAAAAGTGGGTTTTTTTTTAAATAAAAAACAGGGTATTTCTGTAATTTTTCAAAGAAATTAACCTTAATTTTTTACCAATTCTTTATTTGTGCAAGTAAATTAATAAAATTATGTCTCTTTATGAAATATCATTCATTTAATAATATTATTGTCTTCCAGATTATTAAAAAAGACAAAAAAACAGAAAATTGTGTTTTTTTGTTTAAAAAAAACACGGTATTTCTGCTATTTTTCATACAAATTACCCGTATTTTTTTACCAATTATTTATTTTTGCAAGTAAATTGATAAAATTATGTCGCTTTATGAATAATTATTCATTTAATAGTATTATTGTCTTCCAGATTATTAAAAAAGGCAAAAATACAGAAAATTGTGTGTTTTTTTTAAAAAAAAAACAGGGTGTTTCTGTAATTTTTCATAGAAATTACCCGTAATTTTTTACCAATTCTTTTATTTTTACAAGTAAATTGATAAAATTATGTCTCTTTATGAAATATCATACATTTAATAATATTATTGTCTTCCAGATTATTAAAAAAGGCAAAAATACAGAAAATTGTGTGTTTTTTTTAAAAAAAAAACAGGGTGTTTCTGTAATTTTTCATAGAAATTACCCGTAATTTTTTACCAATTCTTTTATTTTTACAAGTAAATTGATAAAATTATCTCGCTTTATGAATAATCATTCATTTAATAGTATTATTGTCTTCGACATTATTAAAAAAGGCAAAAATACAGAAAATTGTGTATTTTTTCAAAAAAAGACGGTATTTAGTTATTTTTCGTAGAAATTACCCGTATATTATTACAAATTCTTTATTTTTGCAAGAAAATTAATAAAAGTATGTCTCTTTATGAAATATGATTTATTTAATAATATTATTGCCTTTCAGATTATTAAAAAAGGCAAAAATACAGAAAATTAAATGTTTTTTTGTAAAAAAAAAAACGGTATTTGTGTTATTTTTTATAGAAATTACCCGTAATTTTGTACCAATTCTTTACTTTTGCAAGTAAATTGATAAAAAATATGTCTCTTTATGAAATATCATTCATTTAATAATATTATTGTCTTCCAGATTATTAAAAAAGGCAAAAATACAGAAAATTGTGTTTTTTTTTTAAAAAAAAAGACGGTATTTAGTTATTTTTCGTAGAAATTAATTTTGTACCAATTCTTTATTTTTGCAAGTAGGTTGATAAAATTATCTCTCTTTATGAAATATCATTCATTTAATAATATTAATGTCTTCCAGATTATTAAAAAAGGCAAAAATACAGAAAATTGTGTGTTTTTTTTTTAAAAAAAAAAACACGGTATTTCTGTTATTTTTCATAGAAATTACCCGTAATTTTGTACAAATTCTTTATTTTTGCAAGTAAATTGATAAAAGAATGTCTCTATGAAATATCATTTATTTAATAATATTATTGTCCTCCAGATTATTAAAAAAAGGCAAAAATACAGAAAAGTGGGTTTTTTTTTAAATAAAAAACAGGGTATTTCTGTAATTTTTCAAAGAAATTAACCTTAATTTTTTACCAATTCTTTATTTGTGCAAGTAAATTAATAAAATTATGTCTCTTTATGAAATATCATTCATTTAATAATATTATTGTCTTCCAGATTATTAAAAAAGACAAAAAAACAGAAAATTGTGTTTTTTTGTTTAAAAAAAACACGGTATTTCTGCTATTTTTCATACAAATTACCCGTATTTTTTTACCAATTATTTATTTTTGCAAGTAAATTGATAAAATTATGTCGCTTTATGAATAATTATTCATTTAATAGTATTATTGTCTTCCAGATTATTAAAAAAGGCAAAAATACAGAAAATTGTGTGTTTTTTTTAAAAAAAAAACAGGGTGTTTCTGTAATTTTTCATAGAAATTACCCGTAATTTTTTACCAATTCTTTTATTTTTACAAGTAAATTGATAAAATTATGTCTCTTTATGAAATATCATACATTTAATAATATTATTGTCTTCCAGATTATTAAAAAAGGCAAAAATACAGAAAATTGTGTGTTTTTTTTAAAAAAAAAACAGGGTGTTTCTGTAATTTTTCATAGAAATTACCCGTAATTTTTTACCAATTCTTTTATTTTTACAAGTAAATTGATAAAATTATCTCGCTTTATGAATAATCATTCATTTAATAGTATTATTGTCTTCGACATTATTAAAAAAGGCAAAAATACAGAAAATTGTGTATTTTTTCAAAAAAAGACGGTATTTAGTTATTTTTCGTAGAAATTACCCGTATATTATTACAAATTCTTTATTTTTGCAAGAAAATTAATAAAAGTATGTCTCTTTATGAAATATGATTTATTTAATAATATTATTGCCTTTCAGATTATTAAAAAAGGCAAAAATACAGAAAATTAAATGTTTTTTTGTAAAAAAAAAAACGGTATTTGTGTTATTTTTTATAGAAATTACCCGTAATTTTGTACCAATTCTTTACTTTTGCAAGTAAATTGATAAAAAATATGTCTCTTTATGAAATATCATTCATTTAATAATATTATTGTCTTCCAGATTATTAAAAAAGGCAAAAATACAGAAAATTAAGTATTTTTTTAAAAAAAATTATGGTATTTCTGTTACTTTTCGTAGAAATTACCCGTAATTTTTTACCAATTCTTTATTTTTGCAAGTAAATTGATAAAAGTATGTCTCTATGAAATATCATTTATTTAATAATATTATTGTCTTCCAGATTATTAAAAAAAGCAAAAATACAGAAAATTGTGTTTTTTTATAAAAAAACGGTATTTCTGTTTTTTTCATATAAATTACTCGTAATTTTTTACCAATTCTTTATTTTTGCAAGTAAATTGACAAAATTATGTCTCTTTATGAAATATCATTCATTTAATAATATTATTGTCTTCCAGATTATTAAAAAAGGCAAAAATACAGAAAATTGTGTGTGTGTTTTTTTTTTTAAAAAACAGGGTGTTTCTGTAAATTTTCATAGAAATTACCCGTAATTTTTTACCAATTCTTTATTTTTACAAGTAAATTGATAAAATTATCTCGCTTTATGAATAATCATTCATTAATAGTAATATTGTCTTCAACATTATTAAAAAAGGCAAAAATACAGAAAATTGTGTATTTTTTTCAAAAAAAGACGGTATTCAGTTATTTTTCATAGAAATTACCCGTAATTTTTTACCAATTCTTTATTTTTGCAAGTAAATTGATAAAAGTATACCTCTTTATGAAATATCATTCATTTAATAATATTATTGTCTTTCAGATTATTAAAAAAGGCAAAAATACAGAAAATTTGGTGTTTTTTTGTAAAAAAAACGGTATTTGTGTTATTTTTTATAGAAATTACCCGTAATTTTTTACCAATTCTTTACTTTTGCAAGTAAATTGATAAAAATATGTCGCTTTATGAAATATCATTCATTTAATAATATTATTGTCTTCCAGATTATTAAAAAAGGCAAAAATACAGAAAAGTAAGTATTTTGTTAAAAAAAAACATGGTATTTCTGTTATTTTTCATAGAAATTACCCGTAATTTTTTACCAATTCTTTATTTTTGCAAGTAAATTGATAAAAGTATGTCTCTATGAAATATCATTTATTTAATAATATTATTGTCTTCCAGATTATTAAAAAAGGCAAAAATACAGAAAATTGTGTTTTTTTTTTTAAAAAAAAACACGGTATTTCTGTTATTTTTCACAGAAATTACCCGTAATTTTGTACTAATTCGTTATTTTGCAAGTAAATTAATAAAATTATGTCTCTTTATGAAATATCATTCATTTAATAATATTATTGTCTTCCTGATTATTAAAAAAGGCAAAAATACAGAAAATTGTGTGTTTGTTTTTTTTTTTTAAAAAAAACACGGTATTCAGTTATTTTTCATAGAAATTACCAGTAATTTTTTACCAATTTTTTATTTTTGAAAGTAAATTGATAAAAGTATGTCTCTTATTTAATAATATTATTGTCTTCCAGATTATTAAAAAAGGCAAAAATACAGAAAATTGTGTGTTTTTTTTTAAAAAAAATACCGTATTCAGTTATTTTTCATAGAAATTACTCGTAATTTTTTAACAATGCTTTACTTTTGCAAGTAAATTGATAAAAGTATGTCTCTTTATGAAATATCATTCATTTAATAATGTTATTGTCTTTCAGATTATTAAAAAAGGCAAAAATACAGGAAATTGGGTGTTTTTTTGTAAAAAAACGGTATTTGTGTTATTTTTTATAGAAATTACCCGTAATTTTTTACCAATTCTTCACTTTTGCAAGTAAATTGATAAAAGTATGTCTCTTTATGAAATATCATTTATTTAATAATATTATTGTCTTCCAGATTATTAAAAAAAGCAAAAATACAGAAAATTGTGTGTTTAAAAAAAAACACGGTATTTCTGTTATTTTTCATAGAAATTACCCGTAATTTTTTACCAATTATTTATTTTTGCAAGTAAATTGATAAAAGTATGTCTCTTTATGAAATATCATTCATTTAATAATATTATTGTCTTCCTGATTATTAAAAAAGGCAAAAATACAGAAAATTGTGTGTTTAAAAAAAAAACACGGTAAAAAAAACGGTATTTGTGTTATTTTTTTTAGAAATTACCCGTAATTTTTTACCAATTCTTTACTTTTGCAAGTAAATTGATAAAAATATGTCTCTTTATGAAATATCATTCATTTAATAATATTATTGTCTTCCAGATTATTAAAAAAGGCAAAAATACAGAAAAGTAAGTATTTTTTAAAAAAAAAAAAACACGGTATTTCTGTTATTTTTCATAGAAATTACCCGTAATTTTTTACCAATTCTTTATTTTTGCAAGTAAATTGATAAAAGTATGTCTCTATGAAATATCATTTATTTAATAATATTATTGTCTTCCAGATTATTAAAAAAGGCAAAAATACAGAAAATTGTGTTTTTTTTTTAAAAAAAAACACGGTATTTCTGTTATTTTTCATAGAAATTACCCGTAATTTTGAACCAATTCCTTATTTTTGCAAGTAAATTAATAAAATTATGTCTCCTTATGAAATATCATTCATTTAATAATATTATTGTCTTCCTGATTACTAAAAAAGGCAAAAATACAGAAAATTGTGTGTTTGTTTTTTTTTTTTAAAAAAACACGGTATTCAGTTATTTTTCATAGAAATTACCAGTAATTTTTTACCAAATTTTTATTTTTGAAAGTAAATTGATAAAAGTATGTCTCTTTATGAAATATCATTCATTTAATAATATTATTGTCTTCCAGATTATTAAAAAAGGCAAAAATACAGAAAATTGTGTGTTTTTTTTTTAAAAAAATACCGTATTCAGTTATTTTTCATAGAAATTACTCGTAATTTTTTAACAATGCTTTACTTTTGCAAGTAAATTGATAAAAGTATGTCTCTTTATGAAATATCATTCATTTAATAATGCTATTGTCTTTCAGATTATTAAAAAAGGCAGAAATACAGGAAATTGGGTGTTTTTTTGTAAAAAAACGGTATTTGTGTTATTTTTTATAGAAATTACCCGTAATTTTTTACCAATTCTTCACTTTTGCAAGTAAATTGATAAAAGTATGTCTCTTTATGAAATATCATTTATTTAATAATATTATTGTCTTCCAGATTATTAAAAAAAGCAAAAATACAGAAAATTGTGTGTTTAAAAAAAAACACGGTATTTCTGTTATTTTTCATAGAAATTACCCGTAATTTTTTACCAATTATTTATTTTTGCAAGTAAATTGATAAAAGTATGTCTCTTTATGAAATATCATTCATTTAATAATATTATTGTCTTTCAGATTATTAAAAAAGGCAAAAATACAGAAAATTGTGTTTTTTTTATAAAAAAAACGGTATTCCTGTTTTTTTCATAGAAATTACTCGTAATTTTTTACCAATTCTTTACTTTTGAAAGTAAATTAATAAAAGTATGTCTCTTTATGAAATATCATTCATTTAATAATATTATTGTCTTCCAGATTATTAAAAAAGGCAAAAATACAGAAAATTGAGTGTTTTTTTTAAAAAAAAACGCGGTATTTCTGTTATTTTTCATAGAAATTACCCGTAATTTTGTACCAATTCTTTATTTTTGCAAGTAAATTGATAAAATTATGTCTCTTTATGAAATATCATTCATTTAATAATATTATTGTCTTCCAGATTATTAAAAAAGACAAAAATACAGAAAATTGTGTGTGTTTTTTTTAAAAAAAATTATGGTATTTCTGTTATTTTTTGTAGAAATTACCCGTAATTTTTTACCAATTCTTTATTTTTGCAAGTAAATTGATAAAAGTATGTCTCTATGAAATATCATTTATTTAATAATAATTATTGTCTTCCAGATTATTAAAAAAAGCAAAAATACAGAAAATTGTTTTTTTTTATAAAAAAAACGGTATTTCTGTAATTTTTCATAGAAATACCCGTAATTTTTTACCAATTCTTTATTTTTACAAGTAAATTGATAAAATTATCTCGCTTTATGAATAATCATTCATTAATAGTATTATTGTCTTCAACATTATTAAAAAAGGCAAAAATACAGAAAATTGTGTATTTTTTTCAAAAAAAGACGGTATTCAGTTATTTTTCATAGAAATTACCCGTAATTTTTTACCACTTCTTTATTTTTGCAAGTAAATTGATAAAAGTATATCTCTTTATGAAATATCATTCATTTAATAATATTATTGTCTTTCAGATTATTAAAAAAGGCAAAAATACAGAAAATTGGGTGTTTTTTTGTAAAAAAAACGGTATTTGTGTTATTTTTTATAGAAATTACCCGTAATTTTTTACAAATTCTTTATTTTTGCAAGTAAATTAATAAAAGTATGTCTCTTTATGAAATATGATTTATTTAATAATATTATTGTCTTTCAGATTATTAAAAAAGGCAAAAATACAGAAAATTAAATGTTTTTTTGTAAAAAAAAACGGTATTTGTGTTATTTTTTATAGAAATTACCCGTAATTTTTTAACAATTCTTTACTTTTGCAAGTAAATTGATAAAAAATATGTCTCTTTATTAAATATCATTCATTTAATAATATTATTGTCTTCCAGATTATTAAAAAAGGCAAAAATACAGAAAATTAAGTATTTTTTTTAAAAAAAATTATGGTATTTCTGTTATTTTTCGTAGAAATTACCCGTAATTTTTTACCAATTCTTTATTTTTGCAAGTAAATTGATAAAAGTATGTCTCTATGAAATATCATTTATTTAATAATAATTATTGTCTTCCAGATTATTAAAAAAAGCAAAAATACAGAAAATTGTGTTTTTTTATAAAAAAACGGTATTTCTGTTTTTTTCATATAAATTACTCGTAATTTTTTACCAATTCTTTATTTTTGCAAGTAAATTGATAAAATTATGTCTCTTTATGAAATATCATTCATTTATTAATATTATTGTCTTCCAGATTATTAAAAAAGACAAAAATACAGAAAATTGTGTGTTTTTTTTTTAAAAAAAAAACAGGGTGTTTCTGTAATTTTTCATAGAAATTACCCGTAATTTTTTACCAATTCTTTATTTTTACAAGTAAATTGATAAAATTATCTCGCTTTATGAATAATCATTCATTAATAGTATTATTGTTTTCAACATTATTAAAAAAGGCAAAAATACAGAAAATTGTGTATTTTTTTCGGTATTCAGTTATTTTTCATAGAAATTACCCGTAATTTTTTACCAATTCTTTATTTTTGCAAGTAAATTAATAAAAGTATGTCTCTTTATGAAATATGATTTATTTAATAATATTATTGTCTTTCAGATTATTAAAAAAGGCAAAAATACAGAAAATTGTGTGTTTGTTTTTTTTTTAAAAAAAAACACGGTATTCAGTTATTTTTCATAGAAATTACCAGTAATTTTTTACCAATTTTTTATTTTTGAAAGTAAATTGATAAAAGTATGTCTCTTTATGAAATATCATTCATTTAATAATATTATTGTCTTCCAGATTATTAAAAAAGGCAAAAATACAGAAAATTGTGTGTTTTTTTTTAAAAAAAATACCGTATTCAGTTATTTTTCATAGAAATTACTCGTAATTTTTTAACAATGCTTTACTTTTGCAAGTAAATTGATAAAAGTATGTCTCTTTATGAAATATCATTCATTTAATAATGCTATTGTCTTTCAGATTATTAAAAAAGGCAAACATACAGGAAATTGGGTGTTTTTTTGTAAAAAAACGGTATTTGTGTTATTTTTTATAGAAATTACCCGTAATTTTTTACCAATTCTTCACTTTTGCAAGTAAATTGATAAAAGTATGTCTCTTTATGAAATATGATTTATTTAATAATATTATTGTCTTCCAGATTATTAAAAAAGGCAAAAATACAGAAAATTAAATGTTTTTTTGTAAAAAAAAACGGTATTTGTGTTATTTTTTATAGAAATTACCCGTAATTTTTTAACAATTCTTTACTTTTGCAAGTAAATTGATAAAAAATATGTCTCTTTATTAAATATCATTCATTTAATAATATTATTGTCTTCCAGATTATTAAAAAAGGCAAAAATACAGAAAATTAAGTATTTTTTTTAAAAAAAATTATGGTATTTCTGTTATTTTTCGTAGAAATTACCCGTAATTTTTTACCAATTCTTTATTTTTGCAAGTAAATTGATAAAAGTATGTCTCTATGAAATATCATTTATTTAATAATAATTATTGTCTTCCAGATTATTAAAAAAAGCAAAAATACAGAAAATTGTGTTTTTTTATAAAAAAACGGTATTTCTGTTTTTTTCATATAAATTACTCGTAATTTTTTACCAATTCTTTATTTTTGCAAGTAAATTGATAAAATTATGTCTCTTTATGAAATATCATTCATTTATTAATATTATTGTCTTCCAGATTATTAAAAAAGACAAAAATACAGAAAATTGTGTGTTTTTTTTTTAAAAAAAAAACAGGGTGTTTCTGTAATTTTTCATAGAAATTACCCGTAATTTTTTACCAATTCTTTATTTTTACAAGTAAATTGATAAAATTATCTCGCTTTATGAATAATCATTCATTAATAGTATTATTGTTTTCAACATTATTAAAAAAGGCAAAAATACAGAAAATTGTGTATTTTTTTCGGTATTCAGTTATTTTTCATAGAAATTACCCGTAATTTTTTACCAATTCTTTATTTTTGCAAGTAAATTAATAAAAGTATGTCTCTTTATGAAATATGATTTATTTAATAATATTATTGTCTTTCAGATTATTAAAAAAGGCAAAAATACAGAAAATTGTGTGTTTGTTTTTTTTTAAAAAAAAAACACGGTATTCAGTTATTTTTCATAGAAATTACCAGTAATTTTTTACCAATTTTTTATTTTTGAAAGTAAATTGATAAAAGTATGTCTCTTTATGAAATATCATTCATTTAATAATATTATTGTCTTCCAGATTATTAAAAAAGGCAAAAATACAGAAAATTGTGTGTTTTTTTTTAAAAAAAATACCGTATTCAGTTATTTTTCATAGAAATTACTCGTAATTTTTTAACAATGCTTTACTTTTGCAAGTAAATTGATAAAAGTATGTCTCTTTATGAAATATCATTCATTTAATAATGCTATTGTCTTTCAGATTATTAAAAAAGGCAAACATACAGGAAATTGGGTGTTTTTTTGTAAAAAAACGGTATTTGTGTTATTTTTTATAGAAATTACCCGTAATTTTTTACCAATTCTTCACTTTTGCAAGTAAATTGATAAAAGTATGTCTCTTTATGAAATATCATTTATTTAATAATATTATTGTCTTCCAGATTATTAAAAAAAGCAAAAATACAGAAAATTGTGTGTTTAAAAAAAAACACGGTATTTCTGTTATTTTTCATAGAAATTACCCGTAATTTTTTACCAATTATTTATTTTTGCAAGTAAATTGATAAAAGTATGTCTCTTTATGAAATATCATTCATTTAATAATATTATTGTCTTTCAGATTATTAAAAAAGGCAAAAATACAGAAAATTGTGTTTTTTTTATAAAAAAAACGGTATTCCTGTTTTTTTCATAGAAATTACTCGTAATTTTTTACCAATTCTTTACTTTTGAAAGTAAATTAATAAAAGTATGTCTCTTTATGAAATATCATTCATTTAATAATATTATTGTCTTCCAGATTATTAAAAAAGGCAAAAATACAGAAAATCATAGAAATTACCCGTAATTTTTTACCAATTCTTTATTTTTGCAAGTAAATTGATAAAATTATGTCGCTTTATGAATAATTATTCATTTAATAGTATTATTGTCTTCCAGATTATTAAAAAGGCAAAAATACAGAAAATTGTGTGTGTTTTTTTTTTTTTTAAAAACAGGGTGTTTCTGTAATTTTTCATAGAAATTACCCGTAATTTTTTACCAATTCTTTTATTTTTATAAGTAAATTGATAAAATTATGTCTCTTTATGAAATATCATTTATTTAATAATATTATTGTCTTCCAGATTATTAAAAAAGCAAAAATACAGAAAATTGTGTGTTTTTTTTAAAAAAAAACAGGGTGTTTCTGTAATTTTTCATAGAAATTACCCGTAATTTTTTACCAATTCTTTTATTTTTACAAGTAATTTGATAAAATTATCTCGCTTTATGAATAATCATTCATTTAATAGTATTATTGTCTTCGACATTATTAAAAAAGGCAAAAATACAGAAAATTGTGTATTTTTTTCAAAAAAAGACGATATTTAGTTATTTTTCGTAGAAATTACCCGTATATTATTACAAATTCTTTATTTTCGCAAGTAAATTAATAAAAGTATGTCTCTTTATGAAATATGATTTATTTAATAATATTATTGTCTTTCAGATTATTAAAAAAGGGAAAAATACAGAAAATTAAATGTTTTTTTGTAAAAAAAAACGGTATTTGTGTTATTTTTTATAGAAATTACCCGTAATTTTTTAACAATTCTTTACTTTTGCAAGTAAATTGATAAAAAATATGTCTCTTTATTAAATATCATTCATTTAATAATATTATTGTCTTCCAGATTATGAAAAAAGGCAAAAATACAGAAAATTAAGTATTTTTTAAAAAAAATTATGGTATTTCTGTTATTTTTCGTAGAAATTACCCGTAATTTTTTACCAATTCTTTATTTTTGCAAGTAAATTGATAAAAGTATGTCTCTATGAAATATCATTTATTTAATAATATTATTGTCTTCCAGATTATTAAAAAAAGCAAAAATACAGAAAATTGTGTTTTTTTATAAAAAAAACGGTATTTCTGTTTTTTTCATATAAATTACTCGTAATTTTTTACCAATTCTTTATTTTTGCAAGTAAATTGATAAAATTATGTCTCTTTATGAAATATCATTCATTTAATAATATTAAAAAAAACAGGGTGTTTCTGTAATTTTTCATAGAAATACCCGTAATTTTTTACCAATTCTTTATTTTTACAAGTAAATTGATAAAATTATCTCGCTTTATGAATAATCATTCATTAATAGTATTATTGTCTTTCAGATTATTAAAAAAGGCAAAAATACAGAAAATTGGGTGTTTTTTTGTAAAAAAAACGGTATTTGTGTTATTTTTTATAGAAATTACCCGTAATTTTTTACAAATTCTTTATTTTTGCAAGTAAATTAATAAAAGTATGTCTCTTTATGAAATATGATTTATTTAATAATATTATTGTCTTTCAGATTATTAAAAAAGGCAAAAATACAGAAAATTAAATGTTTTTTTGTAAAAAAAAAACGGTATTTGTGTTATTTTTTATAGAAATTACCCGTAATTTTTTAACAATTCTTTACTTTTGCAAGTAAATTGATAAAAAATATGTCTCTTTATTAAATATCATTCATTTAATAATATTATTGTCTTCCAGATTATTAAAAAAGGCAAAAATACAGAAAATTAAGTATTTTTTTTTAAAAAAATTATGGTATTTCTGTTATTTTTCGTAGAAATTACCCGTAATTTTTTACCAATTCTTTATTTTTGCAAGTAAATTGATAAAAGTATGTCTCTATGAAATATCATTTATTTAATAATAATTATTGTCTTCCAGATTATTAAAAAAAGCAAAAATACAGAAAATTGTGTTTTTTTATAAAAAAAAACGGTATTTCTGTTTTTTTCATATAAATTACTCGTAATTTTTTACCAATTCTTTATTTTTGCAAGTAAATTGATAAAATTATGTCTCTTTATGAAATATCATTCATTTAATAATATTATTGTCTTCCAGATTATTAAAAAAGACAAAAATACAGAAAATTGTGTGTGTTTTTTAAAAAAAAAAACAGGGTGTTTCTGTAATTTTTCATAGAAATTACCCGTAATTTTTTACCAATTCTTTATTTTTACAATTAAATTGATAAAATTATCTCGCTTTATGAATAATCATTCATTAATAGTATTATTGTCTTCAACATTATTAAAAAAGGCAAAAATACAGAAAATTGTGTATTTTTTTCGGTATTCAGTTATTTTTCATAGAAATTACCCGTAATTTTTTACCAATTCTTTATTTTTGCAAGTAAATTGATAAAAGTATATCTCTTTATGAAATATCATTCATTTAATAATATTATTGTCTTTCAGATTATTAAAAAAGGCAAAAATACAGAAAATTGGGTGTTTTTTTGTAAAAAAAACGGTATTTGTGTTTTTTTTTATAGAAATTACCCGTAATTTTTTACAAATTCTTTATTTTTGCAAGTAAATTAATAAAAGTATGTCTCTTTATGAAATATGATTTATTTAATAATATTATTGTCTTTCAGATTATTAGAAAAGGCAAAAATACAGAAAATTAAATGTTTTTTTGTAAAAACAAAACGGTATTTGTGTTATTTTTTATAGAAATTACCCGTAATTTTTTAACAATTCTTTACTTTTGCAAGTAAATTGATAAAAAATATGTCTCTTTATTAAATATCATTCATTTAATAATATTATTGTCTTCCAGATTATTAAAAAAGGCAAAAATACAGAAAATTAAGTATTTTTTTTAAAAAAAATTATGGTATTTCTGTTATTTTTCGTAGAAATTACCCGTAATTTTTTACCAATTCTTTATTTTTGCAAGTAAATTGATAAAAGTATGTCTCTATGAAATATCATTTATTTAATAATAATTATTGTCTTCCAGATTATTAAAAAAAGCAAAAATACAGAAAATTGTGTTTTTTTATAAAAAAAACGGTATTTCTGTTTTTTTCATATAAATTACTCGTAATTTTTTACCATTTCTTTATTTTTGCAAGTAAATTGATAAAATTATGTCTCTTTATGAAATATCATTCATTTAATAATATTATTGTCTTCCAGATTATTAAAAAAGACAAAAATACAGAAAATTGTGTGTGTTTTTTTTAAAAAAAAACAGGGTGTTTCTGTAATTTTTCATAGAAATTACCCGTAATTTTTTACCAATTCTTTATTTTTACAAGTAAATTGATAAAATTATCTCGCTTTATGAATAATCATTCATTAATAGTATTATTGTCTTCAACATTATTAAAAAAGGCAAAAATACAGAAAATTGTGTATTTTTTTCAAAAAAAGACGGTATTCAGTTATTTTTCATAGAAATTACCCGTAGTTTTTTACCAATTCTTTATTTTTGCAAGTAAATTGATAAAAGTGTATCTCTTTATGAAATATCATTCATTTAATAATATTATTGTCTTTCAGATTATTAAAAAAGGCAAAAATACAGAAAATTGGGTGTTTTTTTGTAAAAAAAACGGTATTTGTGTTATTTTTTATAGAAATTACCCGTAATTTTTTACTAATTCTTTACTTTTGCAAGTAAATTGATAAAAATATGTCTCTTTATGAAATATCATTCATTTAATAATATTATTGTCTTCCAGATTATTAAAAAAGGCAAAAATACAGAAAAGTAAGTATTTTTTTAAAAAAAACACGGTATTTCTGTTATTTTTCATAGAAATTACCCGTAATTTTTTACCAATTCTTTTTTTTGCAAGTAAATTGATAAAAGTATGTCTCTATGAAATATCATTTATTTAATAATATTATTGTCTTCCAGATTATTAAAAAAGGCAAAAATACAGAAAATTGTGTTTTTTTTTTAAAAAAAAACACGGTATTTCTGTTATTTTTCATAGAAATTACCCGTAATTTTGAACCAATTCCTTATTTTTGCAAGTAAATTAATAAAATTATGTCTCTTTATGAAATATCATTCATTTAATAATATTATTGTCTTCCTGATTATTAAAAAAGGCAAAAATACAGAAAATTGTGTGTTTGTTTTTTTTTTTTAAAAAACACGGTATTCAGTTATTTTTCATAGAAATTACCAGTAATTTTTTACCAATTTTTTATTTTTGAAAGTAAATTGATAAAAGTATGTCTCTTTATGAAATATCATTCATTTAATAATATTATTGTCTTCCAGATTATTAAAAAAGGCAAAAATACAGAAAATTGTGTGTTTTTTTTTAAAAAAAATACCGTATTCAGTTATTTTTCATAGAAATTACTCGTAATTTTTTAACAATGCTTTACTTTTGCAAGTAAATTGATAAAAGTATGTCTCTTTATGAAATATCATTCATTTAATAATGTTATTGTCTTTCAGATTATTAAAAAAGGCAAAAATACAGGAAATTGGGTGTTTTTTTGTAAAAAAACGGTATTTGTGTTATTTTTTATAGAAATTACCCGTAATTTTTTACCAATTCTTCACTTTTGCAAGTAAATTGATAAAAGTATGTCTCTTTATGAAATATCATTTATTTAATAATATTATTGTCTTCCAGATTATTAAAAAAAGCAAAAATACAGAAAATTGTGTGTTTAAAAAAAAAACACGGTATTTCTGTTATTTTTCATAGAAATTACCCGTAATTTTTTACCAATTATTTATTTTTGCAAGTAAATTGATAAAAGTATGTCTCTTTATGAAATATCATTCATTTAATAATATTATTGTCTTTCAGATTATTAAAAAAGGCAAAAATACAGAAAATTGTGTTTTTTTATAAAAAAAACGGTATTTCTGTTTTTTTCATAGAAATTACTCGTAATTTTTTACCAATTCTTTACTTAAGAAAGTAAATTAATAAAAGTATGTCTCTTTATGAAATATCATTCATTTAATAATATTATTGTCTTCCAGATTATTAAAAAAGGCAAAAATACAGAAAATTGAGTGTTTTTTTTTAAAAAAAAACGCGGTATTTCTGTTATTTTTCATAGAAATTACCCGTAATTTTGTACCAGTTCTTTATTTTTGCAAGTAGGTTGATAAAATTATGTCTCTTTATGAAATATCATTCATTTAATAATATTAATGTCTTCCAGATTATTAAAAAAGGCAAAAATACAGAAAATTGTGTTTTTTTTTTTAAAAAAAAAACACGGTATTTCTGTTATTTTTCATAGAAATTACCCGTAATTTTGTACAAATTCTTTATTTTTGCAAGTAAATTGATAAAATTACATCTCTTTATGAAACATCATTCATTTAATAATATTATTGTCTTCCAGATTATTAAAAAAAGGCAAAAATACAAAAAATTGTGTGTTTTGTTTTTTTAAAAAAAACAGGGTATTTCTGTAATTTTTCATTCATTCATTTAATAATATTATTGTCTTCCAGATTATTAAAAAAAGGCACAAATACAGAAAATTGTGTGTTTTGTTTTTTAAAAAAAACAGGGTATTTCTGTAATTTTTCAAAGAAATTACCAGTAATTTTTTACCAATTCTTTATTTTTGCAAGTAAATTGATAAAATTATGTCTCTTTATGAAATATCATTCATTTAATAATATTATTGTCTTCCAGATTATTAAAAAAGACAAAAAAACAGAAAATTGTGTTTTTTTGTTTAGAAAAAAAAAACACGGTATTTCTGCTATTTTTCAGAGAAATTACCCGTAATTTTTTACCAATTCTTTATTTTTGCAAGTAAATTGTTAAAATTATGTCGCTTTATGAATAATTATTCATTTAATAATATTATTGTCTTCCAGATTATTAAAAAAGGCAAAAATACAGAAAATTGTGTGTTTTGTTTTAAAAAAAAAACAGGGTATTTCTGTAATTTTTCAAAGAAATTACCCGTAATTTTTACCAATTCCTTATTTTTGCAAGTAAATTGATAAAATTATGTCTCTTTATGAAATATCATTCATTTAATAATATTATTGTCTTCCAGATTATTAAAAAAGACAAAAAACAGAAAATTGTGTTTTTTTGTTTAAAAAAAAACACGGTATTTCTGCTATTTCTCATAGAAATTACCCGTAATTTTTTACCAATTCTTTATTTTTGCAAGTAAATTGATAAAATTATGTCGCTTTATGAATAATTATTCATTTAATAGTATTATTGTCTTCCAGATTATTAAAAAGGCAAAAATACAGAAAATTGTGTGTTTTGTTTAAAAAAAAAAACAGGGTATTTCTGTAATTTTTCATAGAAATTACCCGCAATTTTTTACCAATTCTTTTATTTTTACAAGTAAATTGATAAAATTATGTCTCTTTATGAAATATCATTCATTTAATAATATTATTGTCTTCCAGATTATTAAAAAAGGCAAAAATACAGAAAATTGTGTGTGGTTTTTTTAAAAAAAAAACAGGCTGTTTCTGTAATTTTTCATAGAAATTACCCGTAATTTTTTACCAATTCTTTTATTTTTACAAGTAAATTGATAAAATTATCTCGCTTTATGAATAATCATTCATTTAATAGTATTATTGTCTTCGACATTATTAAAAAAGGCAAAAATACAGAAAATTGTGTATTTTTTTCAAAAAATACCGGTATTTAGTTATTTTTCGTAGAAATTACCCGTAATTTATTACCAATTCTTTATTTTTACAAGTAAATTGATAAAATTATATCTCTTTATGAAATATCATTCATTTAATAATATTATTGTCTTCCAGATTATTAAAAAAGGCAAAAATACAGAAAATTGTGTGTGTTTTTTTTAAAAAAAAATAGGCTGTTTCTGTAATTTTTCATAGAAATTACCCGTAATTTTTTACCAATTCTTTTTTTTTGCAAGTAAATTGATAAAAGTATGTCTCTATGAAATATCATTTATTTAATAATATTATTGTCTTCCAGATTATTAAAAAAGGCAAAAATACAGAAAATTGTGTTTTTTTTTTAAAAAAAAACACGGTATTTCTGTTATTTTTCATAGAAATTACCCGTAATTTTGAACCAATTCCTTATTTTTGCAAGTAAATTAATAAAATTATGTCTCTTTATGAAATATCATTCATTTAATAATATTATTGTCTTCCTGATTATTAAAAAAGGCAAAAATACAGAAAATTGTGTGTTTGTTTTTTTTTTAAAAAAAACACGGTATTCAGTTATTTTTCATAGATATTACCAGTAATTTTTTACCAATTTTTTATTTTTGAAAGTAAATTGATAAAAGTATGTCTCTTTATGAAATATCATTCATATTTAATAATATTATTGTCTTCCAGATTATTAAAAAAGACAAAAAACAGAAAATTGTGTTTTTTTGTTTAAAAAAAACACGGTATTTCTGCTATTTTTCATAGAAATTACCCGTAATTTTTTACCAATTCTTTATTTTTGCAAGTAAATTGATAAAATTATGTCGCTTTATGAATAATTATTCATTTAATAGTATTATTGTCTTCCAGATTATTAAAAAGGCAAAAATACAGAAAATTGTGTGTTTTGTTTTAAAAAAAAAACAGGGTATTTCTGTAATTTTTCATAGAAATTACCCACAATTTTTTACCAATTCTTTTATTTTTACAAGTAAATTGATAAAATTATGTCTCTTTTTGAAATATCATTCATTTAATAATATTATTGTCTTCCAGATTATTAAAAAAGGCAAAAATACAGAAAATTGTGTGTGTTTTTTTTTAAAAAAAACAGGCTGTTTCTGTAATTTTTCATAGAAATTACCCGTAATTTTTTACCAATTCTTTTATTTTTACAAGTAAATTGATAAAATTATCTCGCTTTATGAATAATCATTCATTTAATAGTATTATTGTCTTCGACATTATTAAAAAAGACAAAAATACAGAAAATTGTGTATTTTTTTCAAAAAATACCGGTATTTAGTTATTTTTCGTAGAAATTACCCGTAATTTATTACCAATTCTTTATTTTTGCAAGTAAATTAATAAAAGTATGTCTCTTTATGAAATATGATTTATTTAATAATATTATTGTCTTTCAGATTATTAAAAAAGGCAAAAATACAGCAAACTAAATGTTTGTTTGTAAAAAAAACGGTATTTGTGTTATTTTTTATAGAAATTACCCGTAATTTTTTACCAATTCTTTACTTTTGCAAGTAAATTGATAAAAAATATGTCTCTTTATGAATAATTATTCATTTAATAATATTATTGTCTTCCAGATTATTAAAAAAGGCAAAAATACAGAAAATTGTGTGTTTTGTTTTAAAAAAAAAACAGGGTATTTCTGTAATTTTTCAAAATAATTACCCGTAATTTTTACCAATTCCTTATTTTTGCAAGTAAATTGATAAAATTATGTCTCTTTATGAAATATCATTCATTTAATAATATTATTGTCTTCCAGATTATTAAAAAAGACAAAAAACAGAAAATTGTGTTTTTTTGTTTAAAAAAAAACACGGTATTTCTGCTATTTTTCATAGAAATTACCCGTAATTTTTTACCAATTCTTTATATTTGCAAGTAAATTGATAAAATTATGTCGCTTTATGAATAATTATTAATTTAATAGTATTATTGTCTTCCAGATTATTAAAAAGGCAAAAATACAGAAAATTGTGTGTTTTTTTTTAAAAAAAAAAACAGGGTGTTTCTGTAATTTTTCATAGAAATTACCCGCAATTTTTTACCAATTCTTTTATTTTTACAAGTAAATTGATAAAATTATGTCTCTTTAAGAAATATCATTCATTTAATAATATTATTGTCTTCCAGATTATTAAAAAAGGCAAAAATACAGAAAATTGTGTGTGTTTTTTTAAAAAAAAAACAGGCTGTTTCTGTAATTTTTCATAGAAATTACCCGTAATTTTTTACCAATTCTTTTATTTTTACGATAAAATTATCTCGCTTTATGAATAATCATTCATTTAATAGTATTATTGTCTTCGACATTATTAAAAAAGGCAAAAATACAGAAAATTGTGTATTTTTTTCAAAAAATACCGGTATTTAGTTATTTTTCGTAGAAATTACTCGTAATTTTTTACCAATTCTTTATTTTTGCAAGTAAATTGATAAAATTATGTCTCTTTATGAAATATCATTCATTTAATAATATTATTGTCTTCCAGATTATTAAAAAAGGCAAAAATACAGAAAATTGTGTGTGTTTTTTTTTTAAGAAAAACAGGGTGTTTCTGTAATTTATCATAGAAATTACCCGTAATTTTTTACCAATTCTTTACTTTTGCAAGTAAATTGATAAAAATATGTCTCTTTATGAAATCTCATTCATTTAATAATATTATTGTCTTCCATATTATTAAAAAAGGCAAGAATACAGAAAAGTAAGTATTTTTTTTAAAAAAAAAACACGGTATTTCTGTTATTTTTCATAGAAATTACCCGTAATTTTGTACCAATTCTTTATTTTTGCAAGTAAATTAATAAAATTATGTCTCTTTATGAAATATCATGCATTTAATAATATTATTGTCTTTCAGATTATTAAAAAAGGCAAAAATACAGGAAATTGGGTGTTTTTTTGTAAAAAAACGGTATTTGTGTTATTTTTTATAGAAATTACCCGTAATTTTTTACCAATTCTTCACTTTTGCAAGTAAATTGATAAAAGTATGTCTCTTTATGAAATATCATTTATTTAATAATATTATTGTCTTCCAGATTATTAAAAAAAGCAAAAATACAGAAAATTGTGTGTTTAAAAAAAAAACACGGTATTTCTGTTATTTTTCATAGAAATTACCCGTAATTTTTTACCAATTATTTATTTTTGCAAGTAAATTGATAAAAGTATGTCTCTTTATGAAATATCATTCATTTAATAATATTATTGTCTTTCAGATTATTAAAAAAGGCAAAAATACAGAAAATTGTGTTTTTTTATAAAAAAACGGTATTTCTGTTTTTTTCATAGAAATTATTCGTAATTTTTTACCAATTCTTTACTTAAGAAAGTAAATTAATAAAAGTATGTCTCTTTATGAAATATCATTCATTTAATAATATTATTGTCTTCCAGATTATTAAAAAAGGCAAAAATACAGAAAATTGAGTGTTTTTTTTTTAAAAAAAACGCGGTATTTCTGTTATTTTTCATAGAAATTACCCGTAATTTTGTACCAGTTCTTTATTTTTGCAAGTAAGTTGATAAAATTATGTCTCTTTATGAAATATCATTCATTTAATAATATTAATGTCTTCCAGATTATTAAAAAAGGCAAAAATACAGAAAATTGTGTATTTTTTTTTTAAAAAAAAACACGGTATTTCTGTTATTTTTCATAGAAATTACCCGTAATTTTGTACAAATTCTTTATTTTTGCAAGTAAATTGATAAAATTACATCTCTTTATGAAACATCATTCATTTAATAATATTATTGTCTTCCAGATTATTAAAAAAAGGCAAAAATACAGAAAATTGTGTGTTTGGTTTTTTTAAAAAAAACAGGGTATTTCTGTAATTTTTCATTCATTCATTTAATAATATTATTGTCTTCCAGATTATTAAAAAAAGGCACAAATACAGAAAATTGTGTGTTTTGTTTTTTAAAAAAAACAGGGTATTTCTGTAATTTTTCAAAGAAATTACCCGTAATTTTTTACCAATTCTTTATTTTTGCAAGTAAATTGATAAAATTATGTCTCTTTATGAAATATCATTCATTTAATAATATTATTGTCTTCCAGATTATTAAAAAAGACAAAAAAACAGAAAATTGTGTTTTTTTGTTTAGAAAAAAAAAACACGGTATTTCTGCTATTTTTCAGAGAAATTACCCGTAATTTTTTACCAATTCTTTATTTTTGCAAGTAAATTGATAAAATTATGTCGCTTTATGAATAATTATTCATTTAATAATATTATTGTCTTCCAGATTATTAAAAAAGGCAAAAATACAGAAAATTGTGTGTTTTGTTTTAAAAAAAAAACAGGGTATTTCTGTAATTTTTCAAAGAAATTACCCGTAATTTTTACCAATTCCTTATTTTTGCAAGTAAATTGATAAAATTATGTCTCTTTATGAAATATCATTCATTTAATAATATTATTGTCTTCCAGATTATTAAAAAAGACAAAAAACAGAAAATTGTGTTTTTTTGTTTAAAAAAAAAACACGGTATTTCTGCTATTTTTCATAGAAATTACCCGTAATTTTTTACCAATTCTTTATTTTTGCAAGTAAATTCCTGATTTTATTTTTGCAAGTAAATTCCAGATTATTAAAAAGGCAAAAATACAGAAAATTGTGTGTTTTGTTTTAAAAAAAAAACAGGGTATTTCTGTAATTTTTCATAGAAATTACCCGCAATTTTTTACCAATTCTTTTATTTTTACAAGTAAATTGATAAAATTATGTCTCTTTATGAAATATCATTCATTTAATAATATTATTGTCTTCCAGATTATTAGAAAAGGCAAAAATACAGAAAATTGTGTGTGTTTTTCAAAAAATACCGGTATTTAGTTATTTTTCGTAGAAATTACCCGTAATTTATTACCAATTCTTTATTTTTGCAAGTAAATTAATAAAAGTATGTCTCTTTATGAAATATGATTTATTTAATAATATTATTGTCTTTCAGATTATTAAAAAAGGCAAAAATACAGCAAACTAAATGTTTCTTTGTAAAAAAAAACGATATTTGTGTTATTTTTTATAGAAATTACCCGTAATTTTTTACCAATACTTTACTTTTGCAAGTAAATTGATAAAAAATATGTCTCTTTATGAATAATTATTCATTTAATAATATTATTGTCTTCCAGATTATTAAAAAAGGCAAAAATACAGAAAATTGTGTGTTTTGTTTTAAAAAAAAAAACAGGGTATTTCTGTAATTTTTCAAAGAAATTACCCGTAATTTTTACCAATTCCTTATTTTTGCAAGTAAATTGATAAAATTATGTCTCTTTATGAAATATCATTCATTTATTAATATTATTGTCTTCCAGATTATTAAAAAAGACAAAAAACAGAAAATTGTGTTTTTTTGTTTAAAAAAAAACACGGTATTTCTGCTATTTTTCATAGAAATTACCCGTAATTTTTTACCAATTCTTTATTTTTGCAAGTAAATTGATAAAATTATGTCGCTTTATGAATAATTATTCATTTAATAGTATTATTGTCTTCCAGATTATTAAAAAGGCAAAAATACAGAAAATTGTGTGTTTTTTTTTTTTAAAAAAAACAGGGTGTTTCTGTAATTTTTCATAGAAATTACCCGCAATTTTTTACCAATTCTTTTATTTTTACAAGTAAATTGATAAAATTATGTCTCTTTATGAAATATCATTCATTTAATAATATTATTGTCTTCCAGATTATTAAAAAAGGCAAAAATACAGAAAATTGTGTGTGTTTTTTTTAAAAAAAACAGGCTGTTTCTGTAATTTTTCATAGAAATTACCCGTAATTTTTTACCAATTCTTTTATTTTTACGATAAAATTATCTCGCTTTATGAATAATCATTCATTTAATAGTATTATTGTCTTCGACATTATTAAAAAAGGCAAAAATACAGAAAATTGTGTATTTTTTTCAAAAAATACCGGTATTTAGTTATTTTTCGTAGAAATTACCCGTAATTTATTACCAATTCTTTATTTTTGCAAGTAAATTAATAAAAGTATGTCTCTTTATGAAATATGATTTATTTAATAATATTATTTTCTTTCAGATTATTAAAAAAGGCAAAAATACAGCAAACTAAATGTTTGTTTGTAAAACAAAACGGTATTTGTGTTATTTTTTATAGAAATTACCCGTAATTTTTTACCAATTCTTTACTTTTTCAAGTAAATTGATAAAAAATATGTCTCTTTATGAAATATCATTCATTTAATAATATTATTGTCTTCCAGATTATTAAAAAAGTCAAAAATACAGAAAATTATGTATTTTTTTTAAAAAAATTATGTTATTTCTGTTATTTTTCATAGAAATTACCCGTAATTTTTTACCAATTCTTTATTTTTGCAAGTAAATTGATAAAAGTATGTCTCTATGAAATATCATTTATTTAATAATATTATTGTCTTCCAGATTATTAAAAAATGCAAAAATACAGAAAATTGTGTTTTTTTATAAAAAAAACTGTATTTCTGTTTTTTTCATATAAATTACTCGTAATTTTTTACCAATTCTTTATTTTTGCAAGTAAATTGATAAAATGATGTCTCTTTATGAAATATCATTCATTTAATAATATTATTGTCTTTCAGATTATTAAAAAAGGCAAAAATACAGAAAATTGTGTTTTTTTATAAAAAAACGGTATTTCTGTTTTTTTCATAGAAATTATTCGTAATTTTTTACCAATTCTTTACTTAAGAAAGTAAATTAATAAAAGTATGTCTCTTTATGAAATATCATTCATTTAATAATATTATTGTCTTCCAGATTATTAAAAAAGGCAAAAATACAGAAAATTGAGTGTTTTTTTTTAAAAAAAAACGCGGTATTTCTGTTATTTTTCATAGAAATTACCCGTAATTTTGTACCAGTTCTTTATTTTTGCAAGTAAGTTGATAAAATTATGTCTCTTTATGAAATATCATTCATTTAATAATATTAATGTCTTCCAGATTATTAAAAAAGGCAAAAATACAGAAAATTGTGTATTTTTTTTTTTAAAAAAAACACGGTATTTCTGTTATTTTTCATAGAAATTACCCGTAATTTTGTACAAATTCTTTATTTTTGCAAGTAAATTGATAAAATTACATCTCTTTATGAAACATCATTCATTTAATAATATTATTGTCTTCCAGATTATTAAAAAAAGGCAAAAATACAGAAAATTGTGTGTTTTGTTTTTTTAAAAAAAACAGGGTATTTCTGTAATTTTTCATTCATTCATTTAATAATATTATTGTCTTCCAGATTATTAAAAAAAGGCACAAATACAGAAAATTGTGTGTTTTGTTTTTTAAAAAAAACAGGGTATTTCTGTAATTTTTCAAAGAAATTACCCGTAATTTTTTACCAATTCTTTATTTTTGCAAGTAAATTGATAAAATTATGTCTCTTTATGAAATATCATTCATTTAATAATATTATTGTCTTCCAGATTATTAAAAAAGACAAAAAAACAGAAAATTGTGTTTTTTTGTTTAGAAAAAAAAAACACGGTATTTCTGCTATTTTTCAGAGAAATTACCCGTAATTTTTTACCAATTCTTTATTTTTGCAAGTAAATTGATAAAATTATGTCGCTTTATGAATAATTATTCATTTAATAATATTATTGTCTTCCAGATTATTAAAAAAGGCAAAAATACAGAAAATTGTGTGTTTTGTTTTAAAAAAAAAACAGGGTATTTCTGTAATTTTTCAAAGAAATTACCCGTAATTTTTACCAATTCCTTATTTTTGCAAGTAAATTGATAAAATTATGTCTCTTTATGAAATATCATTCATTTAATAATATTATTGTCTTCCAGATTATTAAAAAAGACAAAAAACAGAAAATTGTGTTTTTTTGTTTAAAAAAAAAACACGGTATTTCTGCTATTTTTCATAGAAATTACCCGTAATTTTTTACCAATTCTTTATTTTTGCAAGTAAATTCCTGATTTTATTTTTGCAAGTAAATTCCAGATTATTAAAAAGGCAAAAATACAGAAAATTGTGTGTTTTGTTTTAAAAAAAAAACAG
This sequence comes from Rhamphomyia laevipes, assembly GCA_963920725.1. Classification (NCBI taxonomy): domain Eukaryota; kingdom Metazoa; phylum Arthropoda; class Insecta; order Diptera; family Empididae; genus Rhamphomyia; species Rhamphomyia laevipes. The sequence goes on along the minus strand of OY987255.1, from coordinate 41,246,870 downwards.
GGTATTTCTGTAATTTTTCATAGAAATTACCCGCAATTTTTTACCAATTCTTTTATTTTTACAAGTAAATTGATAAAATTATGTCTCTTTATGAAATATCATTCATTTAATAATATTATTGTCTTCCAGATTATTAGAAAAGGCAAAAATACAGAAAATTGTGTGTGTTTTTCAAAAAATACCGGTATTTAGTTATTTTTCGTAGAAATTACCCGTAATTTATTACCAATTCTTTATTTTTGCAAGTAAATTAATAAAAGTATGTCTCTTTATGAAATATGATTTATTTAATAATATTATTGTCTTTCAGATTATTAAAAAAGGCAAAAATACAGCAAACTAAATGTTTCTTTGTAAAAAAAAACGATATTTGTGTTATTTTTTATAGAAATTACCCGTAATTTTTTACCAATACTTTACTTTTGCAAGTAAATTGATAAAAAATATGTCTCTTTATGAATAATTATTCATTTAATAATATTATTGTCTTCCAGATTATTAAAAAAGGCAAAAATACAGAAAATTGTGTGTTTTGTTTTAAAAAAAAAAAACAGGGTATTTCTGTAATTTTTCAAAGAAATTACCCGTAATTTTTACCAATTCCTTATTTTTGCAAGTAAATTGATAAAATTATGTCTCTTTATGAAATATCATTCATTTATTAATATTATTGTCTTCCAGATTATTAAAAAAGACAAAAAACAGAAAATTGTGTTTTTTTGTTTAAAAAAAAACACGGTATTTCTGCTATTTTTCATAGAAATTACCCGTAATTTTTTACCAATTCTTTATTTTTGCAAGTAAATTGATAAAATTATGTCGCTTTATGAATAATTATTCATTTAATAGTATTATTGTCTTCCAGATTATTAAAAAGGCAAAAATACAGAAAATTGTGTGTTTTTTTTTTTTAAAAAAAACAGGGTGTTTCTGTAATTTTTCATAGAAATTACCCGCAATTTTTTACCAATTCTTTTATTTTTACAAGTAAATTGATAAAATTATGTCTCTTTATGAAATATCATTCATTTAATAATATTATTGTCTTCCAGATTATTAAAAAAGGCAAAAATACAGAAAATTGTGTGTGTTTTTTTTAAAAAAAACAGGCTGTTTCTGTAATTTTTCATAGAAATTACCCGTAATTTTTTACCAATTCTTTTATTTTTACGATAAAATTATCTCGCTTTATGAATAATCATTCATTTAATAGTATTATTGTCTTCGACATTATTAAAAAAGGCAAAAATACAGAAAATTGTGTATTTTTTTCAAAAAATACCGGTATTTAGTTATTTTTCGTAGAAATTACCCGTAATTTATTACCAATTCTTTATTTTTGCAAGTAAATTAATAAAAGTATGTCTCTTTATGAAATATGATTTATTTAATAATATTATTTTCTTTCAGATTATTAAAAAAGGCAAAAATACAGCAAACTAAATGTTTGTTTGTAAAACAAAACGGTATTTGTGTTATTTTTTATAGAAATTACCCGTAATTTTTTACCAATTCTTTACTTTTTCAAGTAAATTGATAAAAAATATGTCTCTTTATGAAATATCATTCATTTAATAATATTATTGTCTTCCAGATTATTAAAAAAGTCAAAAATACAGAAAATTATGTATTTTTTTTAAAAAAATTATGTTATTTCTGTTATTTTTCATAGAAATTACCCGTAATTTTTTACCAATTCTTTATTTTTGCAAGTAAATTGATAAAAGTATGTCTCTATGAAATATCATTTATTTAATAATATTATTGTCTTCCAGATTATTAAAAAATGCAAAAATACAGAAAATTGTGTTTTTTTATAAAAAAAACTGTATTTCTGTTTTTTTCATATAAATTACTCGTAATTTTTTACCAATTCTTTATTTTTGCAAGTAAATTGATAAAATGATGTCTCTTTATGAAATATCATTCATTTAATAATATTATTGTCTTCCAGATTATTAAAAAAGGCAAAAATACAGAAAATTGTGTGTGTGTTTTTTTTTAAGAAAAACAGGGTGTTTCTGTAATTTATCATAGAAATTACCCGTAATTTTTTACCAATTCTTTATTTTTACAAGTAAATTGATAAAATTATCTCGCTTTATGAATAATCATTCATTTAATAGTATTATTGTCTTCAACATTATTAAAAAAAGCAAAAATACAGAAAATTGTGTATTTTTTTCAAAAAAAGACGGTATTCAGTTATTTTTCATAGAAATTACCCGTAATTTTTTACCAATTCTTTATTTTTGCAAGTTAATTGACAAAAGTATATCTCTTTATGAAATATCATTCATTTGATAATATTATTGTCTTTCAGATTATTAAAAAAGGCAAAAATACAGAAAATTGGGTGTTTTTTTCTAAAAAAAACGGTATTTGTGTTATTTTTTATAGAAAATACCCGTAATTTTTTACCAATTCTTTACTTTTGCAAGTAAATTGATAAAAATATGTCTCTTTATGAAATCTCATTCATTTAATAATATTATTGTCTTCCATATTATTAAAAAAGGCAAGAATACAGAAAAGTAAGTATTTTTTTTTTAAAAAAAACACGGTATTTCTGTTATTTTTCATAGAAATTACCCGTAATTTTGTACCAATTCTTTATTTTTGCAAGTAAATTAATAAAATTATGTCTCTTTATGAAATATCATTCATTTAATAATATTAATGTCTTCCAGATTATTAAAAAAGGCAAAAATACAGAAAATTGTGTGTTTTTTAAAAAAAAAAAAACACGGTATTTCTGTTATTTTTCATAGAAATTACCCTTAATTTTGTACAAATTCTTTATTTTTGCAAGTAAATTGATAAAAGTATGTCTCTATGAAATATCATTTATTTAATAATATTATTGTCTTCCAGATTATTAAAAAATGCAAAAATACAGAAAATTGTGTTTTTTTATAAAAAAAACTGTATTTCTGTTTTTTTCATATAAATTACTCGTAATTTTTTACCAATTCTTTATTTTTGCAAGTAAATTGATAAAATGATGTCTCTTTATGAAATATCATTCATTTAATAATATTATTGTCTTCCAGATTATTAAAAAAGTCAAAAATACAGAAAATTATGTATTTTTTTTAAAAAAATTATGTTATTTCTGTTATTTTTCATAGAAATTACCCGTAATTTTTTACCAATTCTTTATTTTTGCAAGTAAATTGATAAAAGTATGTCTCTATGAAATATCATTTATTTAATAATATTATTGTCTTCCAGATTATTAAAAAATGCAAAAATACAGAAAATTGTGTTTTTTTATAAAAAAAACTGTATTTCTGTTTTTTTCATATAAATTACTCGTAATTTTTTACCAATTCTTTATTTTTGCAAGTAAATTGATAAAATGATGTCTCTTTATGAAATATCATTCATTTAATAATATTATTGTCTTCCAGATTATTAAAAAAGGCAAAAATACAGAAAATTGTGTGTGTGTTTTTTTTTAAGAAAAACAGGGTGTTTCTGTAATTTATCATAGAAATTACCCGTAATTTTTTACCAATTCTTTATTTTTACAAGTAAATTGATAAAATTATCTCGCTTTATGAATAATCATTCATTTAATAGTATTATTGTCTTCAACATTATTAAAAAAAGCAAAAATACAGAAAATTGTGTATTTTTTTCAAAAAAAGACGGTATTCAGTTATTTTTCATAGAAATTACCCGTAATTTTTTACCAATTCTTTATTTTTGCAAGTAAATTGACAAAAGTATATCTCTTTATGAAATATCATTCATTTGATAATATTATTGTCTTTCAGATTATTAAAAAAGGCAAAAATACAGAAAATTGGGTGTTTTTTTCTAAAAAAAACGGTATTTGTGTTATTTTTTATAGAAAATACCCGTAATTTTTTACCAATTCTTTACTTTTGCAAGTAAATTGATAAAAATATGTCTCTTTATGAAATCTCATTCATTTAATAATATTATTGTCTTCCATATTATTAAAAAAGGCAAGAATACAGAAAAGTAAGTATTTTTTTTTAAAAAAAAACACGGTATTTCTGTTATTTTTCATAGAAATTACCCGTAATTTTGTACCAATTCTTTATTTTTGCAAGTAAATTAATAAAATTATGTCTCTTTATGAAATATCATTCATTTAATAATATTAATGTCTTCCAGATTATTAAAAAAGGCAAAAATACAGAAAATTGTGTGTTTGTTTTTTTTTTTTAAAAAAAACACGGTATTCAGTTATTTTTCATAGAAATTACCAGTAATTTTTTACCAATATTTTATTTTTGAAAGTAAATTGATAAAAGTATGTCTCTTTATGAAATATCATTCATTTAATAATATTATTGTCTTCCAGATTATTAAAAAAGGCAAAAATACACAAAATTGTGTGTTTTTTTTAAAAAAAATACCGGATTCAGTTATTTTTCATTGAAATTACTCGTAATTTTTTAACAATGCTTATCTTTTGTAAGTAAATTGATAAAAGTATGTCTCTTTATGAAATATCATTCATTTAATAATGTTATTGTCTTTCAGATTATTAAAAAAGGCAAAAATACAGGAAATTGTGTGTTTTTTTGTAAAAAAAACGGTATTTGTGTTATTTTTTATAGAAATTACCCGTAATTTTTTACCAATTCTTCACTTTTGCAAGTAAATTGATACAAGTATGTCTCTTTCTGAAATATCATTTATTTAATAATATTATTGTCTTCCATATTATTAAAAAAAGCAAAAATACAGAAAATTGTGTGTTTAAAAAAAAAACACGGTATTTCTGTTATTTTTCATAGAAATTACCCGTAATTTTTTACCAATTATTTATTTTTGCAAGTAAATTGATAAAAGTATGTCTATTTATGAAATATCATTCATTTTATAATATAATTGTCTTTCAGATTATTAAAAAAGGCAAAAATAAAGAAAATTGGGTGTTTTTTTGTAAAAAAAAACGGTATTTGTGTTATTTTTTATAGAAATTACTCGTAATTTTTTACCAATTCTTTACTTTTGCAAGTAAATTGATAAAAGTATGTCTCTTTATGAAATATCATTTATTTAATAATATTATTGTCTTCCAGATTATTAAAAAAAGCAAAAATACAGAAAATTGTGTGTTTAAAAAAAACACGGTATTTCTGTTATTTTTCATAGAAATTACCCGTAATTTTTTACCAATTCTTTATTTTTGCAAGTTAATTGATAAAAGTATGTCTCTTTATGAAATATCATTTATTTAATAATATTATTGTCTTCCAGATTATTAAAAAAAGCAAAAATACAGAAAATTGTGTGATTTTTTTTAAAAAAAAAAACACGGTATTTCTGTTATTTTTCATAGAAATTACCCGTAATTTTGTACCAATTCTTTATTTTTGCAAGTAAATTGATAAAATTATGTCTCCTTATGACAAATCATTCATTTAATAATATTATTGTCTATCAGATTATTAAAAAAGGCAAAAATACAGAAAATTGTGTGTGTTTTTTTTAAAGAAACACGGTATTTCTGTAATTTTTCATAGAAATTACCCGTAATTTTTTACCAATTCTTTATTTTTGCAAATAAATTGATAAAAGTATGTCTCTTTATGAAATATCATTCATTTAATAATATTATTGTCTTCCAGATTATTAACAAAGACAAAAATACAGAAAATTGTATGCTTTTTTTAAAAAAAAAACACGGTATTTCTGTTATTTTTCATAGAAATTACCCGTAATTTTTTACCAATTCTTTATTTTTGCAAGTAAATTGATAAAAGTATGTCTCTTTATGAAATATCATTCATTTAATAATATTATTGTCTTCCAGATTATTAAAAAAGGCAAAAATACAGAAAATTGTGTTTTTAAAAAAAAAACGCGGTATTTCTGTTATTTTTCATAGAAATTACCCGTAGTTTTTTACCAATTCTTTATTTTTGCAAGTAAGTTGATAAAATTACGTCTATTTATGAAATATTATTCATTTAATAATATTATTGTCTTCCAGATTATTAAAAAAAAGGCTAAAATACAGAAAATGGTGTTTTTTTGAAAAAAAAGGTATTTTTGTTATTTTTCATAGAAATTACCCGTAATTTTTTAACAATTCTTTATTTTTGCAAGTAAATTGATAAAAGTATGTCTCTTTATGAAATATCATTCATTTAATAATATTATTGTCTTCCAGATTATTAAAAAAGGCACAAATACAGAAAATTGTGTGTTTTTTTTTAAAAAAACACGGTATTTCTGTTATTTTTCATAGAAATTACCCGTAATTTTTTACCAATTCTTTATTTTTTCAATTAAATTGATAAAATTATGTCTCTTTATGAAATATCATTCATTTAATAATATTATTGTCTTCCAGATTATTAAAAAAGGCAAAAATACAGAAAATTGTGTGTGTTTTTTTATGTGTAATGTGTTATGTTAGTGTGTTATGATGTATTAATTTTTTTGATAAAGTTCATCCCCTTGGATAGGTCCAGGGTCATTCTTTCGGTAGTATCTAGAACATATGCTTCTAGTGTTCAAATTCTGGTTCTAGCATAAGCTGAACATTTGTAAAAGTAGTGCTCAACCAATTCATAATATTCGCAGAATTTCTTGGATGCAGGTGACATAACTACCGCTATCCTGTGGAGGTGTTTGTTAAATTTACAGTGTCCTGTCCCGATCATCAGCACCTTTCTGAGATCTGTGTGCTTTTGCCCTAGGAGGAGTTTAGCTTTTCGTAGGTCGGGTCGGGACTTTAAACAAAAAAATTTTTTTGTTCACATTGGCCCAAGTTTTAATAATGTCTAAGGTGGTATTGGGTTTAGCTCCTATTTAGTTCACCCGCTGAAGTATTGATAGCTGTTGCTAAACACTTTGGATATTTGTTACCGCTTCATAGAGCATATATGGACGAACTATCCTTGTATACTACCAATGCACCAGTTTTGGACTAAGTCCCCAGGTTTAACCAAAGGTACGTCATCAGGTCCTAGTGAACAAAATCATTTCGGTTTCAGCTGGGTTAACCGAAAGATGCTCTTTATTACACATACTTCCAATATGCGCAAGGCTGACGTCATCAGGTCACATTTTGTAGGTAGTTGACTCCATAAATGATGAGTATGTTTCCATCATCAGCAAAGCTTATTTAGTATTTAGCTAAATGTCAAAAATTAGTTTATTTTATATCTATTTTATTTATTTGATACAAATTAATGTAACATCATTTAGATCTAATGGTATATTTTACAGATTGATTAATTTAAAATATATTAGACAATCGAATCGAAATAGACAAAGTTAGCTACAATTTGGTATAATATTTATTTTTCTACATTGTTACAATGAATTTAGTATTTTATTAAAATTTATGATAAAAACTGCTTATAATATATGATAAAACCTGCTTATACATATATACAATATACATATATTATTACGAATTAAAATATGTTGAAGTTGCTAAAAACCGCCATGTCCTACTTTTAACGATCCCTGGGAGTAGCATAACTGAACATGGGGCGCTATATAATTGGTGTTTAGGTGTCGATTAACACATTTGCAAAGTTTTAAGAGTGTGTGGGGTTAAAGGGTAAAATGAAAGACTTCCGATTCACACCTTAAATCCACATTTATTATAATTTTTAATATAATTATTTTTAAGTTTTTTATTTATAATAATATTAATCATAATTGTTTTAATTCTGATTTAATTAGTTTTTAGAATTTAATATAAAAGTTATTTATTCATATTTTATAATATAAAATATATTTATTTAATTATTATTTAATTCGTTTTTAGAATCTTAGTATAAAACTTATTTATTTATAGTTTAATTAATTAACTTATTTATTCTTAGTTTAATTAATTAACTTATTTATTTTTAGTCTAGTTAATTTTATATTTATTATATATTGTTTTTATAATTTTAATGATTATTTTCATAACGCAACAACTTAATGTTTTAACAGATTAACTATTTAATTTAGCGCGATACTGTACTTAAATAAACTTTACAATTCCTTTTACTTTCGCTTTTTAATAAATCGACCGGTCGGTGTGAAATTCAAAACTTGAGTAGTTATTAATTTTTAAGAGATGCGAAATTTAATTGCTAATCATGCGATTGTCCAACAACAACTTTGGCAATAGAAAATTACCAATATTCCTATTGGACAACTGCATCAGCAGATAATAAAAGCAATAGATGAACGATCGAGAATCGAAAATGGTAAATAGAAATACAACATGTGATGTTTATCGTAGGGTTGTTGCAACTGATATCTTGCGCTCGAGCGGCAAGGCGACGATCACAAAATATCAGCTGCAACGACCGCTACATTACCCCCCTTCAAGCATTTTCGACCTTTTCGATGAAGCCTGGTTTCAGACGGTCTAAAGAAATCGACGTGTGTTTATTATTAATGTCGATGATGTAATTGTTCCTTAGACGTCGTATTACTTTATGTGGCCCCGTATATGGATTCGTTATACTCGATTTTATTGCGTCCTTTCTGACGAAAACAAATTCACAATTTTTAAGGTCTGACGGAAAGAATATTGATTTTTGGTTATGTCTTGTTTGTGTTGGTTGGAGGTCATTCATTGTCTGTTTCAGTCTTGTGATCAGGGAGTCTTGGTCTATATTGGGTTTATTATTTTTATCGATGAAAAATTCGCCTGGCAATTTCAGACATTGGCCATAAACCATTTCGGCGGGTGAAGCTTTTAAATCTTCTTTAACTGCTGCTCTCATTCCTAATAAGACTATTGGAAGCTCAGTTGTCCAATTTCGATGATTGCAACGAGCTCGTAATGAAGATTTTAGTTGCCTGTGTAGACGTTCGACTAAACCATTGGATTGTGGATGGTAAGGCGAAGTACGTATCCTATGCGTGCCAAGCATTTTATTTAATTGGGTGAATAATTTGGACTCAAATTGTCTGCCTTGATCGGTAGTGATTGTAGCAGGGACGCCAAAGCGTGAAATGTAGTTTTCAACGAATGTTTTGGCAACTGAAATGGCGGTCATGTCTTTCATGGGATACGCTTCTGGCCAACGAGTGAAGCGATCGATAATGGTAAGCAGGTAACTAAAATCTTCCGACGGTGGAAATGGGCCAACAATATCCATGTGGATGTTTTCAAAACGACAGTTAGGAAGAGGAAATGTACCCAACGGACTTTTTGTATGACGATGTATTTTACATTTCTGACATTCGATACAATTTCTGGTCCATTGGGCGATATCTTTATTTAGGCCGGGCCAGAAATAACGTGAAGCAATTATTTTACGAGAGGTTCGAGTGCCAGGATGGGAAAGGTTGTGCAACACATTGAAAATAGAACGGCGCAGCTGTTTTGGTACGTATGGTCGGTTCTGTCCGGTGGAAGTGTCGCAATAAATTTTTATGTCGGGAAAATCGAAAATTTCTAGTTTGAATTTTGTTGAAGGGTCACTGTCTCGTGTCAATAGTTCCTGTAATTCGGGGTCGTTTTTCTGATCTTTTGCTATTTTATCTAGGTTGAAATTGTCTTTAGATATTTCTGAAATTCGTGAAAGGCTGTCCGCGACTAAATTGTCTGTGCCTTTTACGTAAATGATGTCTGTTGTGAATTGAGCAATAAAGTCTAGATGTCGTGTTTGTCTTGGGCTGCGTTCTGTCTTTGATTTAATCGCAAAAGTTAAAGGTTTATGATCAGTAAAGATCTGAAATTGTCTTCCTTCAATAAAATAACGAAAGTGTTTAATAGCTAGATATATAGCTAACAGCTCGCGGTCAAAAGCGGAGTATTTTTGTTCTGTTGTAGAAAGTTTCTTAGAAAAAAATGAGATAGGCTCCCAGTGATCTATATTGAATTGTTGCAGGACTGCTCCTACGGCTATGTCCGACGCGTCAGTAGCAATGCTGTATTGACCGTTTATTTGAGGATGTGCCAATATAGTAGCTTTGGCCAGAGCTTCCTTGACCTTTTCGAAGTGTTGGTCTAGCTCTGAGGGCCAGTAGTAATTTTTCGGAGATTTTGGCTTTTTAAGTAACAGCGTTAAGTGGGAGTGGATCGGTGCTAACATTTCAGCAAGTTTTGGTAAAAAACGATGATAATAATTTATCATGCCTATAAAACGTTGTATTGCCTTAATGGAATCAGGTTTTGGAAATTCTCTGATTACCTTTATTCGGTCGTGTGCAGGAAAAATGCCAGAGGAATTGATTTTGTGGCTTAAGAAATCGATGGACTCGACTCCAAATACACATTTTGCAGCATTCAAAGTAATGCCGAATTCTGAAAGGCGTTGAAATAGTTTTTCTAAGTGCTGCATGTGTTCGCTTTCGGATTTTGATGCTATGAGTATGTCATCGATGTAGGCGAAAGCGAACTCAAGATCCCTGCAGACTGCATTTATAAAACGTTGGAATGTTTGAGCAGCGTTTCGTAAGCCGAAAGGCATTCGCAAAAACTCAAACAATCCGAAGGGCGTTGTTATTGCTGTTTTATGCATGTCATCCGAAGCCACCGGTATAAGGTGGTAAGCCCTGACCAAATCTACTTTTGAGAATATTGTGCAACCCTGCAAATTCATTGAGAAATTTTGGATGTGTGGTATGGGATACCTATCCGGGACAGTGATATCATTTAAGCGTCTATAATCTCCACAAGGTCGCCAATCAGAGTTATTCTTCTTTTTGACCAAGTGGAGAGGAGAAGATACTGAAGAATCGGACTGTCTGCAAATCCCTATGTCAACCATATGTTGAAATTCGGTTTGAGCAATTTTGTGTCGTGTTGCGTCCAGACGTCGTGGTCTGGCGAACGGTAGTTGACCTTTAGTTTCAATGTGGTGCACAACGTTGTGTTTTACGGGAAGAAAATAGTTGGTGGGTTGTGTTAGTGTTGGAAATTTATTTAATAACTTAGTAAATTTGTTAGGACAAGAGAACTGTTTAATAGAGAGTGACATTTTTTCATTTGTTAGAACTATTTTAGGATTTGATAAAGTTGATACGTGGAGTAAGGTTTTTGGATCGACCAATCGTTTTTGCTTCACGTCAACTAGCAGGCCAAATTTGTGTAGAAAATCAGCACCAATTATAGGGTGTTGCACAGCAGCAACTATAAAAGGATGAGTAAAATTTCTTCGCAGGCCAAGATTTAAAGTTAATAGTTTTGAACCGAAAGTGTTGATCAAGGATCCATTAGCTGCTGTCAAAATTAAATTATTTTTTGATGGTTTTTCTGTAATTAATTTATTTCTTGGTATAACGGATAAATCCGCACCTGTGTCGATCAGAAAATTTTGTTTAGAATTGAGATCGTTGATAAATAAACGGCTTATTTGATGGATCTGTGACTGTGCCGTTTCAGCCACAGGGTGCTCTAGTTTGGGGAACCAGTAGCAAGTGATGTATTTCTTGAATTATCCAAGACTTGGGTACAAGCACACTTGCGTGCCTTGTCACCAAATTTCTTGTGATAATAACATATATTTTTATCTGTCGATCTCCCGGTTGATCGTGATCTCGATCGGTGACGTGAAAATTGCCGGCTGCGGTCATTGAAATTTAATTTTGATAATAATTGTTCTATTTTGGCAAGTCTGGACTCAATGTTATTATTGGACGATTCAGATTTCTTTGCGCCGCTTGAAAAATTGTTAGAAAGGCTATTAATGGATGCTGAAGAAGCTTCTGTTGCTTCGAAGATTTTGTCAGCGAGAGTGATCAGCTCATCTGTAGGTTTGTCGCCCACAGACACCAAAGCAATGTTTAGCGCCTGCGGTAGCCGACGTAACCAAAGTTTTTTGATTACCTCTTTGTCGAATGTATCACCAGCCGTCTGCTTCATTGAACGGAAGAGTGCTGATGGTTTTCGATCGCCAAGGTCGACTCTTTCCAACAATTCTTCAAGCCGTTTGCTTTCTGATGCCGAATGTCGTGAAATAAGTGTTGTTTTTAAAAGTAAATATTTGTCGTTTGCAGGTGGTTCGGCGATAATGTCGATGACGGATTCACAAGTATCTGCTGGTAAAGCAGCAATCGTCAGACAATACTTGGTTTCATCTTTTCTGATCTTAAAAACGGCGAATTGTGCTTCTGCTTGTATAAACCATGTCGCGGGATTGTTAGGCCAAAATGATGGTAATCTCACCTTAGTAAAGTCAATGGCGTCAGTGTGTACCGTTTTGTCCTGAGTCGTTAAATCAATATTCTTTTCTGTGTTAGGCATTTTTATTTAAAAATATTATGAATCAATGCTAAAAACGAAAAATTCAGGCCGAAAATGCAAGAAGTAGGTACCACCCGATGTATATAAAAAAAAAAATGGATGTAAAGTAAAAAGATTGTAAGATATAGTATTTATGAATTTATTGTAATCGAAAAAAAAAAAAAAAATATATTTTGTAAAGTAAATTTTGGTAAAATCAATTTTTAATTGTGTTATAATTGATGATTTAGTTGTTTTATTAAAATTTAAATATTATAATATGATTTAATTTAATATATTAGATTTAGTTCAATAACACAACTTTTTTTTGTTAAAATTTTAAATATTGTAATATAATTTAGTATATACTGTATATTTTTATATAATATAAAATTTTTTTTTTTTATATTTACAATTATATTTTTAATTGTAATGATTGTTGTACAAGTTCCCTTTTTTTTTAAATTATTTAATTATTTTGTAAAAATATATTTATGATTAACAATTGTACTTTATCACAATATTTTATTTTGGTGTTAATGTATTCAATACATAAAATTTAGTTAACAACTAATTTTTAATAATTAATAAAAGAAAATTTAATTTTAAAAATTGAAATTTACAAAAAGTAATAGGTATATAAAAAAAACGAAGAAAAACCTTGGATGATCTATTCGATGTTTTTTCTGCTGCTTCTGTATTTTCTATGGAACTGTAGAATATTTGTAAAAATCGTTGTTGTGCTGATATTTGTTGCAAAAATTACAAAATAAAAATGTTGAAATGTTGGAAAACTTGTTGATAATTATGAAAATTGTTGATATTTTATGACGATATTAATAGTGGTTTGTTGAAATGATGATATTAGTAGTTGATTGTTGAAATTAATTAATATTTGATTGTTGAAATTTAAATTAAATTTAATAATAATCTTTTCGTTTTTTAAATAACTTTTTTTTATATATATGAAACACGAAAAGAGATAAAAAAAACTTTTATCCACCAATTTACCACTTTTTAAACAATTATTGTTTGTTGCCAAGTCACTATGAAATATAACTATGAAACTGTTATTTTTTTTTTAAATATATTGTTTCAGATTTTTTAGATTTTTTTTTTAAATAAATTTATATACTTATTTATATAATAGTATAAATATACAAAAAGTGACTTGTAACCAAACTCTTTTAATTTTAAAACGTTTTTAATTTTGTGTTCATTAATTTTTTAATACATAAAAAAACTCGGGGTCACCAATATGTGGGGTTAAAGGGTAAAATGAAAGACTTCCGATTCACACCTTAAATCCACATTTATTATAATTTTTAATATAATTATTTTTAAGTTTTTTATTTATAATAATATTAATCATAATTGTTTTAATTCTGATTTAATTAGTTTTTAGAATTTAATATAAAAGTTATTTATTCATATTTTATAATATAAAATATATTTATTTAATTATTATTTAATTCGTTTTTAGAATCTTAGTATAAAACTTATTTATTTATAGTTTAATTAATTAACTTATTTATTCTTAGTTTAATTAATTAACTTATTTATTTTTAGTCTAGTTAATTTTATATTTATTATATATTGTTTTTATAATTTTAATGATTATTTTCATAACGCAACAACTTAATGTTTTAAAAGATTAACTATTTAATTTAGCGCGATACTGTACTTAAATAAACTTTACAATTCCTTTTACTTTCGCTTTTTAATAAATCGACCGGTCGGTGTGAAATTCAAAACTTGAGTAGTTATTAATTTTTAAGAGATGCGAAATTTAATTGCTAATCATGCGATTGTCCAACAACAACTTTGGCAATAGAAAATTACCAATATTCCTATTGGACAACTGCATCAGCAGATAATAAAAACAATAGATGAACGATCGAGAATCGAAAATGGTAAATAGAAATACAACATGTGATGTTTATCGTAGGGTTGTTGCAACTGATATCTTGCGCTCGAGCGGCAAGGCGACGATCACAAAATATCAGCTGCAACGACCGCTACAAGTGTACCAATATTTTTCTTTTTTCATTAATTTCTCTTTTTCATTACATTATTTATTATTACGTAAACATAAAAATCTTTATGAAATAAAAAAGTACAATGAATATTTTAAGAAACAAATTCAAATTAATTTCAATCTATAAATCTCAGGCATTTGTGAATAAGTAAATAACTGAATTTTTGAACAACCGAGAAAAACCTAATTTTGTGTTTTTTTCTTAGGTCTCTTAATTGTTAATGTTATTAAAATTATTTTTTTGTCAGAAAGTCAAAAAATAGTAAATATTATCTTTCGTTATAAAAAAAAATAAACTTTTACATCTATAACACCTTCAAATTGAAGAAAAATTAAAAGATATTTTTCGGCCAAATTCATTGTAAATGGGATAAAATAATTAACTGAACATATACATTTATTGAATATTTTGTATTCTTATTTCTGAAATAAAAATAAATTTGCAAAAACGAGGTAAGTTTACATATTACTTTGTGAGCAAAACAAGAATTTGATTTTTCATGAGCTTTTAGAAAATATGTCCCAAGCAGAAATTTTAGTCAGGGTTTCGACATTCTTACCAAAATTCGGCCCAGTATCCACACAGTATTTGTGTACGTGTGTACTCAGAAATTGATATATTTCATTGTTGGCACGTATCTGTTACCAAGTGGGGATATGGTTACCAATAAAAATTATTATTATACAAATAAAAAAACATGGTCTTATTATTTTTACAAAAAAAGTTTTTTATTTACAAGGTTTACATATTTGATTTGATTTCATAAATTTTTTTCCTCCATTCTGATTATATTTAAATAATTTTTTATATAATTGTAAAATCTTCTTATCATTTTTTTCTAAATTACTCGAAAATTCATTTAAAAACTCTTTAATTTTTTTTTGTTTTGCTTTATAACATAAATATACAGCACAATAATTTCCGCACGTTGTTGAAAAAAAACCCTGCAATCTTTTTGAGCTTCCTGAAAATGTTTTACTATTGTTTTTCAAAAATTCTAAAAATTGCTGATTTGATGGCAACTCTCCCAATGAATCGAAATATTCCGCTGTTCCTTTCGAATTAAAATAAAAAGCGACCCAATGCATACCAGGTTTTGATGCCGGATCTGTATTTGCAATTATTAAAGCCGGTTTTTTTCTTATTTTTAGTGGTAATTGATCAGCTGGTAAAACTCCTTGAAAATATTTTTTGGTGCATCGATTTTTTAGAAGAGCACGTGTGAGTTCTAAAGTATCCATCATATTGATTGATGTGTGAAGAAAATAGTTCTTTATAACCTTTGATGAATGTTCCTATTTGGATCTATTTCGAAAATTGCATCATATTCGCAATATACAAGACATGTTACCGCCTCTTGCAAAGCTCTATGGAAACGTCCCTCTATTTTCACAGTGCCCTGATTTAATAAACTCGAACAGTGTGAATTCTTTGAATGGTCTGAAGTAAGATCGAATGCAAGCAAAAAATGGCCATTATCAAACAACTTTTTACTAATTTGATGACTTCTATCATCATAATGAATTCCAGTACATCTGAATATTGTGTGATAGCCTCTAGTACTAATAATATTTTTATTATTACTATAATCAAATTCCAGAGGCTGAGAAGATATGTGAACTCCATTAACAACCAAGTTAAACCGTTGCAACTTCTAATGTTGAAAATTAAATGGATTTTCTGCTCTTTCACCAGAATAAGCTTTATTAGAAATCATGCAAAATATTAATAAATTAGGCAACTGGCCAATAACTACATTATCAAGCGCTAATGAATGACTTCCGGGATGCAAAGTAAAAGATTTTACTTCGACTCGCTTGTACGGATAAATCGCATTTCTAGTTTGCAAAACTTTGTGATGCGCTAGTAAAATATCGGTATTCAGAGTTATATGATTTATGTATAAAGTTGCTTCAAGAATTTTTATTGATGATTCACCAGTCGCAGTCTCCATTAAGCAAAAATCAGGTTTTTCTAGATTTAAAGTAACTTTCAAATCGACATTATTTAATAGATATTTTGGCTGATTAAATATATCCGCATGAATTTTGCCCATAAGCTCGACTTTATTGCCTTCTTTAAATAATTTTCTTCTTTTATCTAATCCAGGATTTTCCTTATCTATAATAGAATTAACTTTTCCCGTATCTAAAAACCATCCAGAAGACTCGAGATGAGTTTGTGATGCATCAAATCCATAATTTAAAAGTGTTTCTATGTATGCTCTGTAATGGTAGTTATTATCCTATTGTGATACTGGAATATTATTTAAAGATACGATGCAATTTCGGATAAGCGAATGCAGAATATTATTCACAACGCCGACTTTTGGGGTAATCGATTTTGGATCAGGCGATTTCGCTTCAGTTCCTCTTTTAATTTGTAGAACCATTCTTAAATGTATATTTGAAATATCTCTATAAGTTTCACCATATCCCAAAGATACAAATTCGATAGAACTGGCATTATCTAAAGATGCAATGGAGCTGAAAGGAACTTCTTCACAACGTAAAACACTCGATTGAATAGGTAATGGCGAAATAGGTCCAATTCGCTTTTCATGCATTCTACATGTGCTGCCATATTTATCTATTTTTAGTTTGTAAATATGTCTGATTTATTACGATTTTTTAGAAATTTTTTTAATTTCGATATATGTCTTCCTTTGCCGCTAGTCAAAGACTGGGTTTTAGCTTTCAAAGTTTTCTTTTTTATACGTAATCCGGACCCCGACTGAGCCATATTTTTAAGCTTTCTTATACCTTTTTCTTTAAGCTCATTTACAGCAGCAACACTTTGATGTTTTAAAATTTCAGTTATGGGTCTACTACCAATATCTTCTAAAACAGCCTTTCCCGATTTAATTGCTTGATTTTTTAATGCTGAAATCCCCGATTGCCACAATGGTTTCAAACCACCAATTTGGCTCATATAATAATTTGTGTATACTTTTTCCATGGTTGAATACAGAATGAAGAAATTATAACCGGACGTTTTATTTATATAGTTCCTAATTTCTTAAAATGTAATGTGCAAAATATTGGTGTCGAACTAGCTTTGAAATCGACTTTTCTACCCAAGTCATCTGCTATCAATAATGAAATACTTGGAATAGAAGAAATTTCTATTGGCGAGTACTCGATTCTATCAAATTTAATATGCTGTTGCGACCCATTGACTGGCAGGACTCGTATACATCTTATAAATTGACTGCCAAATAATCTAGGTTTTATAATATCGCTATAAACGAAAATATGACCAACCACATTATGTTTTTCTTTTTTTATTTTTAAATGATTTATTAAGCTTTCAATTGAGCCTATGAGAGGAAATATCATTTCAAGTATCTGAAAATTGTTTATAATCAGGCCTTCAGTTTCTTTGTTTATTTCCTTATTTTTATTATCCTCATTTTGCGATCGCGCTTGTGTGTTCATAAAGAAATGTTTAGGAGGTGAAACACTTGCCGGATTAGACGGTATAATTGTTTTTCTGGAAAAATTTTAATCCATATTGAGCTCATTTAAAAAAATATCCGAAATGCCTGAAAGCTTCAAACATTTTTGCAGAGAATTTGTAAAATTAGATTGCACATTATTCGAGTAAATATTGAGAGAGTTATTACTAAAAACTGTAACAAAAAAATCCGTGTCCGACATGATGTATACAAGTGGTAATATAATTATAAAATAAAGCAAAGTAAATTCTTTTTTTATATACATTTTTATTATTTACAACATTTATTTTTTCATATATACATGTCTACATATAAAATTATTTAATCTTACACCATGAAAAAATATTATTTCCCGTTTGTTTTTTAGATTTGGAACGAGAACTAGTTATACGCCTTTCCCTAGTTTCCTGAGCTTTATTTTCATGTTCTGCTTTTTTAATCATTTCACGTAATTCTGCATCATCAATTTTTTTATTATCGTCACATAGAATAGTATAAACTGACCCATCTTTTTCTATACTTTTCATATCATCATGCTTTCGCTCTTTTTTTTGGCTCCATAGTATCATCTAAAACATTCCTATTTCTTTTTCTCGGTGCCTTGGGAGTTTTGAAGCGTTCATGATTATCTGAAAAACTTTCATCTTCAAAATATGTTTCCTTCATACTTTCATTTAACATTTCCTGTTTTTCGGGAGCAGTTTGAGATGAAAAATCATTTTTAAATATAAACTTAGTTTGAGAAGAGTTGTCTTTCCAATTTTTAGTTTCATGACTCATATCTTTATTCGCTTCACCCTTTCTTCTCAAACTAGATAATTTCAAAAGATTTTGACGTAACTCTAGCCATTTTTGTTGATCGCTTTTTTCATTATCATAAATAATGGGCAAACATTTTTAGAAATGATTTCAGCTTCAGGATTTTCTTGTAAGCAAGTCTTTATACGATTATAAGCATTACGAAATATTAGCAACATTTTAGTCATTTTATTACTAAGCATTTTCGATAATTTGACCGATTATTCCTGAAAAAATTGTTGCTAAAAGAGTTGGTAAAAATCCGCCTTTTTGAATTAGAAGTTTTCTTTTAGAAGTTAAACTTCGCTTTGGACATGATAAGCATCGCATTTCCTTTTTATACTTTCCGAAATATTTTTTATCTTTTTCATTAATTTTACTATTTCCATTTAATGTATTGTATACTATTTCTATTAAAGCTTTAATTGCGTCAGTATTTGCATTTTGTAAAATAGCCTTTCTAAATTTAGGTTTAGCTTCCTGTAGCACGTATAATAAATGCTTGTTGTCCGCCAATCTTTTCAACTTGAAGTTTTTCGTCATTTTCATTTATAATGCAAAAACAACAACAAAAATCTTTATTAAAAATTTCCGATCGGAATCTAAGACAATCGTTTATATTCTGAGTAAGGTCGATTAATAAATAACCATGAGGTTTTTCAGTTACCTCTTTATATATTCTCAACAAATTTTTTGAATTTTGAGGGTATATTTGTCTGGCTAAATGCTGAAATTGAAGTTGATCACGAGGATTTTTAAACATTGCTATGTATTTGGCATTTAATGATATATCTCTAGAATGTGAAGCTTTATGAAAAATATTTTAAATTACTATCACTATTGATAAATTTCGATGATGAGAGCCTTTTTTAAATAGCTCACATATTTCTTTATTAAAACCTTCCATTATCATATCATCTAAAATTATTAACACAGGCTCATTTTCAAAATTTTCAAAATGTTCTGGCACACCTTTTTGAAATTGAACATTTGAAATATTCGGCACTGAATTACTTTCAGCAAAACACCAAATTACTTTACTAGGTGTATTTTCTATTAAAAAATCCTTATTTAAAATTAGTTTTTTCAAAAATGTTGTTTTCCCGCAACTAGAAGGTCCACTTATTATCATAGTAAATGGATGCACAAATTGAAAAAACATTTTTAAAATCGCACCCTTGACTTACGACCGCCTCTTCTTTAATGTCATGATTTTTATGGGGCAGACGTTTAAAAGTAATCCCATTAAATGTCAAAAGTAGCGTCGCTTAATTCACTAAAAGCAATCGCATGATTTTTAGACCTTTAAAAGTAATCGCATACAAAGCAGACGTTTAAAAGTAATCGCATACAAAGTCAAAAGCAAACGTTTAAAAGTAATCGCATACAAAGTCAAAAGCAGACTTTAAAAGTAATCGCATACAAAGTCAAAAGAAGACGTTTAAAAGTAATCGCATACAAAGTCGAAAGGCGAAAGCAGACGTATAAAAGTAATCGCATACAAAGTCAAAAGCAAACGTTTAAAAGTAATCGCATACAAAGTAAAAAACAGACTTTTAAAAGTAATCGCATACAAAGTCAAAAGCAAACGTTTAAAAGTAATCGCATACAAAGTCGAAAGCAGACGTTTAAAAGTAATCGCATACAAAGTCAAAAGCAAACGTTTAAAAGTAATCGCATACAAAGTAAAAAGCAGACGTTTAAAAGTAATCGATTACAAAGTCAAAAGCAGACGTTTAAAAATAATCGCATACAAACTCAAAAGCAGACGTTTAAAAGTAATCGCATACAAAGTCAAAAGCAGACAATTAAAAGTAATCGCATTCAAAGTCAAAAGTAATGCCATTATTTTTAAACGTTTAAAAGTAATCGCATACAAAGTCAAAAGCAGACGTTTAAAAGTAATCGCATACAAAGTCAAAAGTAGTTCACTAAAAGTAATGCCATTATTTTTAGACGTTTAAAAGTAATCGCATTCAAAGTCGAAAGTAGCGCCGCTTAATTCACTAAAAGTAATGCCGCATAAGTTGACTATTTTTAAGAAAGATGTAGTTTTTATTCGCCCAAATACTTTCATATTTTTATTTACAATCAAAGTTTTAGCGATTCTACAAAAAAAGACGCAGCGTTAAATAAAGTTTAGTTTTTTGTAGAGTCTTAAACTGGAAAGATTTAAAAATTTATTTATAATGGTATTGTCAAAATCAAAATTAATTAAAAAAGCTAAAGAAAAATATGGATAAGCGAAAGTCATATTATAAGAGTTTGAATTTAGTTATGGATATTTCATATAATATTAATAACATAAAACTGAGACTGGGATATTCGCCATTATACAATTTTGAGCCGTTTCTTTGGATTCATGATGGTTCACATCATGTAGGATTTAACTATTCTAGTTGGAGCAAGTTAAATATGCATAAAAATATAGTGAGTCTTAAATTAGATGGAACAGCGGAAAATAAGGAGCGTCTAGATATAGTCGATGAAAACAATTTTAATTATGAATTTAAATGGAGAACTGACCCTGATAAAGTTTGTTTAAGTATTCAGCATAAAAAAAGCAAAGTAGAAAAGATAGAGTTATGCAATAAAAAATGGGCTGATTTATGTATAATTTCATTATTTATTTCACAATTTTTATGCAGCTCTTTAACAAGAAATGCGATCAGCGAATACTACTATAATGTTTATATACCAGATTGTGTAAAACTCGGCAAGGTGAAACTAGAATTAAAAGACGTACCGTTTAAGCAATATGATGAAATAGAAATTGTCTTTGTTATGAAAAAAAAGTTAAAGACGGATATCGAAAATTATAAGATTATATTTTAGCATATAACATATTTTCATTAATCAAAAAACTTTAGTTGCTCTTTATATTGCCGAGAGATGAGTAAATTAGATATAGTAAATGAATTGTATAAACAAGTAAGAAAAAAATTTGTACGCAGAAGAGTAATTCAAAAAGATCTAGATGACACATGGCAAATCGACTTGGTAGAAATGATACCGTATGCTAAATTCAATAATAATTACAAGTATTTGCTCACAGTGATTGAAATTTTTTTCAAATATGCCTTTGCTATGCCTGTGAAATCGAAAAATGGAACTGATGTTACCGAAGCCATGAAAACAATTTTTAGTAAATCAAAAAGAATGCCGAAAAACATACACTCCGACCAAGGCAAAGAATTTTTCAATTTCACATTTAAAGAGCTTATGAATAAAAATAAAATTAACCACTATCATACTTTCACCGATTTGAAAGCTTCAATATGCGAAAGATTTAATCGAACGTTAAAAAATAAAATGTGGAAAATGTTCAGCTTTAATGGAAACTACAAATGGACGATATTTTTAGATGAGTTAGTCGAAAAATATAATAATACGAAACATAGCACGATAAAAGAAAAACCTGTAAATGTGACTTTAAAAAACGAAAAATATTTATTAAAAACAATTTATAATTATCCTAAAGTATTTTCTAATGGAAAATTTAATATAAACGATTATGTTAGAATTACAAAGTATAAAGGCATATTTACTAAAGGCTATGAACCGAACTGGTCAACTGAAATTTTTCAAATTTATAAAATAAGAAATACTTATCCAGTTACATATTTATTAAAAGATTTCAACGATGAAATTATATCTGGAGGATTTTATGAATCAGAATTGCAGAATGTCAAAGACAGCGATGCATATTTAATAGAAAAAAATCTTAAACGTAAGAAAAATGAAGTTCTTGTTAAATGGTTAGATTTTGATGATAACTATAATTCATGGATAAATAAAAAACATATTTTAAAATAGCAATACAGAAATGTTTTATTTATATTTTTCACATAAATTTCTTAAATTAAGTTTACACTATTTATTTTTATTTTCTTATTTTTAATTTTGATTTTTTACATAAATTTCTTATATTTAATTTAAAAATAATGGGATTAAAATATTTCAAAGTCAATAACAGAAAATTTTACCGAGTCGACTCGATAGTGCCCCTATGCATAGGTACTAATACCGTCTTCCCTAATATACCGTTTATCATCGGAAGAACTTAAAGCTATTTTATTTAAATTTTGGGTGTATATGTTATGAAGTTTAGATCTTAAAACCATCATATTCCCGTAAAAGATTTTTTGTTTATATAAACAATCAAGAAAATTATTTTTAGTTAATTTATCAACAACATTTCGTTTTATACCTTTAACTTTTTTTTGATCGTTTTTGTCTGTTTCAATAAAATATACCTTACTTCTAAGCCCAATAAATTCTGTCATTATTTCTCCATTGTTTTCGTCTTTCATGAGACCTATAATTTTTTTTTATTTTTTAGCGGAATGTCGAATCTATTATTTGGAGGGTAATCAGACGTATCAAACTTAAGTTTTAATGGATCATCTTCTCTAATATCGTCAAGAAGATCAGCATATAAATTTTCCGTAAAAATAGTATATATGAATGAATCGGTATCCATATAGTTTAAAGTAATATTTTCCCCGGATTTTGGTTTCATGTAAGAATAAAGAAAATCGTACATTTTTAGTTTCGACAACTCTAGAACGGTAAAGCCAATATATAGAGGTTTATTGTAAATGATTCGCGATTTTTTTAATTGAATAGCAGTCATATTTTCAGAGAAAATTCCAACGCTATGAAAATTCGATTTAGATATTAAAGAACGTGCATTAATGCTCCTACCATTTCCATTTTCCCAATTAGTTACGATTTTTACATCTACTCGGTTCTCAACATTCTCTATAGTTTTACCATAAATAGCGTTATTCATACGTTTCAAAAAAAATTCTTGAAAACGGTTTTTGAAGCAGTTCTAAATGCCGTATTTATGGCTATATATTTTTCCAACCAGCGTGATTGATTGTACTTTAAAGCTCTATGAATATATATTAATTTCAAACCGTTTTTTATACATTGTTGAAGAACTCTATAATCGATAATGTATTTTTATTTTTTATTTAAATCAGCGATTAATTTAGGAGTTTTATTTTTAATGCACTGATTTTTTGGAGCGAAAGGCAAATCATTATGGTAATCGTGAATATTTTCAGGATATTCGAGATACACTTCTAAAATATATCCTTCATCAGATTCATGTGGGAGGCTATTTATTTTTGTAAGCAAAAATTCATTAGCATTTTCTATCCAAGAAAATCCTCCATAAGGTAGAGGTTGAGACATAGCCCACCCATACAAATTATTAGCATCTAGATATGTCATATATTTACGATTCCATTCTCCCATATGCTGATTATTAGCTCTAGGATGTCTAAGAGAGCATTGAGTTAAACCCCCGCGCATCCCTTTTTTTTAAAAAAGTTTAGCATATTAATGTCGGTAAGAAGTTCTAATTTCATTCCGGTTAGTTTTAACATAGCGTCCCACGAAAGACCTGGAGCTGTGTAATAATGACACGGATCTAACTCATAATTTTCTAGACAGGTACGTCGGAAACATTCGAAAATATCGGTTAAGAGTAGCACATCGCTTTTAAGATATGTCATCATATATTCTCTGATATTTCTACAATCGAATTTTTCCCAATCGCATTGAGCTATTGCATATTCTTCAGAAGTACATGATTTACCATTAAATTTGTTATTTAACGCATTAATAGGAGGCAATTTTTCGTCATTTAACACTTCAAAAGAAGTAAGGTACTCGTATGGGAATGGTATTTTTTTGCTTAGCAAATTAATTTTTTCCGAATCTTTTATAACCGATTTTGTTGTTATAAAGTCCGAGTCAGATAAATCTTTTGACAAAGTGTCTAGACTTTCAGGCATAAAACGCGTTGAATCTAAAAATCTTATAACATAGCTATGATTGCTATTCAAGTGAATTCTTACCGAAAATGATATATACCGTTCTTTAGTTTGAGGGATAATATATATTCTAGAAGTTTGCTTGCTAAGAGCCACGATGAACAAATGAGAGTCGTATCCTGATAGATTATGAAAGAAAACCGGAAAGAAGTTTTGTACCCGATATGATAAATTACATGAGTTATGCGCAGGACCTCTAAATTTCCCCGAAAAATGACAATGATCTCTTACCTTATCTCTAGAACTTAAAATTATATGATTACATATATGGCGAATATTATTCGTTAAAAAACTATTTTCTTCTTCAGCTGTTAGAGGGCTCATTTTCTTCGGGTTTTGATAAAACTTTTGATAAATTGCTTTAGTGTCTTCTATTAAATCCGATATAAATTTGTCTGCACAATCTTCACCTAAACAAAAAAATATAAATTAAGCATTTCGATATAAAACTTTTTATGCAATGTATATATATCTTTACCTGTATATGAAATAAATTTATTTTCATTCTCATCAAAAGAACTTTTCCGATAAAGCCCATATGCACATGGCTTGTGCAAATTGATATTTACAGTTGATGAATTCTCAGGATTCTGGACGCAAGTAGATATTGGTTCTAGCACTGATTCGAAATCTGCATAATATGCGAAAGGCGCAATTTGGGCTCTTTCATAATTTTTAAACTCGATAAATGCATATTCCGATTTAGGTAATTTTGATATCACTTTTCCGCATTCTTCCTTATGAATTATATAAGCACGTTCGTTATTAAAATGATGAAGGCAAGCGTTACAGAAAAAAAGCGTTGTAGTAAAAGTAGTTAATTGACTTCGCAAAAGTCTTGATAAACTTTTTATCCATACGAAATGAGAACGTCCATCTTTTTCTATAATCAGAAGATTGACATGGAATGATTTTTCCTCTTTTGCGCAATAAAATGGTCCCGTTATATCAAATTTATTGTTGGGTTTTTCCTCATATCCGAAAACATTAACACTTATTAATTGATTTAATTTTTCAAACATTTTTATATCTCGAAGTTTGATAGGAAAACAAATATCGCCAAAATTCAGTTCTTTTACCAACGCATTTTCCTTTGTAATTTTAATTTGAGAATTTGATATGTCTTCGATATGATATGATGCAGTACGGTTAGGGCTATCATTGCTATCGAGATTAAAAACAGCTGATATTATTGCCCATTTAAAGCAAAAATTATCCTCATTTTGCACATTAATACAAGCTTTTTTATTCTTTATAAAATCAGGCAGATCAATAAAACTTGAACCTTTTATAGGTTTATATTTATTTGTATTTACTAAACATGTTCGTTTAGTAAATCGAAAATTAGTGATGTTATATCATTCTTGATATCGATGAGAAATTTTTGTATATCTAATATACCTTCATTTTCATTTTGCAATGCATAGCTTCTTATAAAACCACCGAATGCATCTTTTAGCATCTTCAAGTTTTTACTAACTGTTTCACCAACAGCTGCCTTATGTTCATTTTTTCGGATGTGCTGATTCCATTTTTTAACCACGACTTCAACATTACATTTCTCGCAACGTCTTTTACCGTAAATTTCACATTGTAGAGTTCTTTGTTCTTTAACGATGTCAGAAATTGATGAACTATTTTGCCGGCCGCGATGGATGGCTGCAATGTGCCGTTTTAAATTAAAATTTCTAGAAAAACTCATGGAATAAAATTCGCAAATAAAACCTTTCATTTTAATAAAAATAGTAAATTAAAATATCAACTTGAAAAAAAAATTATTGTAGTTTGAAAGTTGGGAATACAACTAATTTATTTTAGCTATTGATCCCCATTTTATACAAATCAACCGTGGGAAAATCCAAAATTAATTTATTAATAATGAATTATTAGTTACTGAATTGACATATTAAATTGAGAAAAATAATATTTTCATAATTAAATTTACTTGTAATATGATATGCTTTTTCCTTTAATAGCATTTTTTCCAAACGACATGTTCAAACATGATTACTTTTCCTTAGAACATTTGCAATATGATATATTTTTCCGGTAACAATAACTTTTAATAAAATTACTTGAAATTATTGCGTAATTGACAAAATTTTTAATTATGCAAATATTAATTTAAAAAAATAATTATTTCCACTGCATTCAATCAGATAAAAAATTAATTAACAATTTAGATCATATTACATTATTATTCTTGACCGGAAGTAGAAAAAAAAATTGCAATTATAATTAAGTATAAACATTTTTAATTAAATTAAAGCGGTGTCGAATTTCATTAAGGTGATAATTAGTTAATAATTAATGTGCAAAAATTCTTAAAATGCTCATTTATTTGTATGCAGTATATAATTTATTTTCAATATTTTGCTCATTATTTTTGCTCATTTCCTTTGCCACAGAACATATATAAATACACTACTCACATTAAAATCAGAATTACTTTATTAACAAAAAAATTATAAAATTTAACCACATTGTGACTCAAGTTCTTAATTTTGTTACTACAATAGTCACAAATTTCTGCTTGGGGTGTGTATAAGCACAGATAATATATTCTCTATCAGATAGGAAAACAAGAACAAAATTTTGAAATATGCATTAGAATTAAAAACCTTGACTTAAAATCCATTATACTGGGGTTCCATCTATCGAAAAAGTTATAGAACTGCCAAAAATTTCGAGTTTCAAACCATTCAGTTATTTTTTCTTTTTAGTCAGGAAAGGAAACAACAACAACGCGCGCAGTGATTGAATTTATTGATTATAAAAAATTAATAAATTTCTCGAGAAGTTAATTGTGTTTTCAATACCATGTATATTTCTAGAGTCAAGTTATTTGTAGAATATTCCATCAGTGAATTAAAAAATTAATAAAAATAAAAGCTTTTTTTGGAATGTTTAGACAAATATATCAATTGTTTGTAGTTAATTCGGTCCTTAAAGCAATAAGTGTGATTTGTGGTAATGTTCACGGTATAAAATATTTTTAAATTGCGAAGATGCGAAGTTAAGCTATACTAAGAGTAGATAGGGCCAATACGAATAAAAACGCGACCCAAACCTCGACCCCCGTGAAAGGTGGAGAACCGGGTGGTGCACGGGTGAATCCTAAAGGTGGAAACACCGCGGGAGCCGCTAGTGCATTGCCAGGTTCCACATCGGTCCACTCGGCCAAACCAGTAACTACTTGTGTTGCTCCTGCTGCGGCAGGGCCCCGTGCGGTGTCAGGCGTTGCCATGTCAACCACATTAGGTTGGAAAATTGGGACAACTGATCCTGCACGGGCTCTTGTTGCAACAGAAGCAGCAAAAAAGAGAATCCGCTCGGATGATTCGAGAGAAGCAGGACCAACCAATAAGAAGGTAGTCCCTGAGCTATCAACTTATAGGGAAGGACCTGCTCCCAAATCAACCAAAGGTCATCCCAACGGGTAAACGAACCCTGAGTTCCTATTCTCAGGTGGTCAGAGGAGTTGACAAAACATCTTTCGAGATGGCTGTCATCAACTCTGCAGCACCTGGGGGCAGGATCGCTCGGGACAGACAGTCTATCATCAGGGAGGCATTGGAATCAGCTATAGACGCTGCTTTTATGTCAACCAGTGATGTTCTGCCGGTTCGTATCCGTTGGAGTGGCTTTCGTGGCGATTTCTTCTGGGCAGTCTGTCTAGAAAAGTTCTCGGTATACTTCCTGGGGAAATTGATTAGCGAAGTAAAGTTGCCTTGGGATGACATCCGCTTACAGATGGTAAGCAAAGATGACATTCCAAAGCTAAGGAGGGTAACGGTTGAAGTGATAGGTCCGCCTAAACCTGTACCAGCCATCCTTAGCCAGATTAAGCAACAGAACAACCTGCCGACTGAGCTCTGGACGGTATACTTTGCTAAGGAGAATTCGCAAGGAATCTACTTGGTGTTGGGTATCGACCAGACCTCATTCGATAGGATTAACGAAACCAGGGGGAGGTGTGGTACAGGATGGCAAGCATCTTTTTCAAATTGGAAAATGTGTCGCCAACCTGCCCCACACAACCACCGGTTTCCAGTTCTGCTGCTGAAGCCAAACCAGCACCCTCTAAAGAGGAGAGCGCGAATGCTGCAGATGAGGCTTTTCTTAGATTGCACATTTTATTTGATTATTTATATTTATATAATAAATAACGATATAAATTAATATATGTAAATCAAATTATATAAATATTTTTTTTTCCTTTAATGAATTTACTATATACGTATACAAAAATGCCGTGATGCGCACAACTCCAATTCGGTCACTCTCCAAAAAGACACCCAGTTCACAGTCAGTTCAATAACTTTTAATTATTATATAATAATTAAAAAAAAGCTTCTTATAACTAAGAAAAACATTTTTAACAACTAAGAGACATTTTTCTGCATATAATTGAAAAGGATTTTCATCCTTGGGAAAGCTAAAAAGTCTACAGTTATGGTCTATTCGCTTATTTCTCCCACACGATTCAATAAAACATTTACTACCCATATTTAATCTTTTTTCTGCCATAGCTAACCTGAATTTTAAATGTACACACAAGATGAATGAAATTTTAATATATCACCACCATATCACCACAGGTAATAATTATATCACATTAATTAACGAAATTATAATTTGGTCGTTTTTTTACAAACAATTTTTAAGCCGGCCTTACAGAAATTGCAAATTTACCATATTAGTAAAAAAAAACATAAAGAATAATAATAGCAATTAAAAATTTCAAATTCTAATATTTTGAATGTCTGACAAAATATTTTCCCCACCCCACAATCCGCAACCCGTAAAATAACCATCAAAAATTCAAAATACAGAGGAAGCAAATACGACGATAGTTTCTGAAGAAATAAAAAAATACGTAGTTCAAAAAAATGTATTAGTACATGCACATTATTTAAAAACAAAACCAAAACTCAAAATTGTTGTTTTAAAAAAATTCTGCTAGATGTAGACTCAGTGTAATGTATTTTAAATAAAAATCCGTATAACCAAGTATTTTCTTCTGGTTTTCCGATCTGATAGAGAATATATTATCTGTGGTATAAGTATTTAACTACCCTTCACGAATTTTTTTGTCACAGTTAAAAACTGAATAACTGATCATATTTTGTTTATGAATAATTACATGCATTTAATAGATCAGATTACAAGTTGTTAAAAAGTTAATAAGATAACTTATTAATTTTTTGTCAGTCAATAAAAAATATTTTATGTTGTTAACTGGAGTTATTGAATTGTCATCAAATATTATTTTGCATTTTGGTTTACTTATTTAGTTTATTGCTAAATTATTTTCTAAATAAGTATAAGTTCTATGGACCAAATTAATATAATTCATTTTTCGTAAAAAACGAATTTAGCCAAAAACTTAGTTATTTACTTATTCACAAATGCCTGAGAAATATAACGTATTAAATGTTCTCCTAAGGTTTAATTTTTTTTTTAAATTTTCTTATTTTTAGAATTAGTCTGACTGCTTTTTAATAATTTATCTTCTAAAAATTTACAAGTTTATTTATTATTATATTTAATAACTTAATTTGAAATTATATTTTAATATGTGGGAACAAAAATAACGAAAATACATAATTTATTACATAGAGCATTCAACAATGTAATCTAAAATTTCCAAATATCCTTCCTTTTATTCCATTAGGATTAGGAATTACATTTTTCTTCATTTATATTTAAATATATATATACATTATATATACGACCTGTAAATTGTTTACGCTGAATGGTTTCTTTTTTCATTTTCCATTGTATTATATTAATAGAAAATGCTATTATTATACAGTGATATAGTTTCATATATTAAGCAACTTGTGAAGGGTAATTACGTGGAAAATCGATTCCAATCTATGGGGTTTCGCTATGGGAGTATTTAGGGTGGATAAATATCCCACAATACTTTTAGAATCAATTGACATTGTGCTCTTAAAACTTTTTTGTGCCATTTAGTATATATGTATATTATATATAAAAATTTAGTTATATACACTCTGGTATACATACATATTATTTTATGTAAAGATTTTATTTACTGGTCCTACACATTTCTTTCCTTTGAGTTGCAAAAATAAAACATTGATGAAAATCATAAAATACATATGTACATACAATATATTAGAGGTTTCATTGTACAAGTCAGTTCAGTAATTTGCTTTGAATATTTTACTAATTTATATACCACATCAAAAAAGTCTAAGAGACACCATGTATTTTCACTCGCATATTTTTTAATTTTTGGGATTACCTAAATTGTTTTTTTTTTTTAAATGAAGGTACATCGATAAAAAAATTATCTAAAAAAAGTGTAAAATCCCGTTAATTAGGGAATAAAAACCAAATTTGTATGTTTTTTAAGAAAATTTATGTACATTATTTTATTATAAAATGTACAGGAACATTTGGTTTCATTGTTTTATAAATTAATTAATAAAAAGTATTGCCCCCTCGTGCATTTACAACAGCCTGGCACCTTTTAGACATTGAAGTTATTAAATTATTTTAAAAATCCCTTTGTATTCGTTGCCAGTACTCGTTGCCAGTTTTTTGTAAATTTCACATAGCTCTCCATTCACATGACGTATCGGTGGACATCTGAATGGGCGACGTGAGTGAAGGCCGGTATGTTTTCAACTGTATACAACTGGGACTGTAATTGTCGGGCTGTATTAATTTCTGTGTCGGTTGGCTTCAAGTACCAGATAGCGGTCTTGCTGTGAAATTGTTGGTCTTCCTCACCACTGAAAGCCCAAGGGATATTGCTCCCTTGGGCTTTCAGTGAGACATTGCCGCGGCCACAACCTACAGATAACTCCCCTGGATACGTTGACAGCTCTGGCAATATAAAATTGGCTATACTTCAATATCCATATTTAACCGTTCCTACGGCATTATTCATATCTGTTAGTTAACGTAAAATGACGACTTATATTACCGTAATCCATATTACACACAAATTTTTTATTACACACAAATTTAAATTACGTTTTTTAAACTGCACTCGCTAAATTCGCAAAGAAGAATAATTAAAATTTTGAGAATATTTCGTTTTTATTCCCTAATTAACGTGATTTTACACTTCTTGCAGATAATTACGAGTAGTTATGGAGTAACTATGAAGTCTGGTGATGGGTTGGATGGACGAAAAAAAAAGTTCGCTCAAAAAAATATTCTAAGCATTTCCGTGGTCCTGGAGTCCGAAAATGTAAAACAAAAGTGTTGGGGGACGCGTACGCGTGCGCTTTTTATGTGTGCAGCAACATCTCCTAGAAACGCTCGTCAGATTTTAATGAAATGTGGCACACAGGCTACAAGATTAGATCGATACTTTCAGTGGGACTATGTTAGATTTCTCCATTTATGTGGGAACCTATGTGTTTTTGTTCTACGGGAAAATGTAAAAAAAATTTCATGTCTCAGATTTAGATGAAATTTAAAACATAGGTTGGTATCATGATTGTCCACAAGTTTACCTAGATACTGGTCTGTAACTTCAGGGGGTCCATTAAAATTTCCGATTAAAATTTCGTATGCTCTTGGCTTAGAGCATATAGTAAATTATTATCTAATTAGCATCATACAGTAATTGGCACCTAATTACAATTATATTTCAAACTCAGGTTGACTTTGTTACCTACTTTTTGCTCCGAAAATTTAAATCAGGTATCTTTATTGTGTTCATGGAAAACTAATATATGAGCAACTTAGTTGCCGAAGAATATTTCATACGTTCTACACCATATAGTAATAATTATTATCCATTTTCAATTAAATTTGGTACACAGGTTGAGTTTGTGATTACACATGTGTCAACTAATGTACAAGTTACTAGCCTGAGGCGGGGGTCTACGCTAAATGTTCCGATTATTATTTCATATGTTCTAGATCATATAGTAAATATTATCCAATTTCAATGAAATTTTGTACGCAGGTTGGATTCGTGATTACGCATGTGTAGACTAAGGTAGAAGTTAGTAGCCTGAGGGGGTCCATGCTAAAATTTCTGATTAATATTACATATGGTTTAGATCATATGATAAATACATGTTATCCAATTTCAATGAAATTTTGGGCACAGGTTGGATTCGTGATTACGCATGTGCTGACCAAGGTAGAGGTAAGTAGATTTAGGGGGTCCATGCTGAAATGTCCGATTAATATTTCATATGTTCTAGATCATATGGTAAGTATTATTCTATTTAAATATAAAAATAAAAAAAAAATTATTACTTTTTAAATCAATAAATAATAAAGATGTGCCATTTTGAACAAAGCACTGTTTGTTACAAAGGTAATGTTAATTACAAAAAACTTTTGAACATAAATCGCTGTTAAACATAACTACGAGTTATCTGCTCCCCCTACTTAGCATCTTTTTTTTGTACCGATGAGTAATCGATGTACCTTCATTTTAAAATAAAAATTTAGGTAATCGCAAAAAGTTAAAGAAAATTTCAGCGAAAATAAATGGTACATGGTGTTCCTTAGACTTTTTTGATGTGGTGTATTATGTTTTATGTATATGCTTTTTAATGATAAAAAAGATTGAAAACTTAAATATTTCTATTTGGTTGGTAAAAATTTAATTAATTTTAAGTATTCAAAATATATTATATTAAAATATGTCATATGAGATATTATTAGTAGTGTATTTATATACGTTCTGGGACAAAGGAAATGAGCAAATATAATGAGCAAAATATTGAAAATAAATTTTATACTGCATATAAATTAATGAGTATTTTAAGCATTTTTGCACATTAATTATTAAGTAATTTTCAACTTAATGAAATTCGACACCGCTTTAATTTAATAAAAAATATTTATACTTAATTATAATTGCAATTTTTTTTTCTACTTCCGGTCAAGAATAATAATGTAATATGATCTAAATTGATTTACTTTTCTAAAACTTTTGGGAATTTTAAGGGTCAATGAATTGCAATTTCATTTTTTTTCTACTTCCGGTTAAGAATAATATGTAGCTTGATCTAAATTAATTTACTTTTCTAAAACTTTTGGTAATTTCAAGGGTCAATGAATTGATTCGGATGTACGTGCATTAATATTGTTTTTTCACGTTTAAAATTTAGCATAACCAGATAATTAATTAAAAAGGTCAAAATATAGGAAATAAAATCCATGCCCCATACAATATAATGCACATTTTGAACACTTTTGCACATTTTAATAGTTTATATGAAATAAGTAATTAATCGCAAATGGGCAAAATGTTCGAAATAAATTCGACACGCCACACAAAATAATGCACATTTTGCTCATTTTTGCACATTTTAATAGTTTATATGAAATAAGTAATTCTTCGCAAATGTGCAAAATATTGAAAATAAATTCCATACACCATACAAAATAATGCACATTTTGGTCATTTTTGTACATTTTAATAATTTATATGAATTAAATGAGTGCACATTTTTGCACATTTTAATAGTTTATATGAAATAAATAATTCTTCGCAAATGTGCAAAATATTGAAAATAAATTCCATACACCATACAAAATAATGCACATTTTGGTCATTTTTGTACATTTTAATAATTTATATGAATGAAATGAGTAATTCTTTAAAAATGGGCAAAAGTAAATCTACAACTCCATACAAAATTATAAACATTTCGTTCATTTTTGAACGCATTAAGTTTCGATTAAAAATATTTATATTTAAGCGTAGTTTTAAATGTTTTTCTACTTCCGTCTAAGGGTAATATATAGCACGATTTAAATGGATTTTGATTTTTACTTTTCCAAAAGTTTCGGGAATTTTAAGGGTCAATTAATTCAGACTCAACTAAAATGGGCGAAATATCGAAAATAAATTCCATACTCCATATAAAATAATAAACATTTTATTCATTTTTGCGCATTTCATATAAACTATTGAAATGAATTCGTCTAAAATATCGAAAATAAGAAATTTGACACCGCATTAACTTTCGATTAAAAGTATTTCTCTGGCAGAGGGGCAAAAGCACTTAAGTAATGATTTATAGTTTTCCAGAAAAGCGTTTTTATCGAATATGTTCTGCTACTTTTACATTTGACAATAGTATTATATTAAGATTTTTTATCCATATGTGGATAGTTTTACAATTAATTCTAAACTTTTTGGGAAACTAAACGGTTAAGTGCTTGGCAACCCTTTTTTTGGCCCGCAATTAATTTTAGTATTTTGGCTTGGTTGATCAATGTAGAATGGCGAAAAATATTACATTCAGATCGAGTTAGATGTTTTAGCTAAAATATTCGATTGTCATTGAACTTGGCTTAGGTGAAATAAATTTTCTTTTTTTAATTCTGAATTAAATGGTTTTATCCCGTAGTCAGAGATTTATACTTAAGCGTAATATTAATTTTCTTTTTACTTCAGGCTAAGAATAATATATTTCAACATGATCTAAATTGTTCTAATTTTTTTACTTTTCCAAAAGTTTTAGGAATTTTATGAGTCAATAAATTGAACTGGTGTATTATATATTATTTTTTCACACTTTTAAATTTCGCATAAGTCATTACTTAAATTTTCAACCTATCAATTTTAGCGATTTAATAATAATTTAACGGGAATTAATTCGGTTTTGTCAAATCAATTATTATCTGAACAATAAAATGATGTATATTTTATTAAAATCCTGATTTTTTGTTAATTTTATTAATTAAGTAATTTAAGTAATAAGAAATTATTATTAACGTAAATTTGCAAACCTATCACAAATAATTTTAAAGATAAATATTTTTCTCAATTAAATTTGTCAACTCATCAATTAATAATTCATTATTACTGAAAAAATCAAATATTTATGCTTATAAGCCGTACAACTAATTTATTTTAGCTATTGATTAGTTGAAAAGTTTTGTGACTTTTACCGGAAAATTGATAAGTATTTGTGAAAATTAAAAATATTTATACTTAAGTTTAAGTTTTATTTTTTTTACTTCCTAAATTCAATTCAATAATTATTATTAATTATTAAGCATAATACATTATTTCATTAATGACGATTTCGATGGTCTGCCTCCATATATGAATCCAAAAATTAAAATATAAATCCGAATCCTCATAGTATAATATTTTTATTTAGGAAACTTCAGCGGGAATCATTCTGAAATTTCATATGAAAATGTTATAAAGTTCAAAAAATCATTTAAAGTAAGTTTTACCCGTTTTCAATTAAATTCGATACTAAGATTAGTTACGCGATATAACTGTTGATCTTAAATTAGTACTTTCAGCAGATTCATGAGCCTGTATAAATTACATTTTATATATTTTTTAAACTTATTGATACTTTATTATAAAATTGATTGTTTTTCAATTATATAATACTTTATGAGTAAATTCAAATATTTTTTTTTATTTTCTCTCCATCACACTTCAAATTATGTTATTATTGCATTTATAATCCGAGTTTCATACTATTATTTTCCTTGCAATGGATTTTCTTGCGATGAATATTTTAGGGGTATGAAGTTTTCTTGCGAAGGATTTTCTTGTGATCAATTTTCCGCGATGAAATTTACTTGTACGAATTTTGCTAACGATTTCTTTTCTGCTACGATTTTTTCTTGGCTACGAATTTTTCTTGCGATGAATTTTCCTAACGATTAATTTTCTGCAATGAAATTTCCTGCGATGAATTTTCCTAGTGATTAATTTTCTGCAATGAATTTTTCTTGGCGAGGAATTTTGTTAGCGATTAATTTTCTGTGATGAATTTTTTATGTGTATGAAGTTTTCTTGCGAAAGATTTTCTTGTAATGAATTTTCCTAGCGATTAATTTTCAGCGATGAAGTTTTCTTGCGTTGAATTTTCCTAACGATTAATTTTCTGCGATGAATTTTTTATGGGTATAAAGTTTTCTTGCGATCAATTTTCCTAGCGATCAATTTTCAGCGATGAAATTTACTTGCACGAATTTTGCTAACGATTAATTTTCTGCTATAATTTTTTCTTGGCTACGAATTTTTCTTGCGATGAATTTTCCTAGCGATTAATTTTCTGCAATGAAATTTCCTGCGATGAATTTTGTCAGCGATTAATTTTGGGCGACGAATTTTCTTAGTGATTAATTTTCTGCAATGAATTTTTCTTGGCTATGAATTTTCTCAGCGATTAATTTTCAGCGATGAAATTTCCTGCGACGAATTTGCCCTGTGATCCATTTTGTGCGATGAATTTTTCTTGACTATGAATTTTATGGCTTTGGATTTTCTGCGATAAATTTTCTAAAAACCTTAAAAAAGACCTGAGTTAAAAACATTTGAACCAATTAACGGTAATAAAAATGTTTAATGTTGAAAAATCTTTTGCAGATCATAAAATCGTTTTGCTTATCGGGCTTAAAATTTTGCGTAAACAATTAATTTTTTTGCTTTTCACTTTTCATGCGATTAATTTTAAACGTCCGCCCCATAAAAATAATGCCATTACTTTTAGTGAATTAAGCGGCGCTACTTTTGACTTTGAATGCGATTACTTTTAAACGTCTAAAAATAATGGCATTACTTTTAGTGAACTACTTTTGACTTTGTATGCGATTACTTTTAAACGTCTGCATTTGACTTTGTATGCGATTACTTTTAAACGTCTAAAAATAATTGCATTACTTTTAGTGAACTACTTTTGACTTTGAATGCGATTACTTTTAGTGAACTACTTCATTGATAGCAAAATTCGTACAAGTAAATTTCATCGCGGAAAATTGATCACAAGAAAATCCTTCGCAAGAAAACTTCATACCCCTAAAATATTCATTGCAAGGAAAATAATAGTATGAAACTCGGATTATAAATGCAATAATAACATAATTTGAAGTGTGATGGAGAGAAAATAAAAAAAAATATTTGAATTTACTCATAAAGTATTATATAATTGAGAAACTATCAATTTTATAATAAAGTATCAATAAGTTTAAAAAATATATAAAATGTAATTTATACAGGCTCATGAATCTGCTGAAAGTACTAATTTAAGATCAACAGATATATCGCGTAACTAATCTTAGTATCGAATTTAATTGAAAACGGGTAAAACTTACTTTAAATGATTTTTTGAACTTTATAACATTTTCCTATGAAATTTCAGAATGATTCCCGCTGAAGTTTCCTAAATAAAAATATTATACTATGAGGATTCGGATTTATATTTTAATTTTTAGATTCATATATGCAGGCAGACCATCGAAATCGTCATTAATGAAATAATGTATTATGCTTAATAATTAATAATAATTATTGAATTGAATTTAGGAAGTAAAAAAAATAAAACTTAAACTTAAGTATAAATATTTTTAATTTTCACAAATACTTATCAATTTTCCGGTAAAAGTCACAAAACTTTTCAACTAATCAATAGCTAAAATAAATTAGTTGTAAATTAGTTGTAGTTGTAAGCATAAATATTTGATTTTTTCAGTAATAATGAATTATTAATTGATGAGTTGACAAATTTAATTGAGAAAAATATTTATCTTTAAAATTATTTGTGATAGGTTTGCAAATTTACGTTAATAATAATTTCTTATTACTTAAATTACTTAATTAATAAAATTAACAAAAAATCAGGATTTTAATAAAATATACATCATTTTATTGTTCAGATAATAATTGATTTGACAAAAACGAATTAATTCCCGTTAAATTATTATTAAATCGCTAAAATTGATAGGTTGAAAATTTAAGTAATGACTTATGCGAAATTTAAAAGTGTGAAAAAATAATATATAATACTCCAGTTCAATTTATTGACTCATAAAATTCCTAAAACTTTTGGAAAAGTAAAAAAATTAGAACAATTTAGATCATGTTGAAATATATTATTCTTAGCCTGAAGTAAAAAGAAAATTAATATTACGCTTAAGTATAAATCTCTGACTACGGGACAAAACCATTTAATTCAGAATTAAAAAAAGAAAATTTATTTCACCTAAGCCAAGTTCAATGACAATCGAATATTTTAGCTAAAACATCTAACTCGATCTGAATGTAATATTTTTCGCCATTCTACATTGATCAACCAAGCCAAAATACTAAAATTAATTGCGGGCCAAAAAAAGGGTTGCCAAGCACTTAACCGTTTAGTTTCCCAGGAAGTTTAGAATTAATTGTAAAACTATCCACATATGGATAAAAAATCTTAATATAATACTATTGTCAAATGTAAAAGTAGCAGAACATATTCGATAAAAACGCTTTTCTGGAAAACTATAAATCATTACTTAAGTGCTTTTGCCCCTCTGCCAGAGAAATACTTTTAATCGAAAGTTAATGCGGTGTCAAATTTCTTATTTTCGATATTTTAGACGAATTCATTTCAATAGTTTATATGAAATGCGCAAAAATGCATAAAATGTTTATTATTTTATATGGAGTATGGAATTTATTTTCGATATTTCGCCCATTTTAGTTGAGTCTGAATTAATTGACCCTTAAAATTCCCGAAACTTTTGGAAAAGTAAAAATAAAAATCCATTTAAATCGTGCTATATATTACCCTTTGACGGAAGTAGAAAAACATTTAAAATTACGCTTAAATATAAATATTTTTAATCGAAACTTAATGCGTTCAAAAATGAACGAAATGTTTATAATTTTGTATGGAGTTGTAGATTTACTTTTGCCCATTTTTAAAGAATTACTCATTTCATTCATATAAATTATTAAAATGTACAAAAATGACCAAAATGTGCATTATTTTGTATGGTGTATGGAATTTATTTTCAATATTTTGCACATTTGCGAAGAATTACTTATTTCATATAAACTATTAAAATGTGCAAAAATGTGCACTCATTTAATTCATATAAATTATTAAAATGTACAAAAATGACCAAAATGTGCATTATTTTGTATGGTGTATGGAATTTATTTTCAATATTTTGCACATTTGCGAAGAATTACTTATTTCATATAAACTATTAAAATGTGCAAAATTAAGCAAAATGTGCATTATTTTGTATGGCGTGTCGAATTTATTTCGAACATTTTGCCCATTTGCGATTAATTACTTATTTCATATAAACTATTAAAATGTGCAAAAGTGTTCAAAATGTGCATTATATTGTATGGGGCATGGATTTTATTTCCTATATTTTGACCTTTTTAATTAATTATCTGGTTATGCTAAATTTTAAACGTGAAAAAACAATATTAATGCACGTACATCCGAATCAATTCATTGACCCTTGAAATTACCAAAAGTTTTAGAAAAGTAAATTAATTTAGATCAAGCTACATATTATTCTTAACCGGAAGTAGAAGAAAAATGAAATTGCAACTCATTGACCCTTAAAATTCCCAAAAGTTTTAGAAAAGTAAATCAATTTAGATCATATTACATTATTATTCTTGACCGGAAGTAGAAAAAAAAATTGCAATTATAATTAAGTATAAATATTTTTTATTAAATTAAAGCGGTGTCGAATTTCATTAAGGTGAAAATTACTTAATAATTAATGTGCAAAAATGCTTAAAATACTCATTAATTTATATGCAGTATAAAATTTATTTTCAATATTTTGCTCATTATATTTGCTCATTTCCTTTATCGCAGAACGTATATAAATACACTACTATTATTCCATAAAGATTTCGCATTGTATTGTACATATATTTTTTATTTAGAGTTCTATTTATGTTTCGCAACCATGACATTATTTTTAATTATATCTGATTTATTTTATCATATTTTTCGACAATATTGTAATTAATTTATGAATAATAAATAGTAATAAACAGTATATTATTCTAAATAAAACACATCGAAAATAAAACTCAAACTGATTTGCGACGCGTAGCGAACAATTTAAAAATATTGGACAGAGAAGTAATTACCACACATTAATGATTTCCAAATAAAATTCACAATTAAACAAATATTTAAGGAAATATATTTTTAGAATTTTGGTTTAGAACCAAAGAGTTATTTAATAATATATATCTTTTAAGAAAAATATAATATATATCAATTAACCAACATTTTGTTCCAAAAAAAAATTGTTAATTAGAGGTAACTTAGCAGATAACTCTTAGTTAGTTTTTAAACAGTGATTTGTAGCAACAGTCTTTTGTAATTAACAGTATGTTTGTAACAAACAATACTTCAACAGTTTCATTGAAATCGGATAATATTTACCATATAATCTAAAACATATGAAATATTAAACAGCAATTTAAACATGGGCCCGCTAAAGCTACTACCCTCTACCTTGACCAACACATGCGTATTCACGAATATCTAACCTGCGTACCAAATTTCATTAAAATTAGATATTATTTACCATATGATCTACAACACATGAAATATTTATCGGAAATTGTAGCAAGAACCCCTAATGCTGTTAACTTCTACCTTAGTCACCTCATCCGTATTCATGATTATAGTCTGTGGACCTAATTTAGATCGGATAATATTC
The DNA here is from genome assembly GCA_963920725.1 of Rhamphomyia laevipes. NCBI lineage: Eukaryota > Metazoa > Arthropoda > Insecta > Diptera > Empididae > Rhamphomyia > Rhamphomyia laevipes. The sequence goes on along the minus strand of OY987255.1, from coordinate 41,206,088 downwards.
ACAATATGATGAATATACAACCTATGTACCAAATTTCATCGAAATCTCAGATATAATTTTTTATCAAATGTTGCCGTAGAGCAAAAACACAGGTCTCCACATGAACGGGAAATCTGACATGGTTCCACTGAAAGTATCGATCTCATATTACACGGGCATTAGGAATAAGTCTGTGTGGCAAATTTCATTAAAATCTTACAATTTTTTTGTATTTCGGTAGGTCCCAATCTCAAAAACTTATACTGAGAGATTCTTATACTGAACACTATAGAGATTATCGAACCAACTAAAAGATTTTAACATAGGGTTTCTTTTTTCTTTTTTAAAAAAAATTTCAAAACATTCTTGAAATGGTACTAAGTTTCAGCCCTTCGCAGCTGGTACTGCATAAATATCATGTATTCCACTGGATTGACTTGCAGAGTAATGTGCTTATCTTTATGACATTGTTCATTCTCAAAGTCTATTTTCCTACATATTTTAAATTTAATGTTGCGTGCTGATCTTTCGAACCCGTCTAATTTTTCCTGCATATCGGTGATCTTGTGCAACAGTAGACATATAATCCAAGTTTTCAAGGTGCCGTTAATGTAATCGTTATTCCTGTATTTGTGAAATTTTAGCTTATGATGTCTTTCAGACATCCTTTTGTTTATCTGCACCTACCTAGTACAAAATGTCCTAAGATTTCACTATTTCTCTGGGTTAAAACATCAAAACCAGAGCCATTTCGAAATCAACAAGTAAATTCTGTCATATTTTGGGACCCGAATCCTTTGTACTTGCTAAACCTCGCCAAAACAACAAAACCTCCCTATTTTTTTTTAAGAATAATAATAAAACAATTACCTATTTCATATTGCTGAAATCAACATCGAGCCACACTTCAGTCTACTTAAAAAAATCAGGGGCTTAATGCTCGAATTAAACAGTTTTTTAATTCGATCAATATAATCTCACATAATTCCTTAACAGAACAGCTTTCTATAGAAAATTTATTATAATCGACAAATTGCCATTGACAAAAATGTATTACTTTTGGTTCAAAATCTTATATATTTTAATTTCACAAAATATTTCACAATCAGCATTCAGATTATCTCTGTTACAACAACTATATACAATATTTTATATATGATGGGTGTGATTTTTGCGCTAGCAAAAATAAAGCTATACCTATATGTAAAATATTAATTTATACAAGATAACAATTTATACTACTATGACAATTATTTGGTCAAAATTTATGACTAAATTATTATCTTAACTTTGTATCCAATATATCTAATAAAAATTTTGACTTCTTTTTAATAATTATAAATTTGCTTTTCTAACTAAAAAAAAAGTTTAATAGTAATATCTAAATTAAACTGTTCATTCCATTGAATATTAAAACTTATATTTGTACATTACTCATTCTAAAACTTTAATAAAAAAATAAGGTAAAGTATATAGAGAAAAATGTATATTCTCCTATTAAAAAGGTCATATTCTATATAAATTTATATAGAAAACTTGCTCCTTATTTTCCATTATTGGCAATATGTTGAGTTTGCGCAACTTCCTCCTTATATATATTATAAAAATCAGAAGCTTTATGTACACACAAAAAAATATTACATAATATCTTTATACTTCAATCTTCATACCACACCTCAACCTAATTATTGTACATCTTAAACCAATTCATGTCAAAACCATAAAGTGCATTTACACAAATATACGTTTCGTTTGAAAATATATATTGATGCATTTTACATAACAAAAATAAAAAAATAATTTTCACTAATTATTTACCACAGTTTAAGTATAATAATATACAAACTTGACACTATTGAAAAAAATTATATGTATATGTATGTACATAAAATAATTACTAAATTTACATTCAATTAACTTTAATGTGCCATAAAATAATTACTAAATTTACATTCAATTAACTTAAATGTACCTTTTTACGTACATTATTCTAAATTTTATTATTTTACAATCAGCTATTCCAAAAATGCCACAATTATAAACAAATTATGTTTGGTATTTATCTAATTTTACTTTTAAAATTTATTATTTCGACATAATATGCTAATAAAAGAAAATCAATTTTTTTACTAATTATGGACTAAAAAATACTTAAGTTTTTATCTCTTAAATACTTCTATAACCAAAAATTGTATGGATTGCACGAATTATATTTTTGTCAAATATACAATTTTAATATTTTCACAGCTAGGATATGAAGGCATTGACCTATTTCATATTATAACCGTTTTGTATCATTAGTAGCATTTTACTTTTCCATAACCAAATTAAAATAATCCTAAAATTATAATAATTTCAAAACATGTGGTTGGTATACTTGACATATAACTTGTGGATGCAATATACCAGGAAAGTAATATCACAAGATATTAAAACTACATATATGTACATAAAAAATTAAACATTATCTAATGGTATCTTTAGTTTTCGTAGTGTTCATAAAACACTACCAAAACTCAAAAATTCTTCTCCAAAAATAAAATTTTAAAAATAAATTAATAATTTTCTATTTTTTCTTTCCTAACGAAAAAAAACTTTAATTTATAGACAAATATAAATTAGGATAAAAATTCAAGCAACTAATAACACTAACTCCCATATTATAAGAGTGGAAATAGATTTTTGTAGAAATTTAGTAATTATTAATATTTCAATATCTAGAATAGAAGTGTATTGTTAATAGCTATAAAGAAATAAATTATAGTGTTGTCCTGCGTACAATGCATTTTGAAACACAATATAATATAATTTGTTTTATTATTACATGATTTGACCAACAAATGTTAAGTGATATGTACTTCTTAATAAGATCATACAGCAAAGCTGCAGTTGATTACTTATTCAATAGTTTTTTTTTTACTTTCCTTTTATTGAATTTACCATTCATGTTTTCCTCACCTGGGCATAGCTCCTAAACGGCTTTACCGATTTAACTCAAATTTCAAATTTAAGCTCATATTATTAATCGGTACTTTAATAATTTTCATGGCCCTTCGAGGGGGCGGGGGGTTGGGCCCTATTTCTAAGAAGTCATGTGGGATATCAAATTAAAGGTCTTGATGAGTACATCTTGTTGGGTAGTGTTTCGGGCAACTAGGACCATTCGGGGCCCCCAAAAAATGGGGCTAAAAATGAAAAAAAATCATGTGGGGTATCAAATTAAAGGTCTGGAAGAGTAAATATCTTTGGGCCAAGTAATGGAAGCTTTTGAGGCAACGCGGGTCATGTGGGGCCTGAAATTATTAATAATTTTCTTTTATTAAATTTACAATTCATGTTTTCCTCACCTGAGCATAGCTCCTAAACGGCTTAACCGATTTAACTCTAATTTGGAACTTAAGCTCCTGTGTTTATCCATTCGATTCCACATAATTTTAATGGCCCGGCGAGGGTTGAACCTATTTTCAAAAAAGTCATGTGGGGTATCAAATTAAAGGTATTGATGAGTACATCTCGTTCAGTAGTGTTTCGGGCAACGAGGGCGATGTGGGTCCTCAAAAAATGGGGCCTATTTTCAAAGTAGTCATGTGTGGCATCAAACTAAAGGTCTTGATGAGTACATCTCGTTGGGTAGTGTTTCGGGTAACGAAGGCCATGTGGGCCGAAGGCCAAAAAATTGGGCCAAAAATAATAAACATCATGTGGGGTATCAAATTAAAGATCTGGAATAACTGGTATCTTTGGGGCAAGTAATGGTAGTGTTTCGGGCAACAAGGGTCATGTGGGGGCTGATAAATGAGGCAAAAAATATTAAAAATCATGTGGGGTATGAAATTAAAGGTCTCAATGAGTACATCTCGTTGGGTAATGTTTAAAATCGCCCTCGAAATTGGGCCAAAAATAATAAACATCATGTGGGGTATCAAATTAAAGATCTGGAATAACTGGTATCTTTGGGGCAAGTAATGGTAGTGTTTCGGGCAACAAGGGTCATGTGGGGGCTGATAAATGAGGCAAAAAATATTAAAAATCATGTGGGGTATGAAATTAAAGGTCTCAATGAGTACATCTCGTTGGGTAATGTTTAAGGTAAAGAGGGCCATGTAGGGCCTCTAAAAATGGGGCGAAAAATAAAAAAAATCATGTGGGGTATCAATTTAAGGGCCGGGAAAAGTAGATATCTTTGGGGCATGTAATGGTAGTGTTTGGAGCAACGAGTGCCATGTAGAATTTGCAAAGACGCATATAAACTGGACTGTTGCCAAATGGAGAACAATGCTTTTTTCTGATGAATCAAAGTTCAACATGATGGCTTCCGACGGATTGATATTAGTGCGCATACCAAAATGACACTGTTTTGAAAGGCACCATAAAGCACGGAGGAGGCAACGTAATGATCGAGGAATGTTTTTCTGGCCATGGAATCGGGACAATTCATAATATTAGTGGCATAATGAACAGTTTCATGTACAAAGATATTCTTATATATATATATATATATATATATATATATAATATATATACATATATATATATATATATATATATATATTATACATATTATAGTAAATATATATAAATGATATAAAAATTCAACAGTTTCTGACTAAAACTTAAAATATTTGACCGACTAAAAAGTATGAAATAATAAATAAATAAAAAAAACATTTTTTAAAAATACTTTCCTTTATAAATAGTAATATGCGACTAAAAACTAATAAATAAGAATACTAAAATTATATAATCTTACTTTCTTCTATTTAGAGTTTCAGTAATGGTCAATTGTAGTAGGGCTAACTGCAAACGTACTAGATGAGAGATTCAGTTCAGTAAAGGAAAAGTATAGTCTACCAGATAGTCTGTGATCTGTGTGCACTTCTCTGGAGTTCAAAAGTATACCAAAAATTGCAGTTTACTAAAGTTGCTTATAAAAACATTGCAGCTTTAGCCGTTTTCCTTAAAAGCGTATCCAACTGGTTACTTGATACAGATACTACCGAACCGATATGTTTACGAAAATAACAAGTATTCCAAAAATTTCAGCAAAACTGCAGCTAATTGCAGCATTTTATAAAAATATTTCAACTGTAGCAGTTTTCCAAAAACTATGTAGTGTAATAGTAGAGATAGTAAATTGTTATGATATTTTACGAGTATGTAGATAGAATAAATATTACGAGCAGTACTATGAGTGTTGCACTGGATTTGATGGTAAAATAAATGGATTCGGTTGGAAAAAAAATCTGGGTATTTTCGAGCTCGGTGAGTCCGAACATGCAATAAAAAAATGGATCAACGTACTCTAAATTTGGATGTGCGCAGCAACTTCTCATACGGCTCGTCAGCTCTTAATTAAATTTTTCACAGAGACTTCATTCTGATCCCCGTACAAGATGGAATCGATACTTTAAGTGGGGCCATGCTATAATTTTCCGTTTATGTTGTAAGCCGTGTGTTTTTGTTCAACGACAAAAATTTAAATAAAATTTTATAAACATGTTATATTGTTTAGAACTTTAGCATGGAGTTCATAAAGCTACTGGCCTCTGTATCAAATTTCATCCAAATCTAAGATATAAAATTTATTGGAAATTTTCCTGTAGAGCAAAACTACACGGCTCTCCACATAAACGGGAATTTCTACCATGGTCGCACTAAAGGTATCGATCTCATCTTGTACGGGCATCAGAATTACTAAAAGTATCGATCTTATCTTGTACGGGCATCAAACTTTGAGGTCGCGGACACTTGTTTTTATAGCAATTTCGGACTCCCCGACCCCGAAAACGTCCAGAATATATTTTTTTGAACAGAGCAGAAATTAGCCACAGTTTTGCTATAATTTTTGGGAAATTTTTTATTTTTGTAAACATAGTTGTTTAGTAGTATCAGAGCTGAATATTACACTATCCGAAGGAAAACCGCTAAAGCTACAATTTGTTTATAAAGAGCTGGAACTAACTTGCAGTTTTATGACCCCCTAAAGCTAATAACCTCTACTTTGGCCAATACATGCGAAATCACGAATCCAACCTGTGTACACCAAATTTCATTGAAATCTGATGTTGATCGTATACTTGATGTCGATCGTTATCTTTCTGTTTTACCTGAAATTGGCTATATTTCCTTATTGTCTTCTCCTACACGTGTAAGCGTTTAACAGAGAACTCTAGTTCCTGTTTGGACCATATATTTATACTAACATAGAAATAGTTAACTATATTAGATAATTAATTCAAAAATTCCATCTGCGTTAAGTATAGATATTACGAAAGCGTTTGATATGGGAGATCACACGTTATTGCTCATAAATTTATATAATGCAGGATTTACAGCGTGATATACCTATAGACTGGTTTGATTTTTATTTGAGAAATCGGAAACAGAGTCAGAATTAAAAATTTCTTAGTACTGCAAAGATTATAAATTTTGTAGTTTCAAAAGGTTCTGTTTCGGGTCCTATTTGATTTTTAATTAGTAATTGACTATATAATCGTCAAAAATCTCAGACACAAGTTCCATCTTCTTATTAACCAAGGAAAATGGGGCCCGAGAAAGAGACCGATTATTTGTTTGAATCAGCGAAAAGAAGCATAAGGAGAAATAATACTAGTATATTATGTTAAAGAAAAACATATAAAAGAAAAAATATCTTTTTATCCTTAAGCTTGATTTCTTACACTTTCTGACATGCTGAGAAATAATTTACTATCCGCAATGGATTAAGCTCTGATGTTTTATCACCGAAAACAATACAGATATTAATAAATTAAACACTAACTGCTTAATACAAGCAGTTAAATTAAATAAATAAATAAAATAAAAATAAAGATATAAAAATTATAGCAACAAACCATATAATTTGATTTAACAGGCTACCACTTAAATAAGCATTCACAGTTCTGAAAAGAACGCTACTACTTCCATACGTCGTCATCTGCTAATTCAAACAATTAAAAATTAAAAAAGTAAAATTGTTATAATTAAAGTAATTCTATAATTATAAGTTAAATACAAACATAAAAAAATTCGCTAAGGAAAAACTAAAATAGTGTACCAGCGTAAAAAAAAAAACTTATAACTGATCAAAATTAATGGTAAGCTAATCTGATCAGAATTAATAGTATGTAAAGATACCTTATGAGAATTAATAGAATTTATCAGAATCAATGATATTTACAAGGGGTCTACTTCCCTTTTACTATACTTTACCTTTACTGAATCTCAAATCTAGTACATTTACAGTTAACCCTATTACAATTGACCCTACTACAATTGACCATTACTGAAACTCTAGATAGAAGAAAGTAAGATTATATAATTTTAGTATTCTTATTTATTAGTTTTTAGTCGCATATTACTATTTATAAAGGAAAGTATTTTTAAAAAAATGTTTTTTTTTGTTTATTTATTATTTCATACTTTAGTCGGTCAAATATTTTAAGTTTTAGTCAGAAACTGTAGAATTTTTATATTCTTTATATATATTTACTATAATATGTATAATATATATACATTCCCAGGATGCTTTTTTGCAATAATTTGTGTTGTGCGGTCTACCACCTCCATGTATTGTATTTAATGAGCCAGAAGAGCGAAAACGGCTTATAATTCGATTTTTTTGATTTATATATATATATATATATATATATATATATATATATATATATATATATATATATATATATAAATATATAAATATATATATATGTACTATATATATTTATATATATACTATATATATTTATATATGTAACCCAAACAATATAAAAAATTATCGACCCATAACGAAGGACCGATGCAAAGCGAGTGTTCTTTTTTTTTAACCGACGCAAGAGCGAAAAGATTTACATGGCTCTGGTTGCACCAAACACTCCCATTACATGCCCCAAAGATATCTACTATTCCCGGCCCTTAAATTGATACCCCACATGATTTTTGTTATTTTTCGCTCCATTTTTAGGGACCCCACATGGCCCTCTTGACCTGAAACATTACCCAACGAGATGTACTCATTGAGACTTTTAATTTCATACACCACATGATTTTTACTATTTTTGGCCCCATTTATCAGGCCCCCACATGAACCTTGTTGCCCGAAATTCTACCATTACTTGCCCCAAAGTTACCTGTTCTTCCAGATTCTTAATTTGATACCCCAATGACTTCTTTGAAAATATGCCCCCTTTTTTTAGGCCCCACATGGCCCTAGTTGCCCGAAACACTACTGAACGAGATGTACTCATCAATACCTTTAATTTGGTACCCCACATGACTTTTTTGAAAATAGGTCCAACCCCCCGCCCCTCTTCGGGCCATGAAAATTATGTGGCATTGAATGGGTAAACGCTGGAGCTTAAGTTCCAAATTAGAGTTAAATCGGTTAAGCCGTTTAGGAGCTATGCCCAGGTGAGGAAAATATGAATTGTAAATTTGCCCCAAAGATATCTACTCTTCCAGACCTTTAATTTGATACCCTACATGATTTTTTTTCATTTTTGGCCCCATTTTTTGGGGGGCCACATGGTCCTAGTTACCCGAAACACTACCCAACGAGATGTACTCATCAAGACCTTTCATTTGATACCCCACATGACCGTCACCCGTTATTTTGTGTTCTAAAATTTATAAATTAATACGTATAACAAACAAAACATGCTAATTGCAAATAGCAGTTTGTTAAAAAAATCGAAATTCATGAAATCGAAAATCGTCAAATACTATACATATTTTTTTTTATTTTTTTTTAAACATAAAAATAACATACTAAGGGCCGTTTTTTCAATGAAAGTTTAAACTTATGTATAACTAAACCGAGTTTAAATTTAAACTTGGTTCAAATTATGATTCGTTTGCTCAATAAAAATTTATCCTAGGGATAACTAAACTGAGTTTAGATAAAGGAAATATTTATTTCCCAGGGAAATTTAAGTTTGCTATGGAAATACCTGCAACTTTGACAATTGATTTTAAAAAAAATTTAAACTGCCTATTTGTTTATGTTTTTATAGTTGTGAATTTGCGGTAAAATATAAATGCAAAATAATTAATTTAAAAAAAATGGAGTCCCGAAAAAGACGCCCAAATTACAGTAGTGTAGAAATAGATAAATTAATTAATATAGTTTAAAAAAATATAAAAATATAATTAAATGCAAAAAAACAGATACTATTTGTTCTAGAGAAAAGAGAAAAAATTTCATTATTTATTAAATTTAGCACGTATTGTACAGTGCTTTTTGACAACCGAAATCTAGCAAAGAAATGAAAATCATCCCATTTATTAAAATGGTCAATTATTTCATTAAATGTTTTTGGACGCCGGGCTTGGTTTAATGTGTTTGTAAAAAATTTAAAATGTTCTCATCATCATCCAACAGATCTTGGTAATCTTCCATTTAAAGTAAGTATTTAAAATCACTTTTCTTAATAATAATTTCTTTTCACAATTAATGCCAAAACAATAATGTCACAACAACAAAAAAATTTATAAATTTCACATTTGAATTGTCATCGCATTTTTTCAGCTGATAAAATTGACGTGCATACGCGTAACAATACGCACACTATAAGAAAATAAAGACGAACTGAGTTTAAACCACGAAAATCGGTGGTTTAATTTTATCTAAGTTTAAGGGAGATAAAGTTAGTTTAAGCGATTGAAAAAACGAATTTTCGAATTAAACTTAATTTAACTTTAAACTACTTTAAACTCGCATTGAAAAAACAGCCCTTCGTATTTAAGTAAACATATTATAAAGATATACATATAACACAAATACATAAAATTCTCATTGGCTAAGCTCCTTTTAAGCAGCTGAAGTTTGCTGTAATTAAAGTCAAAATTATCGGCATTATTATTAACTTCGAGTAACATTCTCTATATTGGCTCATTTTTCCCATACTCTTTGCAATGAAATTGCTCTTTAAAAAGCGACACAGATCTAAGCGAGTGAAAATTAATATTAAGGTTCATCCGTTAAGAGAAATGGAGAATCAATAGCACCAGCAATTACTTGGTGCACAATCACGATAGCAGCTATTTGAAGCTTTTGCAAATCTATAAGTTTGAGACGGGCTACATAAGGAGGTAAATTGAAAGTGTCCACCCAAGGAAGCCCATGAAGAGCAAACCTTACAAATCTACGTTGGACCGCCTCAACTTTTTGTATGTGTACCTGTTGATATGGTGACCGAACTTGACTAGCGTATTCCAGTATCGGCCTAACATAAATCATATAAGGAGCCCTAGTAACGTAAGGGTGAGAAAACTCCTTAGACCACCGTTTAACAAAGCCAAGCATAGAGTTAACCCTACTAACTATATTATCGAAATGGGAGTGGAAGTTTAAGTCACTGTCACAGAGAATTCCTAAGTCACGAATAGCCGTGACTCTTGGAACAAGCGCATCATTAAGATAATATCAAGAAGTTGATGGCGAATGCGTTTACGGGAAAACGTAATATTGAGCTCCAGATGGTTCTTCTGACACCAAATTGAGAATTTATTTAAATCCTCCTGAAGAACAATACTTATCTGAGGGAGATGAAATTATTTTAGAAATTTTCATATCATACGCATAAATATTGGATTTTATAATTACAGTAACATCGTTGGATAAAATAAAAATTATTTAAATATGAAAAGTATTAACATTTGGCACAACATCATTATTAGAAACAACTTCGGGATCATTTGATGAATGATTATCATATTTTAATGTGGTAGGGTACCCGTCAGATTTCCTTTTAATATTAATAAATTTCCAGAATTTTTTCGGATCTGAAATAATGTCAAACTGCATTTGACTTATATAATTATCATATAGATCTTTAGACAATACGGAAAATTCGTCTGATACTTACCCCATAATTTATTCCTGTTATTTCAAAATGAGCGAAGTTCATTATTGTACCATGGAGGCGAAGAAACAGTTTTTTTTTTATGTAAATTGGAACTGATAGTTCTATACACTCAAACATTACAGCATAATAATTATGAATCATTAAATCAATATTATTATTAGAATTGAAAATTATATCAAAGTTAAAATTACTAAGTAAAAAATTTAATTTATCGAAATCAGTTTTACGAAAATTGAAACGATAAAAATTACCATTAGTTATGATTTATTACAGTTTGGTACAATCTAAATTACAATATGGTATAGTTTGCGCTGCTCATAGCGCAGAAACATGTTGTAAGAATTATATGTAAAAAAAATCGTGGTCAGAAAAGTTTTGTATTGTTCAAAAGATAAAAAATTCTACCAATTAGACATTTATTCTATTTTAAAACATTAAAAGTATTTTTTATTCGTGGTGGTTTTTATCAAAATAGAGTTATATCTAACCACAATCTACGTGCTAACAATAAATATATGCCAATGATTCCCAGATTTCATTCTACACACTTTAGTAGATTTTTTAACATTACTGCACCCAGATTGTTTAATAAATTACCGGTAGTATTTAGAGGAATTCGTGTTTTATCTAAGTTTCTAATTATTGTAAAAAATGGCTATTTAATTTTGATTATTATTATTATTTTTATTTAAATCATTATTTTTAGTATTTTAAGTATAATTTTTCTTTTTATTTTGGTGTAGGGGAAAAAATTATAGTATGTTTGGAATTGGAACTAGATTCATTTTAAATTTTTATTGTTTTTGTTTTGATTGAATTGATAAAGTTTTTTTTTTTCTTTTTTGTTTTCTTTCTAATTTAATTTTTTGAATTAATTTTTCACTTAATATTATTTTACACCCCATTACAAACACTTTTTTATATTTAATTTTTTGAATGGAAATTCGTCTCTATTATTTATAATATAGAATGCCTTATAACTATTTTCTTTAACTATTTTTAAGTAAAAAAATAAAACAAAAAATTATTAATTTTGTAATAAATATGTTATACTTTTAAATATTTGAAGAAAATAAAGATCTTAAAAAAAAAAAAAAATATTTTTATTATTATCATTACTAATACAATTACCATTCTCATAAGCAAAAGTTAAAGACAGTGGAGGATGGTAGGCATCGACAACAGACACACGTTGAGTAATTTCTATAACAATCCAGTTTTGGATATCAGTTGTAAAAACCAGATCGAGTTAACGATTTAAACTATTTGTAACATTTATAACCTGGAAATGGCTACAATCAGATAAATTATCAATAAACGATGTTTCAACTAAAGAAGTTACATTAGATGCACGTAATATGATTCATCATCCGATTCAACCCAAATCAGCCTAGGAAAATTAAAATTACCAACAATCAATAAATCATCGCAATCATCCATAGTACAATGCACGAAATCGACATCATTTAACAATTTATTTATTTACTTTGTTTTGCCATATTAGACAACATTAATATAAAAAAAAGCTGCTAACTAGGGGGAGCAGATAACTCGTAGTATTTTTTTAACAGCGATTTATGTCCAAAAGTTTTTTGTAATTAACATTATCTTTGTAACAAACAGCGCTTTCTTCAAAATCGCTCATCTTTATTATTTATTGATTTAATTTTATATTTTATATTTCTTTAATAATAAATAATATTATTAAAATAACTATAATAAGTATAAATATGCGTAATCACGAATCCAACCTGTGTACAAAATTTCATTGAAATTGGATAATATTTACCATATGATCAAGATCTAGAACATATGAAATATTAATCGGAAATTTTAGCATGGACCCCTAGAGCTACTAACGTCTACATTAGGCTACACATGCGTAATCACGACTCCAACCTATGTACCAAATTTTATTGCAAACTGATAATAATTACTATATGGTGTAGAACATATGAACTATTCTTTGGAAACTAAGTTGCTCATATATTAGTTTCCCATGAACACAATAAAACTACCTGATACAATTTTTTGGAGCAATAAGTAGGTCACAGATTTAACCTGTGTTTGAAATATAACTGTAATTGGGTGCCAATTACTGTATGATGTAGATGTAGAGTATTGAACTTGTGAAATATAATTGGACATTTTAACATGGACCCACAGGATTACCGACTTTAAACTTTGCAGACAGTAAGTACATAAGGAAGCTACTATGTGTGTCAAATTTCATTCAAATCAGATAATAAATACCATATGCTCTAAAGCATATGAAATTTTAATCGGAAATTTTAGTATGGACCCCCTGAAGGTATTACCTTCTATCATGGCCAACACATGCATAATCAGAAGGTCTACCTTTGTACCAAATTTCATTAAAATCAGATAATAATTATATTGCTATAAAACACGTAATTATATAAAATTCGGAAACTAAAACTGTTTTCTAGGAACCCCCTGAATGTCTACAAATTTCAGGAGAGCCAACTAGATCACAAAATTAGCCTTTATATAAAATATCTTTGAAATCGGTTAACAAATGAAATCGGAAATTTAACATGGACCCCCTAATCCTACTAACCTGTAATTTGGTCAACCTGTGCAGAATCATTAACTCAACCTGTGTACAAAATTTCATTGAAATCGGATAATAATTACACGCTGTAGAACATAAAGCAAATATTCTTCGGAAACTAAGTTGCTCATATATTAGTTTCCCATGAACGTACTAAACCTACCAACTACAAATTCAATGGACCCTCTGAAGTATCGACTTTTAATTTTACAGACGCCAAGTACATATGGAAACTATCATATGTACCAAAATTTATGCTAATTAGATAAAAATTACTATATGCTCTAGAGTCTAGAGCATACGAAATTTTAATCGGAAATTTTACCATGGACCTCCTGAAGTTACAGACCTGTATCTAAGTAGACTTGTGGACAATTATGATACCAACCTATGTTTTAGATTTCATCCAAATCTGAGACATGAAATTTTTTTTACATTTTTCCGTAGAACAAAAACACATAGGTTCCCATATAAATAGAGAAATCTGCGCACATAAAAAGCGTACGCGTACGTATATAAAATTTATCAACCTTGTTCTCGCACAACAAACAAATTTGTATTTAATAATATTACAGTAGAAGGTACGGAGAAAATTATTAATAAGACAACATTGTCTAAAACCAATGCTTCTGGATCGGATGAAATAAAAACTTCCATTGTAAAGGAATGCAAGAAAGAGCTGTCAAAAGACATAACTACAATAATTAACGCATCTTTACAAGAAGGAGTGGTACCAGAATCGATGAAAACTAATAAAATTGTTCCTATATATAAAAGTGGAGATATTGATGATATAAATAATTTCAGACCAATTTCGATTTCGTCAATTTTCAGCAAGATAATTGAAACTTATGTAAATAATCAGTTATCTGAATATCTACAGGAAAATAAATTAATGAGTAAGAGACAGTATGGGTTTCGTAAATGTTCCAACACAAACGCAGTTTTATTTGATGTTATATCCTACATTCAAGATGAAAATAATCGCGATAAAACAGTAGCGGCAGTTTTTATCGATTTGTCTAAAGCATTTGATTGTGTTGATAGAAGAACTCTGATGCGAATCCTATTTGAGTGTGGAATAGTGGGAAAATCCTACCATTGGTTCAAAAGTTATTTCTCTAACAGAAAACAATACACTGAATGTGAAGGACTAAAAAGTACCATAAAAAATGTTGACTTTGGGGTCATACAAGGTAGCTCACTGGGACCATCTTTGTTTTCATGTTATATGAGCAGTTTTGATCGATTAAATCTAAGTGGAGAAATTTTTATGTACGCTGATGATATCGTTATTGTCTATTCGGAAGATACAATTAATAATTTGGAGTATAAAATAAATATAGATATGAAAAAAATTTACAACTGGATAAGTCTACATAAATTAACAATAAATATAAATAAAACAAAATACATGCTATTTAGAAACAATAAAGACAAGAACATCAATATTATATATGATAATGTAGCGATAGAAAAAGTTAATATTTATAAATATTTAGGAGTGTATATAGATGCAAATCTAAGTTGGGACCATCATGTCGGGGAAACAATAAAAAAATGTCGTAGACATTTCTGGTGTGTTTTTAAAATTAAATAAAAGAGTACCATTTAAACTAAAAAAATCTATATTCTATAGTATGTTTCATAGTGTACTTACATATGGAAGTATTGTATGGGGAATGACGTCGAAGAAAAATATATCTAATTTACAAAGAGTTCAAAGCAAAGCTATAAAAAACTTATATGGGCTACATGTTAGATTTCCAACTATTCAGCTTCATAAAAAATATGAAATTCTTCATATTGGGGATCACATTTGCAAAGTTCAGGTAACACAAATTCAAAAAATGGTGCTGGAGAAGATTATTACAAACACAAATTTAATCTTAAACAATCAAATACATTCGTATAATACAAGGACAGCGAATAATATTCGAGTTAGTGGTCATACATTATCAGTTCTATATAATGCAATAAAAGATTATAATAATTTGCCAATTGAATTCAAAAATTTAAATCTAAATGCTTTCAAATTCAAAATTAAAAAATATTTCTTAAACAAATAAATCTAATTTTTATCTTATATTAATTTTACTATTATTTAATTATTTAATATTTTTGCCAATCTAAAATAAATAAATTTTTAACTTATTTTTTTGTAATCTTAATGCTTAAGCGCATACCATTAGACATACACCAGTTGTCCAAAATGTTCATGTTCGATTGTAGAATGGTGTAATCAGTCGAGTTTTTAACAGAAATGTATATTTTTAGATCGTCTGCATACAGCGAATATTTACAATTTTTGAATAACGATGTCACATTGTTGATTAAAGTTAAAAATAGCAGTGGACCCAAGTGACTTCCTTGTGGTACTCCGGATGAAAACTCAATTAATTCGGAGCACGTGCTATTTATTTTTACGAATTGTTTCCTCTTGCTCAGATAAGATGAGATCCAATTCAGCATTACACCACCTACACCGTATTTTTTCAATTTAAAAGTTAGTAGTTCGTGATCAACTGTATCGAACGCTTTACTGAAATCTGTATAGATTGCATCAACTTGATTACCTTTATCCATTTCAAAAAGAATGAAGGACGTGTAGTCACTTAAATTGGTAACAGCTGGTCAATTACACAGATATTCGTATAGTTTACATTTAACTAACTTTTCAAAGAGTTTAGGAATTTTGCTGATATAATAGCTATACGACGATAATTCCTGATGTTAGTTCTACCCCACTCTTGAAAATTGGACAAATAGATGATGTTTTCCAACGATGTGGGAATATTCCTGAAGACAATGATGCGTTGAAAATGTGCAATAGTGGTGTAACTAAATGATGTGCAAGTTTCTTTAAGAATAACGGTGGAATAATATCTGGTCCACAATTTTTGGTACTATCTAACGATAGAAGTCCATTCAGCAATTCTGAATGTCTTATAGAAATGTTAGTGAAAGATTGTTCAACATTTGCAAGATAATCAAAATTATCTTTGTTAAAGCATAATTTTCCAGTGTAAACAGAGTTGTAGAACTGGCCAAATTTATTACTTATATCAGACTCCGTTGAAACATCAATGCCATCAAGTTGCATTTTCTGAGGTTATACACTCGATTTTGTTTTATAGTTGATGTATTAGTAAAATTTACGTGGATTTCTTTTTATTTCAGAATTCGTTTTAGATATAAAGTTGTTGTAACAAATTGACTCCAGTTTCTGGAACTCAAAACTGTATGTTAAATATGGATAATTCTAGATCCAGCTTTGATTTGTTCCATTTACGATGAGCTTTCGATTTACGATTTTTTAAATTTATCAAATTTTTGGGTGGTGACTTAGTGACGCGTGCAACCTTTTTTGTCACACTTAAATCTATTAATTCCGACAACTTATTGTGAAAATTATCAACCTTATGATTTAAGTCACCGTTATGAACAGTGAAATCACACCGTGTTAGTAGACATGAAATCTGGTCATAATTTGCTTTAAGAAAGTCGTATTTTTCAATATCACGATTTGGAACCATTAGATTGTCGTCATAGAAATAGCTGACATTGAAAGTTTTGTGAAATACACTTGTTTTAGATGCCAATAATGGACTGCATTCATTTAAAATAAAGTTGTCAGCGACATTTGTAAATACAATTTTTCATATTTTTTATATATAACTGGAAGTAGTGATATCGGGCGATATCATGTTACTTCTGTGCTTGGTTTTCCTGGTTTTGCAATAACTATTACTTCTGCAATTTTCCAGTGTTTAGGTACAAATCTCAGTTTGAAGCACGCATTAATTATCTGTTGCAACTTGATGCAAGGTATATCTGGCATTTCTTTCATGATCTGTCCAGTTATTAGGTCATAACCTGGTGACTTTTTCGAGCTTAGGTTATGCATGATCAAATTTTTAAGCTCTTTAAGCCTAACTTTCTTAATAGTTGCTTGATCCCTTTTCTCTACATATGTTATTTCACCATCAGCACAGCATTGCAAAAATGGCCTGAAGACATTTTCCAAATGCGATGCAAAGAGGTCTGCTTTTTGTTGAATATTTTTGGACCATGTGCCATCTTGCATCTTAAGTGGAGGATCTTGAAGTTTTGGCCTTTTCACCCTCTTTGTTGCCTTCCTTAGTGAGTAGTTTCTGCATTCGTTAGCAGATAATCCAGCTAAATATGTTGTTAAACATTTATTCTTGTAGTTTTTGATATTATTCTTTAGCTAATTATTTAGCCTATTGAAATTGCATCTATCGTCTGGGTATCTAGTTTGCTGCCATTTTCTTCTAGCTCTTCTTTTCTCATGAATTAATTCCAATATTTCTTGTGGATACTCTATTCTTTGTAAATTATTTCTTCTTACTTTTGGAGTACTTTCTTCTGCGACTTCTTGTATATCTGTCATAAACTGTTCTACTTCCTTATCAATTTATTCTGTAGATAGCTTGATTTCCTGTAGAGTTATATTCTGTTCTAGCTTTACCCTAAATGTAGACAAGTCCGTCAGCTTGTTGGTTAGTTTTGGTAATTTAGCTTTCTCCAACGCAGTTTCGCTGAGTACAAGAATTTCCGGAGTATGATCAGAAGACAAATCGTTAGTACCATATAAATAGTGCTGTGAATTTATACCTTTTGCTACAAAGAAATCGATTACATCAGGAGTTTTAGCTGGATCACTTGGCCAGTAGATAGGTGATCCAGAGGATAAGAAATTACATTTGTACGATCTTCCTATCTGGTATAGATTTCTTCCTTTCGTGTTGATAAGTCGAGAACCCCAAAAAGTATGTTTGGCGTTAAAGTCTCCACCAATAATGAAGTTATCACCTTGTTTTAAGTAAGTACTTATAATCATCTGCACTTTGTAGACATCTCGGTGGACAATGTATTGCTGAAACTTTAAAATTTTTCCTATTAGTTTCTATTGTGACTGTAATAACTTGCATGTTTTCTTTGGCGATTTCAGAATCTTGATAGTGTTGTAGATCTATTTTTATAAACACTGCTGATCCCCCTCTTGCTTTATCTGATGGATGTGGAACATGATAAAATGTAAATTTTGGAATATTCGCATATGATTTCTTTGTGAAATGTGTTTCTGAGATGAGACAAATGTCAATATTTTCTTTCGCTAGGATTTATTTTCGTGTTTCGTTTTACAGCTTCAATTTTGACACACTATACCCATGATTGATGTTATCGAGTATATTTTGTCAATGTTCTCATCGTTCTGAAAGGATAGCATGAACAGTTGTAGTCCTCTTTTATTTACAGCAAAAATGCCATAATTTCTAAATGATTCCCGTTTGATTATATTTTTGGCTTCCGTTATACAGAAGCCTTTTGCAAGTAAATCTTCGATTATCTCATCTTCCTCACAAGATGGATGAAGTCCTCTAGCTATTACTTTAATTGATCTAAAAGCCTTGTTTTCATAAGAATGCCATTGTATTTTTTCTTTTGAAAGTACTTCGGTTACAACTTTATACGTATCTCCATCTGGTACGAGTAATTTCCAGATATTATTGTTAAATGAAGCGTACTTGCACTCCTTCTTAGTAGCTTTTAAAACCATATTCTTTAAATCTCTAAATGTTTCTATTCCTGATATTATTATTGGTGGTGGTATATGTTGTTTCACAGGTTTGTTTTTATTTTTTGCTTCTTCAGATACTTGTCCGTTACCTTTGCCTTCTCCGTCGTGTGTTTGGTCGTTATTTATTTCTGGACTCCCAGAAGCTTTCCTCTTTTTAGTAGGCCTCTTATTTTTCTTTAAGATCCAGTCTGTGTCCCTAGTGAGTTCATCTTCATCTGTGAAGTTTGTTCTATCAGGACTGCTTATTTTCTCTGCATTATTTGGCATCTTATTATTTTCTTGAAGCACTTCTAATTTTTTTGCAAGATCTTTTACAGCTTCCGAGCTTCTATTTCTTTTTGCCATTCTTCGAAGTAGTTTTTTTTAAGTGATACTTCGTGTTCTATTATATCGCCTTCTTGTGCACTAGTAGGACGATATCCACTAGCTCTTGCCAGTGATGTCGATGCAGATGATGGTAATCTTGGAATCTGCTGGCTACATTTAAATGGATCATGTAATTGCAATAAATGGTCCTCCCCAGAATCCATAGGACCAACCTCATCAGAGAGTGGATTTTCCAGTACAACTGGTCTGCCACATGGGGTAATAATTCCTTTTGTTGTCTTCATTGCATTTTCATTTTCGATCTAACACAACTATTTCCGATTAAGACGCGTCAAAATGAATACTGCTGACCGAAAACCGGGCCGCGTAACCGTACCGAACCGTCCTAACCATGTTGATTGACTTAGATAATGCGCCAAGTGTTCGCATTCACCCGCTCTCGTTAGCCTTATAAATAAGTTACCAGGAGCTACCCGGCAGATAGTTATACTACCTACCTTCTAGGAGGTGAGAGTCGGATTTGTTGGCAGAGCTGTAGATGTTGTAACGGCATGAGTATTTCCAAGGAGTTATTAGAACATATGTTAGGAGTATGTTCTACCTAGGACCTAATACCAACCTTTTAGCCCCCCTGTCATAGATATGTGAACATATTTAATATAAATTTGCGCAAAAAGCCTTTCTACGTCACCCGGGATCTCTGTAACATTTGTAGATTCGTCGTTATATTCTACTGTATTTGTGAAACCCAAAGTTACTGGTAAGCAAGCCTTTGGTAATTTACCAAAAGTGTTGGTTGGATTAGGAACATGGCCGAAAATACCTATTATGGGTTTCTCTTTATTTTTGTAGGTGTTCCTTTCTTTTCGAAGACATTTATCTACGGTAAGATTCTAAATCAATTGATACAGTATCCAGTGAAACACCGAAACCTTCATGATATTTGTTGTAAATCGATCTTAATTGTTCTGGATTCGATGGAAGACCTTCACGTTCAATCAATAGCATGGTATTTGTTTTAGATTTCCCATCAATACATACAGTGTAATCCTGATCATGGAGATATGCTAAAAATAACCGCCCATTTTCGTATATACTATTGTCACCAAGTCGTCAAAGTGCGTAGATACCGTCACCGTATTCAACTGAGTTTTTGGTAAGCCTTACAATTGGTGGCATTAGAGGGTTAACGAAATTCGGAGATTGAATTGATGATTTTAATTGATCAGCTGATTTGGAAGATTGATGTACACTACCATGGTTTGAAAACAAATACTATGACGACCAACAGAATTAATTCAATATTAATAGTATTAGGAATATTAAATAAGAACCCTACGTCCAAAAAAATTGAAGCCACCTTTACGAAAAACACAAAAATCTGAAGTAAAAAGTTCATTGTCGTGAAAAGAGTCAGTTAAATTTGTCTCAGTTAAAGCGAAAACATCAAAAGGAAGCAATTGAGATCTTAAAAAGACTTCAGCTGTTTTGGTTCGAAGTTCCCTTACATTTTGATAATAAAACGACAAACATTTTAGTTTTTTGAAACGGGAACGGAAGAATTTAGATTACTTATAGAACCCGGAGTTCGCGAGGTTATAAATTCTTTAATAAATATACCACTGGACTACGATTCAGAATTCATTAAAACACAAAAGTTTTCTTCGGGAACACTAATCTTAAACAACGCAACGTGAGCAGCTTCTTTGCTAACTTTAAACTGTTTAGTAATTTACCTAATTTAGTTTTATTTAATTTTGTGACAAAATATTACCAAACAAATAATAACACATTCTTTTTTTATACTAAAACCCAAAACCTTTTATTTAACCTGAATTTTAATAAATTGTTTTTAATTATTATAAATGTTACATGTATTTATTTTATTCTATTAAGTTATGTAATGTTTTATGTATTTTACAAGATTGTTTAAGTTAATGCATTTTAATGTAATTTTAATTAATTTATTTATTTTAAACTTTTATTAAACAATTTTTTTATTTATATATACACGCAAAAATGATGGTATTCACCAATATGATTTTTTAAATTTTTATTTCATCTTCCACATGTAGTGTTCTTTTGGATGTTCTTGATATTAAAAATAATTTCGACGAAAATAAAAAGACCGTTTTATTTACTGTTTTGCTCAAGACTGATTTTTGTGCGTTACTTAATCAACCAGGTAAGCTATGTTTTTCTATTCGAAGTCTGCACGTTCGCGCCTAGTCAGCGGTATCCGGTAGTAATGGGATATTTAGGAATTTAAATGTAATTATATTTTATAAATAAAATATATTGTGGGAAATATTTGTTAATTGTTTTAATTATAAATTAATATTTTATAAATTAATTTTGATGGGAAAATGATTGTGGGAAAATATGTTGTGGGAAAAAGGTACGAGCGCAGAACTCCGAAGGTACGAGGCACAACATTCTTCCCCACCCTAGGTAGTTTACGTTGTGGTTGTGGTTGTGATTGATTAAGTACGCACAAGAATCTTTCTTTTTTTTTATTTTTTACTTATCTATAGATTAATACACTAATATTGTAACAAATTTTTTTTTTTTTTTAATTTAGTTAAATTTGATACATACATATATGATTTTATATAACAAGATAATTTTATGTATTTAGTGTTTCATATAAGTTTTATTTTATTTTTTATATACATATAAAATGATTTAAATTTAATATTTTTGTTACATTTTTTTTTATATAATAAGATAGTTTTATTATTGATATATTTTTTTTTTTGTAGTGTAA
This sequence comes from Rhamphomyia laevipes, assembly GCA_963920725.1. Taxonomy (NCBI): domain Eukaryota; kingdom Metazoa; phylum Arthropoda; class Insecta; order Diptera; family Empididae; genus Rhamphomyia; species Rhamphomyia laevipes. The sequence continues at coordinate 41,183,970 of OY987255.1, read as the reverse complement.
TTTATAATTCCTTAATTCATATTGATATAATAATATTTTTTTTTTTTTAATTTAGTTAAATTTGATACATACATATATGATTTTATATAACAAGATTATTTTATGTATTTAGTGTTTCATGTAAGTTTTATTTTATTTTTTATATATGTATAAAATGATTTAAATTTAATATTTTTCTTACATTTTTTTTTTATATAATAAGATAGTTTTATTATTGATATAATCTTTTCTTTTTTTTTTCTTAGTGTAATTTATAATTCCTTAATTCAAATTGATATAATAATTTTTTTTTTTTTTTTTTTTGTTAATTTAGTTAAATTTGATACATACATACATTTTATATATTTTTATTTTTATTTATATATAAAATGATTTAAATTTAATATATGTGTTACAGATTTTTTTATAAAATAAGATAGTTTTATTATTAATATAATTTTTTTTTTTTGTTTTTTTTTTAGTGTAATTTATTTTTCTTTTATTGTCCTTAGTGTACTAACATGATATAATTCCTTAATTGATATTGATATAATAATTTTTTTTTTTTTATATTTACTTAAATTTGATACATATATGTATAACATGCTTAATATTATTTGAAACAATATTTAAAATTTTCTCTTTGATATAAATGAATATTTCTTATAAGGAATCTAGCTATACTCTGCCGAACGTCACGTTACTTTTTCCTTTCCTGGACCCGCACCTGGATAACGTGCCTCTTGATGGATTTATAGGCGTCATTAACTCTTGTAACTCGAACTCTGGTTCAGTTGCCTCCGGTTTCTGCTTTGTTGGCTGTGACCTGATCTTTTCATTTCTGATGGTTGTTATGTTAACCGGTGCGCTGGTCGCAACCATTTTTTTACGGCAGATTGTCCTTGCGGCCATTACGATTATTAAAATAGTTATCATACCAGTGACTCCACCTAAGGTGTATCGGTGTACGTCGATTTCTTTTTTATGTTCCCTAATGCTACGTTCATTCCCCACATGTTCTGCTTCTTTTTTCAAATCTTCCAAGGACTTCTTTCCCTCCGCCAGGGCAGTTAGTATCTCCTCGTGGTTACCTAGCTGGATCGGCAGTGCCTTACGTGTTGTTCCATTTGGCTTGATAGGGTGCTCGTACTTATTTATAATGAGCTGGATCATGTCCGAGTGGTCTACCTTGGGTTGCCTGTATGTTGTTTCGGTCTCTTTTACTTGCTCAAAGGGTATCTTTAAATATCTAGTACTTATCTCGCAAGGTCTCAGGAACTTAATAATTCCGACGCCTTTCAAGGTGGGTGCGAATTGGTCTGCACCACAATCCATGTTCAGCGTCAGCAAGGATCTAATGCTGAATAACCACTGGTTGCTGGATTGTAATTTTTTTAAGAACCCCTCTGTAGTTGGTGTAGCGGTGTATTTGCAGCTTTCTTTAGATGTGATCGCGTTTTGCAGAAGTTCTATTAGGCAGTCAGAGCTTCCCCTTGTCAATACTGGCTTGGTGTATCGACATATTTTGAGTGAGTCTAGCTGAGCATGCGTTATGCGTGCACAACTTTCTAATTCGTCCTTTGTGACGCTGATATAGAGAGCATAGTTTTTCGCCTCGGCTATGTAGTCCGCTTTGATGTCCAACACCAAGTCCCAGTTTTCTTTAAATTTAGTTGGTATGGGATGAACTCGATATACCCGGTATATTGTCGGATCAGGTATTGGAATCGTCCCCTTTACACAAAGACCTTTTTCGTGCGGGTAAACTGATAATTGCGCGGCTTGTTGTGCGGAGAACATATCATTTAAGAAAGATCTTAAGTTGGTTGCTCGCATTACTTTGTGCAGCGTCTCTGTGATGTTATCGCCGTCTAGAATCAATGGATGTAATTTTCCTTGATATAGATCATTTAAAATAGGTAGTTCCGTTGATTGCTTGTTCTGGACCTCGAACAACTTCGATATCAAGATGCTCATTAACTCATTGATCTCGGTCTTCAATTGTAATGCTGCTATCTCCTTGTTGGTGGCTGCTGTGAAGTTGTCGTAGGCTGACTCCACATCTTTCAGGTTAGTTGTCAGCTGGTCCACTTCTGAAACCAGTTGTTTGATTGGTTTACTCAGTTTGTCAAAGTTGGACCCCATCACTAAAATCTGCTGTTTTATCAACTGGAAGTTACTGTCAGAGTTTTTGTGTAGATTTCTGAGTTCTTCATATATCGTACGTGAGTCTTCACTGTCCATCGTTCCGAACGCCCATTTTGTGAAACTCCCGATCACTTCGATGGCTCGTTTTTTTCTGCTGTGGACCAGGATATGATTGATGTGGCCGTTGTTTTGTTTCAAATTGTCTATGATGACACCGGCTTCTTTTACCATTAACTTGCAGGTCTTATAAAAGCTTTTCAGTTTAGCATGCGAACATAGTTCTTCGATTTTCCGGTCACACAATTCTGCAAATTCCAGGACGGTGGAGAAGTCCATTGGAGTGAATTTCGTGAAGATCGTCCAGGTGTCCTTGTAGAAGACGGCATTCTCAATTTTTTCGAATAACGCTGGTGCTGGTGCCAACTGTTCAATGCGGTACGATGGTTGTGAGTGCTGCGGTGGTAGGGCGGTGAGTAAACGGACTAGTGCTAGAGTATAGCTAAACGTGCTAATATTGATGTAAAACATCGTAAGAAATTATAATCTTATATATTAATATATGAAAATAATATATATTTTTATTTTTACTTAATTATACTACAGTAGTGTATTAATAATTTCACAGAATGTACTTTCAAAAAAAAATTTTTTTTTATATTTGTAAAACCTGATATAGGAATAAGAACAAAAAATAGACAGTTAGATACGATCAATGCTTTCCGATGCTTCTGATTATGTAATTAAATTTATTATTATAATTGTGAATATAATATTTATATATATATAATATTTTTGTTTTTAAACGTATATTCGATTTGTATGCTTATCAGTAGGTTTATTATTGTTTACTAGGAGGATTAGTATATCTGTCAGGTTAGTATGCTTATTTACTAGCAGGGTTAGTGTTTTTATTAGATTAATATGTTTATTAGTATGTTTAGTATATTGCTTATCAGTAGGTTTATTATTATTTACTAGTAGGATTAAGTATATCTGTCAGGTTAGTATTCTTAGATTAATATGTTTATTAGTATGTTTAGTATATTGCTTATCAGTAGGTTTATTATTATTTACTAGTAGGATTAGTATATCTGTCAGGTAAGTATGCTTAGATTAATATGTTTACTATAATTGGGTGTTACTATAATTTAATACAAGTACCCACTTCCATTAGGGTTTCTAATCTTGGTAGTGTTTTAAGCGATTATTGTGTACTTTTTTGATTTTTTTCTCTACTCTGATGGAGGTGGTTACCGTACCATTAATCGACTCAACTACATAAGGTCCTAACCAAATGGGTGAAAATTTGTTTTTTCTAACTGGGTTTCGTAATAAAACCTTTTCACCAACCTGTAGGTTTATTGGGTATGTATACCTATCGTAATTCTTCTTCAACACGGCCTTGGTCTTCTGCTGGTTTTGCCTCGCCATCTTATGAGCTCTCTGTATCTGGTATCGAAGAGTATTGGAATAGTATTCCCCGTTATACAGAGGGGTTGGCTTCCTCTTCAAATTTGTCGGCATGCCGAACCTGAAACCATACAAGCTGTTCACAGGTGATAATTTCGTTGAGACATGGGGTGTGTTGTTGTGTACATGCACTGCAGGTCTGAGCCATTGGTCCCAGGTCCCATCATCAGTAGCCACGAAACTCCTTAAATACTCGGCTAAAGGCCGGTGACTACGCTCGAGGGATCCATTGGCCTGTGCGTGAATAGTTTGGAAATAAAATTGGTGCCATTGTCTGTTACCAACACTTTCGGTATTCGGAATCTTGTTATTATTTCCTCATAGAATGCCTTCGCCACCGTCGCTGCTTCCGCATCTGGTATCGCTACACACCCCATGTATTTAGATAAATCGTCTTGGAAGGTTAGTATGTAACGATTACCGGAATAGGATAGCGGCAGGGATCCTACCAGATCCATGTAAACTTTGTCGAATGGCAGTTTTGAAGTGTCAGTTTCGACCATCGGCATCTTGGTTATTTTTGAGCTCTTGTTCACCTGGCATTTGTGAAATTTTTTAATATAGTCGTTGATGTCTTTTACCATATTTTTCCATCGAAAATGTTGCCTTATTCGCCAGTACGTTTTCTTTGACCCTTGATGGCCACCTAGGGGTGCATCGTGAAAATCACGGAGGACAGTTTGTATTTCTTGCGAATTGGTGAGGAACTCAAAATTGTCCTTTTTCTGTTGTTTCAGATGGAAACTCAACTGATTTAGCGTTTTCCTGTTCACTTAGGTTGTCCTGATCTGGTTCTTCAGACTGGGCTAGCTGTTTCGCCTGGTTTCTCGTGTTAACCGCGCTTATGATTTCCTCGCTCGCAGGTATCCGACTTAATGCGTCGGCGTTTATATTGTACTTGCCCGGTTTATACTCTATTTTGTAATCGTATTCGGACAGTTTATGATGAAACTGCATTAGCCTTGAGGTCGGGTCCTTAACATTGAACACGCCCTTCAAAGGTCTGTGGTCAGTGTAAACCATAAAGGGCCGACCCAACAGGTACGTTCTAAAGTTTTTGGTGGCCCAAACAATTGTCAGTAACTCTTTTTCTATTGTTGAATAGTTCCGCTCGGCTTTGTTCAGTGTGCGGCTGGCATATGTTATGGGCCTATCCTCTCCCACCTTACCTTGTGACAACACAGCACCAAGAGCGGTGTTACTGGCATCTGTGGTTAATATAAATGGCTTCGAGAAATCTGGATAAGCCAGTATAGGTGGGGATATTATTGCCTTTTTTAGAAATTCGAATACTTCTTGACAGTCATTTGTCCAGGAAAATGGTTCATTTTTATAAAGTAGCTTATTTATTGGTGCAGTTTTCTTTGCAAAATTGGGTATGAACTTACGGTAGTAGTTTACCAAACCCAGAAAAGATTGGATTTGTTTGGTATTTTTCGGAACTGGGAATTCTGAAACACAACTCGTTTTGGAGGGGTCTGGTACGGCCCCGTTTTCTGAACAGTGGTGACCTAAATAGACGATTTCGCGGCATAGGAAATTACATTTATCAGTGTTTAATTTTAGATTGTATTGTCTAAGTTTTGAAAAGATTTTACCTAATTTTCTATTATGATCTATTAATAGAAAATCACGATGTCGTCTATGTACACGAAACAGTCCGTTCCCTGGAGACCAGTGAGAATGTGATTCATAATACGTTGAAAAGTGGCGGGTGCCCCTGTCAACCCGAATGACATCCTATTGAACTCGTAATGACCGAGACCTGTACTAAACGGGGTCTTGGGTTTATCACTTGGATGGATTAGTACTTGGTGATAACCACTGGCCAGATCTAAGGTGGAAAAATAGCGGCTATTCCCCAATTGGTCGAGTATTTCTTCAATCCTAGGTAGGGGGGAAGCGTTTTTGATTGTGACATCATTCAACTTTCGGAAATCTACTACGACACGCCATTTTTTCTGACTGTCCGGACCGGCTTTCTTGGGTACGACTAACAGCGGTGAATTCCATGGTGATTTGCTTGGAGAAATAACGTTTTCATCGAGCAAGTAAAGTACTTGTCGATTAATTTCATTCTTATGCACCTCCGGAAGTCGGTATTGTTTTTGGTTTATCGCGGTTTGGTCGGTTTCAGTGCGTATGGTGTGTCTCAGTACATTTGTATGAGTTAATGGATCACCTTTTAAAAGAAAAATGTCATTATATTGTACTATTAAGTTCCGAATGAATTCTTGTTCCTCTACGTTTAAATTATTTCCTAACTTTGCGTCTTTTAAAAGAGTGTCTATTCTATTTTTAGCGGAATGATTACTCGTGAGATTACAAATGTTACTATGATTTTCCGTGATTATTGTATATTTACTGAAATTTGAATATTTGGGTGTGAAGTTTTCGTTTAAAAAGTAATCGTACAGTGTGTAATTTAAAACCGGCACCCGGACGTATCCTCCTTTGGGTTGAACTACCGTATTTGCCACGTATACACCAACAGCGACTTCTTGTGAATGAATTAACAATTCACTCGATATTGGTGGTATTTTTAGATTAACGATTGTTTGACTTCGTGCCCCGATTTTTATTTTGTTTGATACGGCTTCACTGACCTGGCAGTAGGTATTTTTTTTGTAATATGACAGAGATTTAAAGTCTAGTTCCGTAACTACGGTTTTGTCGTTATCTATTATTCTTAATTTCTTAGCTATTGTATCGATAATGGAGCGGTTCCAAAGGATGTCGCGCCCCAATATGCCATCCGCAGGTACGTCATTTTCACTATCTACTATGTGCCATTTGGTTTGAAATTTTCGGGAGAAATTAATTTGTGTCGTTAACGTACCCAACGTGAAAGTGGCGCCTCCGAACACTCTTAATTCCTTTTGGACGCCTTTGCTAATATCAGTACCCGTTTTTAACGCGTCATATTTTAATAAACTGGTATCTGCACCAGTGTCTACTAGGACCAAAATTTTTCCGGTTTTTGCTGCCGGCATAGGGAGTTCTACGAACATGTCATGTTTTCGGAGTCTGTTGATAGCACAAAGTCTGCGTTTCGATTCCCAATTTTTAAATTTTGGAAACCTTATTGTGCGTAGTTTGCTAGCACAGCCATTCCATATAAACCTAAAACCATTGAAGACACTTGACCATATTTGTACCATGCGAGGTCTGGTCGTCAGATTTCCATATGCGTTTTTAAAATTTAATAGGAGAATTATGACTAATGCAACTAAATTTGAGTTATTTAAAAAATAAAGACTATTGTGTAGAATTACGGTTATAACTTCTATTGGGTTGGCGAAGTAGTTTGCCAACAACATAAAAACATTGGTCATACTTAACCAGAGCGGTATTAAATAAACGCTGGATAAAGTATATTTCAAGGCTTTGTTTTTCATGTTGTTGAATAAAAAATAGAACAAATTTTGGCTTTCCTTCTTCATTTTTATACTCAGAAATGAATTGAAATTTGGTAAAATGCCATCTACAACGTCGTCTGTTTTATCGCCAAAAGTTTTGGTTGTTTCGTAAAAGTGCCATTGATTGAAAAAGAATTTGGCTTAAAGATATTTGTGTAAAGGACTGGTGTATCTATGGATTTGAACGTTGACTGTGTAATAATTTCTTGGTTATTGTTCTGGTTGACCAGTGTTTTTCCCAGCTGTTTTGGTGATGTGGGACTAGGACTATCATGTTTGGTCGGGGTGGGATTGTCGGTTGATATTGTCGCATCGCCCCCATAAATCGTGTTATGATCATTAATTTTGGCAGTTGGAGCGATTGTTTAATTTCACTTATTACACTATCCAATGTTCTTATAGTTAAGTAAGTGTTTTTGATGAGTGTCTCCAATTCCTTTATGGTGTTCAGTGACCTCCCCCTAACTAATTCAAATGCATCGCCCACTAATTTGGTTGTTACCAATGCTACATAGATTGCTTCGTCTTTGGCGTCGATGCATTTAAATCCCAGTTGGCACGCGTTGAGAAATTCATAGACTTTTCCCGACAATTGTGGTGACCTATCCCCTGAGAACTGCGGAATTAGCCGACCCACAACTTTAGCTACTGTATCATAAGACATGTTTCCTTTATCTGAGTTTGTACTTATATTATTCAAGGTGCTTTCCACACTACTATCACTTCCCTCGGATAATTCTTCGAATAAAGTTTTCTCAAATTGGGCCTCACGTGTTTTTTCGATGTCGTCCCAGATTTCAGATATACTATTTTCTAATTCGGCGTTTTGTTGTTGCTTTATAGGTTAAAATATAAAAACAACACCTGCTGAATTTTAGGTTTTAAAAGATGAATCAAAATGGGAACCTTGAAATGGTAGAAAAGATTTAACAGACAGTGATTAAGTCATATGTTGAAGTGGCACAATAAACAACACCAAAATAAGTAACATCAGAAGGAAAAATAAAAACTTTTGCAATATTAAGAAATGAATTTTATTCAGATTTCCTTTTAAAGAACACCCCAAGTGTGAAATTGTATTTAAACTCTAAAAATTGCAAAATTTCATAAAAAAAAATCTACAAATCAAAACGAAATAATTTTATCTTAACGATCTCTTCAAAAGTTTAATTAATTTTGTTCTTATGTTTTATTGTATTAATGTTAAAATACAATACATATTTCAAATTTTACTTAGTCTTGGACCATTTCTGAATAATTTTAATCTAACAATAAATTATATACTTAATAATTTTCATCATAAATTCATGTAAAAATAAATTGTAAGATTGAAATGAATTTGTATTTTTTTTATGTGAATTTGCAAATGAGTAAAATATTATTAATATAAAAAAAAATACAACATAAATAAATATGTGAATCTGGTTGATTTGCTTTTAAACTATAAACTTTATTTATTAATAAATATTAATATACTGAATCAAAATATTCTTTTATTTATCTGAAATTTAATTAATTTTATAAACTAATTGTTTGATTAAATTTATTTCAATTTATTTCTTCATTACGAAAATCATTAAATTATGAAAATTTATCCACATAATATAAAGGATACTAAATTATTTAAATATTGAAAAATGCGGTATTTGCATAGATATTTATTTATTTATTATATTATAAAAACTAAATAATTTTATTAACATAAAATTATACCTGTTAATAGTAATTATATAACATGGGAAGTAATTATACTCCCAGATATGTAAATATATTATTGTTCGATGTATTCTATTAGTTTCTTAATCGTGGCGTGTTTTAATTTTATTATCAATTTATTTGTTTAAATTTTAGTATTGTTTATGTCTTATGTCGAGTTCGCAAGTTAGTCGAAACGTATGGGAAATAAACATTTATATTTTATTTTTATATTTGTTTGTGTGTGCATAAGAAAAGCGAGTTAAAGAGAATTTAGGAAATTATTATGCATTATGAAACATATACACAAAAAATTTTAAGAAGGCAATAATAAAAAATACATAATTGAGAATTTTATTTTTATATATATATATATACAATGTACAATGATACAACACAGCAAGTGTATGTATGCATTTATAAAAGTTTAGAAAATACGATTATATTTTGTTTGTGTTATTCTTTCCTAAGAGAATTATAATATTAGCATGTGTAATGATTAGATATTAATAGAGAATATATAGATATAGTATAGAGAACATTTTATGTTTGCCATTGCCACTTTTAAATTTATTTTAAATATTCGAAAATAATAATTTTTTTTTAATTAATCACAAAATTGTTTTTTAGCAAAATTATCAGGATTTATTAAATGCATAAAATCGTCATATATGTATATGTATACCAATAACAATGTCTTTATTGATAACAAAATTTAAGTTTTGTTTGACAAAACTTAAATATTATTTTATATTATTTATAAATATAATAGTCTGTAAATTAACCAACTAATTTACACCAGGCAATTACTAAAATTATGATTACCTTATATTGTAAAATATATATAAAAAAAAAAATTACTATATAGTGGTAGTATATTTACTTTATTAGAGTATTTAATTTAGAGTTTCATTTTTTTTAAAAATTTCATAGTTCTGGTTGTTATATTTAGTATATATTAATTGTAAATATTAATAATGTAAAAATGAAAACTCACCAATTGTAGCTTGTTGGCATACTATGCACAGATAAATATAATTGTTGTGATGATTGATGGTTCATTGATGGTTTTAACACATTTACAACACTTCTTTAAATTTTTTTTTTGTGTTTTTTTGTTTTTGTTTTATAGGTAAAACATTTTAGAATATTTGAAATATTATACACTATATATACTATATATTTACACACATAACTATATACTACTTTAAACTGTTCACTAAAACATCCTTTAATCCATTTTTAAACACATTACACCGAATACTCTACTTATTTTTTACAATATTTACAGGTTTTTTAAAGATTTTTTTTTTAGACGTTTTTAAACATTTAATACATTATTTATTTCACTGAAATTATGTAATATATATAAGAACATCCTACCGGCTGCGCCAAAAATGTAGTGTTCTTTTGGATGTTCTTGATTTAAAATAATTTCGACGAAAATAAAAAAACCGTTTTATTTACTGTTTTGCTCAAGACTGATTTTTGTGCGTTACTTAATCAACCAGGTAAGCTATGTTTTTCTATTCGAAGTCTGCACGTTCGCGCCTAGTCAGCGGTATCCGATAGTAATGGGATATTTAGGAATTTAAATGTAATTATATTTTATAAATAAAATATAGTGTGGGAAATATTTGTTAATTGTTTTAATTATAAATTAATATTTTATAAATTAATTTTGATGGGAAAATGATTGTGGGAAAAAGGTACGAGTGCAGAACTCCGAAGGTACGAGGCACAACACACACATAACAAACGAACTGATCTACTCGACTCTTTGTTAATTAATCCAAAATACAAATTATTTACATTTTTATACAATTACTGGAAATTAGCTCTAGTTTACAATAAGTATTAGTTTTGATAAGTGTGTCAAACATATTTAATTACTTAATCCTGCATTTTATCAATAATCGAGAATTTAATTTGTAATTTTGTGTTAGTAAGTTTGCGCCAATTTCTAATTATTGTTAAATAGTCTTACGCGATTCTAATATTTTTTACACCCACACTCGGATGCAGTTGATAATTGCTCTGATTAAATTGATTATTAATAAATGCAGAACTGAATAATTAACTATGATTCTTGTTAATTTTGTGTTGTGTTGTATCGGGCAAATTGCGAATTTTAGAGTTTATTAAAATTAATAATAATAGAATTTAATTATAATGGTTAAGAACTTATATTTTTAAAACTTTTCTTTATAAAAATTAACACCGCTTCAGCAGTAGTTTCTGGGTGTAAACGTGAACAAAATATAGTTTTAGGATGCGATACAACACGTAGCGGAGGTGTAGATGGTTCAACATAAATAGAAGACACTAACGAAGTTGTACAAGCATTCGCCGAACTCAAATGCGGTTTTTTATTCTTATTTTTATTTCTAGATCTTTTAGAGTGGTTTTTATTGACTTTATTATCATTATTATTAATGAATGGAGTTAAAAATCCATCATGAAGAGAAATTTCGTTAATAATCTCAGATTCGTTAACTATTAAATCGTTATCAATATTTTCTGTTAACCTCTCATGCGATTCTAGTGTTAATATTTCGAAGTCAAGATTCTCAACCGAATTACTATTAGCCAGAGCATTCTCGTTTTTTTTCGGACCGAAAACCCACCTAAAATGTCTTTAAAATTAACTTCACAGACCGAATTCAACCTATCAAAATCATTCAACAGCTTGAGATCTGATTGTGAAATATCATATGAACCTTTATTGAAGTTATATAAGTTAATTTTCTATTAGTTATTTTATTTAAAGAAAACAAATTATTACATTTAAATTTTAATATTTTATTTTAATTATTTGTTCTTTGATGTTTTTACAATGAAATTTGGAATTAGAAGTAAACTCATAAATTATTTAAATTAATAATTACAATTATGTTTTAATATTTTTTATGAGAATAATTTTATCTGAATGCAGTGTCATCAAAAAGTTGTGGGAACGACAAGAATAAATTTAATTAGTGTATTTGAAAAGTTAAACTTTAATCTTGGTTTTGGTTGCACTATTTCATTTGTTTCGTTTTTCTGCTGATATTTAAATTCTATTTTTGGCGTTTGTTGTTCTGGTTCCTCAGTTGGTGTTTCATTACCTTCAATGTTAATTGTTTTGCTATATTTTATTTTGCATATGAAAGCAAACAACAAAGAAAGATAACAATAGTGATGAGGCTATAACTAATTGATTGATGAATAGTTTTTTCAGTTTGTAGTAAGTTAATATGATTTTTATTATTAATATGTAATTCTTTCATCATTTCTAATGATTGTTCATGAAATTTGTTTTCCAATGGGGTCGGTTGTAATTTTGCGGGGAGTGGTTTATAAGTTGACAATTCTTTTGATGTAAACAACTTGTTTTCAATAGTGATTGTAACGTTGTGAAATTTATTAATACAACATTATTTTTATTACAAATAGAGAAATTTTTTATTGTTTTACAATTTTTTTTCATTCCAAATATATTATTCTTATTTTTAAGTATTACATTATAGTTAATTTCATTAATTACATTATATTTTTTAATAGGCTTAATTAGTAGTTTTTCAAAAATTTCATTTGTAGTAATAAGAATGTAATCAATATAAAATAGGAAAATATCATTACTTATTATTTTTATTTCGGAAAAAACTAAGGTTTCTTCAGAATTTGTTTATCAGTTGTTATATTTATTTCTGATATCGCGTATGCGATATTTGTTATATCTTCCTTAATTATATATTGCAGGCTAGTAACTAATGGGTCATTCAAAATCTTTTCTTTTTTTATTGCGTTTGTAATTTCATTTGTAATTTTGGTAATATATTGTTAATTTTTTTGGAATAATTGATTTATTATCATTTGCCCATTTCCATGCGCTACCGATAAAATCTAAAGATCTTTTCTGAATTTTTAGTGGCTTCATATTATCTAATAAATCCTGAATTTGAAATATTTCATGTTGTAGGTAAGGAAAAAAGGCGTGATTTTGCACTATTTTTTGTTCAAGTATAGATTTAAATTGGGTTATCAGTTCTTGATATTTGTCTAATTCTATGACATGTATTAATTTAAAATTTCCGTCTTTGATTCTAGCTTTACCGATATTAACAACAATAACTTGTGAGTTGGATTAATCCAGGATTTATGCTTCACTGGTGACTTCGCGAAGAATGAACCTGAAATGGGATTTTAAGTAGTTTTTAATGTGGCTTTTATGTATTGTTCTTCCTGATTCAGTTATGATAATAGTATTTTTATTTATTTTTTACAATTTATTTTTTATATTTAGGAGATAATTTATAACCTAAACGTTTATTATGACGTACATAAATGATTTGACCTGGTTCATAGTTTATAATGGGTTTCCTTTTTTTATTATAATAACTATTAAATATCTTTTCTTTGTTTAATTTCTAATTTTTCAAATGTATTTAAACGGGATAGTGTAATAATATTCATTTATGGAACGTTCGAGAAGTTCATCGAACGTGCGGGATTGTCCGTCAGTCTTAAGACATCTCATTATTTCTGATAGAGTAGAGTGGAAGCGTTCGATTTGACCATTTATTTCACTCTTATATGACGGAGTTCTAAAAAATTTTATTTTATGTTCATTTTCTAGAATGGAAGTTATTGATGTAGAGTTAAGCGATGGTTCATTATCAACAACTAAAAACTTTGGTATGCTGAAAAAGAATAATAGGTCTCGAAGTGCCCGTTTAATGTCTTCTATTACTCTAGATTTTATAACTTTGGCGAATTTAGTAAACTTGTCAATTGCTGTCAGGACCAACTTTCTCTCTGAGGAGTAAATATCTATGTGAATTGTATGACCTGGATAATTGGGAAGCGGTAGGAGAGATAATTTGGTTGTTAGGATGTCTGTCGTATTTAAGGGGGCATGTAATTCATAATTAGTTAAATTTCCTGTTTTTAAAATTATTTGATTTCAAAACGCTTTGATTGGTGTTTCAACCGCGGGAATTAAATTATGAGATGAACTATCGTCGCTATGTTGGGAAGTGGTCATAGAATTTACAAATGGAGGGAGTCTCGATAAAGTATCTGCTGCTACAATGTTTGTTTTTCCTGGTTTATATTTCAGTTCATAATTATATTCTTCAAGGATTGATTTTCATCTTTTTATTTTGCTGTTTGTATTTTTATTACTGAGAGCGTATGTAAGAGGTTGGCAATCTGTTAAAATCTTTACTTTTCTGGATCCGTACAGAAAGTTTCTTAAGGAATTTAGTGCCCATATTATTGCCAACATTTCTTTTTCGTTGGTTGCGTAGCCTTCTTCTATTGTACTTAAAGTACTAGATAAAAATGTGATAGGTCTTGTTAAATAAGTTGATTAATTAAATAATAATTTGTAAATTATAATATATTTCTGTTCCAACAAAATATATTATGTATATATACATAATTCTTAAGATCTTATGTATTCAATTACAGTTTTCTATGAGACAATTTTATTTATTGAATTCACACACAATCAGCTTATTTAGCATATTATTAATTTTAAGTTTTATCATATTATATTAATTTTAAGCATTTTATAATTATATTTTTAAATAATAAATCAGTTCATTCTTGTAATTCGTTTTGGTCAGTCGTTTTCATTTATACATTTGGTCCTTCGAATAATTAATATACTAGTGCAAGTTTAAATAAATAAATATAGTAAAATTAAATTTTTAAAAAATCATTAAGTATTAAATGTAAAATTTAATTTGTCTTTTTCTAAAAAAAAATATAATAGTATTTTTAAATAAAATTATACGGACGGTATTAACTAACCATAAATTTATATAATACGGTATTAACTAACCATTAATTTATATAATATTATAAATAAAACAACCCAATAATTTAGAATGTCTGCAGAAATAATGGAGTCGTTGGTCAAACAACAAAGAATTTGCCATGAAGAAATGACAAAAATTATAACAAATTATAAAAAAGATAGCTAATCTCGAAAAACTATATCTTATATTAAAATAAAACTACTTCGTTTACAAAATACCTATACAGAGTTTGTAAACCGAGATAATGAAATATTACAGATTAAAGCGGAAAATTCAGAGCATAAATATTTCCCGCAAAGCTATTGTGATCAGATCGAAGATTTATATGATCAAATAAAAGATATCTTAGAGAAAAAATTAGAGAAACTAGAGCTAGAAAAGCAAAAAGAAAAACAACCTTTATTAACTGATCAACAACAAACTGATGAAAATACTACTAAAGTTAATGCAAATTTAGTAGAAAAATCATATAATTTTGAAGCTGAAGATAAGCTATTAAAAAAACAACGTGAAACTATGAAATTATTAGATAGAATAATTCTAGGAATTGAATACGAAGAAGACCAACCTCATTCAGATATTTATTACCAACTAAAACTAAAAACTATCCAAAATTATTGGGAAAAAATTTCATATTTACATATTGACATTATTACTGCTGATGGAAATAATTATGAATTATATTTAATAATGAATTATATTAAATAAATATATACTTACAAGAAAAAATTGCAAATAAAGATGACAAAGCTCATCGAAAAAATATTAACCTACCAAATGTTCAAATTCCATTTATTTAATGGTGCATTTTTAGAATGAAACAGAATTTGCACAGAAGCTACTATATCTGAAACGTAGTTTATCTGGAGAAGCTGATAAACTTGTAAAAATTTCAAAATAACAACCGAAAATTTTATTACTGTGTGGCAAATATTATGTGAAAGATATGATAACAAAAGAGTGCTTTTACAAAATCAATAAAATAGTTTTTTTTTCACAACCTGAACTAACATTTGAATCATCAAAATCAATTAAAAATCTTCATGATAATACAAAAGAATGTTTACTAGCTATTAATAACCTGGACATAAATAAAGATAATTGGGACCCAATTATTTGTCATGTTATTGTACAAAAATTAGATAAAGAATCTAGAAGAGTGTATGAATAAAATATCCTCGTGAAATCCAAAAGCTAGATGTACTTTTTGTATTTTTAAAATCACGATTTAACTCACTGGAACCTGTTACTCAAAAAATGATGATAAAAATAAATTTCAGCACAGAAATCAAAACAAGTTTCATATAAATAAAACTTCCAATTTCTTCTCATCAAATAAAACTAAATGTTTAGTTTGTAATAGAAATCATAAATATTTGATGCCTGACCCAGAATGACGCGGCAAAATGTCGCGTCGCTTTTGAAATTTCGAATTTTGAAGCGTATAAAGTCAAAAGCGACGCAATGAGTTTTTTTCAAACCACATTGAAAAAATTGTAAACAATTTATTTAATGGAAAAAATTAAATAAATTCTAATATCTATGGATATTGTGTCATTATAAATTAAAATAATTGTAAACAATATTAATTGAAATGATTGAATTTAAAAAAATTTAATAAAAAAATTTATTGACACATTCGAAATTAAAATTTATACGCGGCAAGCGGCAAAAGTAGAAAGTAGGTCTACTCAAGCGTCGCGGCAAAATTGCCGCATCAACGCGACGCTACATTGTGGGCAATTTCATATATGCCTATACATTCTACTTTTGAAGCGTTGTTGTCAAACGCGACGCGACAGCTTGCCGCGTCATTCTGGTTCTAACATGAATGTGATCAATTTAAGAAATTTGATTTTACAAAAAAAATGGACAGGTTTCCATCCTGGTCATTCGGTTAATCAATGCCAAAGTAAATTTAGATGCCGTGAATGAAATGGTCGCCATCATTCACTTCTCCATCGACCAAAAACTAATGAATTTAAATCAAGTTTAACAACAAAAGTAGAAAAAATAGATAATTTTCATATTGGTACAGCAAATTTACCCAAAACTTCTGTATTATTGGCAACAGCAAACATAAATTTTAATGCAGCAAATGGAAAAAAAAAAGTTTCGTGCTCTTATTAATCAAGGTTCACAATCGAGCTTTATATCAGAAAAAGCTGTGCAATTATTACAACTCAAAAGAACAAAAAGTAAAACAACTATAGGAGAACTATAGCAAAATTATCAGGATTTATTAAATGCATAAAATCGTCATATATGTATATGTATACCAATAACAATGTCTTTATTGATAACAAAATTTAAGTTTTGTTTGACAAAACTTAAATATTATTTTATATTATTTATAAATATAATAGTCTGTAAATTAACCAACTAATTTACACCAGGCAATTACTAAAATTATGATTACCTTATATTTTAAAATATATATAAAAAAGCTGCTAACTAGGGGGAGCAGATAACTCATAGTATGTTGTTTAATAGCGATTTATGTCCAAAAGTTTTTTGTAATTAACATTATCTTTGTAACAAACAGAGCTACTTACTTCTACCTTATTCTACACATGCGTAATCACGAATCCAACCTGTGTACAAAAATTCATTGAAATTGAATAATATTTACCATATGTTCTAGAACATATGAAATATTAATCGGAAATTTTAGCATGGACCCCCTAGAGCTACTAACGTCTACATTAGGCTACACATGCGTAATCACGAATTCAACCTATGTACAAAATTTCATTGAAATTGAATAATATTTACCATATGTTCTAGAACATATGAAATATTAATCAGAAATTTTAGCATGGACCCCCTCATGCTACTAACTTCTACCTTAGTCTACACATGCGTAATCACGAATCCAACCTGTGTACAAAAATTCATTGAAATTGAATAATATTTACCATATGTTCTAGAACATATGAAATATTAATCGGAAATTTTAGCATGGACCCCCTAGAGCTACTAACGTCTACATTAGGCTACACATGCTTAATCACGAATCCAACTTATGTACCAAATTTTATTGCAAACTGATAATAATTACTATATGGTGTAGAACATATGAAATATTCTTTGGAAACTAAGTTGCTCATATATTAGTTTCCCATGAACACAATAAAACTACCTGATACAAATTTTTGGAGCAATAAGTAGGTCACAAATTCAAGCTGTGTTTGAAATATAATTGTAATTGGGTGCCAATTACTGTATGATGTAGAGTATTGAACTTGTGAAATATAATTGGACATTTTAACATGGACCCACTGGATTACCGACTTTAAACTTTGCACACAGTAAGTACATAAGGAAGCTACTATGTGTGTCAAATTTCATTCAAATCAGATAATAAATACCATATGCTCTAGAGCATATGAAATTTTAATCGGAAATTTTAGTATGGACCCCCTGAAGATATTAACTTCTATCATGGCCAACACATGCATAATCAGAAGGTCTACCTTTGTACCAAATTTCATTAAAATCAGATAATAATTACATGCTATAAAACACGTAATAATATAAAATTCGGAAACTAAAACTGTTTTCTAGGAACCCCCTGAAGGTCTCCAAATTTCAGGAGAGCCAACTAGATCACAAAATTAGCCTATATATAAAATATCTTTGAAATCGGTTAACAATTACTCTATGCTGTAGAACATATTAAAAAAAAAAAATTAAAAAAAAAATCGGAAATTTAACATAGACCCCCTAATCCTACTAATCTGTAATTTGGTCAACCTATGCAGAATCATGAACTCAACCTGTGTACCAAATTTCATTGAAATCGGATAATAATTACAAGCTGTAGAACATAAAGCAAATATTCTTCGGAAACTAAGCTGCTCATATATTAGTTTCCCATGAACGTACTATACCTACCAACTACAAATTTGTGGAGTATCAAGTAGATAACTAAATGAAACTATGTATTCAATATCATTGAAATTGGGTGAAAGGTACCGTAGATATAGAGAGTTGAACTTATGAAAAGTAATTACGGATTTTTACATGGACCCACTGAAGTATCGACTTTAAATTTTACAGACACCAAGTACATACGGAAACTATCATATGTACCAAAATTTATGCTAATTAGATAAAAATTACTATATGCTCTAGAGTATACGAAAAAATAATCGGAAATTTTACCATGGACCCCCTGAAGTTACAGACCTGTATTTTGGTAGGCTTGTGGACAATCATGATACCAACCCATGTTTTAAATTTCATCCAAATCTGAGACATGAAATTTTTTTTTACATTTTTCCGTAGAACAAAAACACGTAGGTTCCCACATAAATGGGGAAATCTAACATGGTCCCACTGAAAGGATCGATCTCATCTTGTACCGGCACCTGCGCGAAGTCTGTTAGAGCCTGTGTGCCAAATTTCATTAAAATCGGACAAGCGGTTCTAGGAGATGTTGCTGCGCACATAAAAAGCGTACGCGTCCCCCGGACACTTTTTTTTTTTTGCATTTTCGGACTCCCCGACCTCGGAAACGCCTAGAAAAAAATTTTGAGCGAACTTTTTTTTTTGACCATCCAACCCATCACCAGACTTCATAGTATTTCATACTATTCGTAAAAAAAAATTACTATATAGTGGTAGTATATTTACTTTATTAGAGTATTTAATTTAGAGTTTCATTTTTTTAAAAAATTTCATAGTTTTGGTTGTTATATTACGAATAGTATGAAATACTATGAAGTCTGGTGATGGGTTGGATGGTCAAAAAAAAAAGTTCGCTCAAAATTTTTTTCTAGGCGTTTCCGAGGTCGGGGAGTCCGAAAATGCAAAAAAAAAAAGTGTCCGGGGGACGCGTACGCTTTTTATGTGCGCAGCAACATCTCCTAGAACCGCTTGTCCGATTTGAATGAAATTTGGCACACAGGCTCTAACATACTTCGCGCAGGTGCCGGTACAAGATGAGATCGATCCTTTCAGTGGGACCATGTTAGATTTCCCCATTTATGTGGCAACCTACGTGTTTTTGTTCTACGGGAAAATGTAAAAAAAAATTTCATGTCTCAGATTTGGATGAAATTTAAAACATAGGTTGGTATCATGATTGTCCACAAGCCTACCAAGATACAGGTCTGTAACTTCAGGGGGTCCCTGGTAAAATTTCCGATTAAAATTTCGTATACTCTAGAGCATATAGTAATTTTTATCTAATTAGCATAAATTTTGGTACATATGATAGTTTCCGTATGTACTTGGTGTCTGTAAAATTTGAAGTCAATACTTCAGTGGGTCCATGTAAAAATCCGTAATTACTTTTCATAAGTTCAACTATCTATATCTACAGTACCTTTCACCCAATTTCAATGATATTGAACATACAGTTTCATTTAGTGATCTTTTTGATACTCCACAAATTTGTAGTTGGTAGGTACAGTACGTTGATGGGAAACTAATATATGAGCAACTTAGTTTCCGAAGAATATTTTCTTTATGCTCTACAGCTTGTAATTATTATCCGATTTCAATGAAATTTGGTACACAGGTTGAGTTCATGATTCTGCATAGGTTGACCAAATTACAGGTTAGTAGGATTAGGGGGTCCATGTTAAATTTCCGATTTAATTTTTAATTTTTTTTTTTTCATATGTTCTACAGCATATAGTAATTGTTAACCGATTTCAAAGATATTTTATATATAGGCTAATTTTGGGATCTAGTTGGCTCTCCTGAAATTTGGAGACCTTCAGGGGGTTCCTAGAAAACAGTTTTAGTTTCCGAATTTTATATAATTACGTGTTTTATAGCATGTAATTATTATCTGATTTTAATGAAATTTGGCACAAAGGTAGACCTTCTGATTATGCATGTGTTGGCCATGTTAGAAGTTAATACCTTCAGGGGGTCCATGCTAAAATTTCCGATTAATATTTCATATGTTCTAGAACATATGGTAAATATTATTCAATTTCAATGAAATTTTGTACACAGGTTGGATTCGTGATTACGCATATATGTAGACTAAGGTAGAAGTTAGTAGCCTGAGGGGGTCCATGCTAAAATTTCCGATTAATATTTCATATGTTCTAGAACATATGGTAAACATTATCCAATTTCAATGAAATTTTGTACACAGGTTGGATTCGTGATTACGCATATTTATACTTATTATAGTTATTTTAATAATATTATTTATTATTAAACAAATAAAAATATAAAATTAAATCAATAAATAATAAAGATGAGCAATTTTTGAAGAAACCACTGTTTGTTACAAAGATAATGTTAATTACAAAAAACTTTTGGACATAAATCGCTGTTAAACAACATACTATGAGTTATCTGCTCCCCCTAGTTAGCAGCTTTTTTAGTATATATTAATTGTAAATATTAATAATGTAAAAATGAAAACTCACCAATTGTAGCTTGTTAGCACTATGCACAGATGAACTCGTTCAATTGTTGTGATGATTGATGGTTCATTGATGGTTTTAACACATTTACAACACTTCTTTAAATTTTTATTTTGTGTTTTTTTGTTTTTGTTTTATAGGTAAAACATTTTAGAATATTTGAAATATTAAACACTATATATACTATATATTTACACACATAACTATATACTACTTTAAACTGTTCACTAAAACATCCTTTAATCCATTTTTAAACACATTACACCATTTTTCAAACACCGAATACTCTACTTATTTTTTACAATATTTACAGGTTTTTTAAAGATTTTTTTTTTAGACGTTTTTAAACATTTAATACATTATTTATTTCACTGAAATTATGTAATATATATAAGAACATCCTACCGGCTGCGCCAAAAATGTAGTGTTCTTTTGGATGTTCTTGATATTAAAAATAATTTCGACGAAAATAAAAAAACCGTTTTATTTACTGTTTTGCTCAAGACTGATTTTTGTGCGTTACTTAATCAACCAGGTAAGCTATGTTTTTCTATTCGAAGTCTGCACGTTCGCGCCTAGTCAGCGGTATCCGATAGTAATGGGATATTTAGGAATTTAAATGTAATTATATTTTATAAATAAAATATATTGTGGGAAATATTTGTTAATTGTTTTAATTATAAATTAATATTTTATAAATTAATTTTGATGGGAAAATGATTGTGGGAAAATATGTTGTGGGAAAA
Organism: Rhamphomyia laevipes; assembly: GCA_963920725.1. NCBI lineage: Eukaryota > Metazoa > Arthropoda > Insecta > Diptera > Empididae > Rhamphomyia > Rhamphomyia laevipes. The sequence continues at coordinate 41,162,311 of OY987255.1, read as the reverse complement.
AGGTACGAGTGCAGAACTCCGAAGGTACGAGGCACAACACACACATAACAAACGAACTGATCTACTCGACTCTTTGTTAATTAATCCAAAATACAAATTATTTACATTTTTATACAATTACTGGAAATTAGCTCTAGTTTACAATAAGTATTAGTTTTGATAAGTGTGTCAAACATATTTAATTACTTAATCCTGCATTTTATCAATAATCGAGAATTTAATTTGTAATTTTGTGTAAGTAAGTTTGCGCCAATTTCTAATTATTGTTAAATAGTCTTACGCGATCCTAATATTTTTTACACCCACACTCGGATGCAGTTGATAATTGCTCTGATTAAATTGATTATTAATAAATGCAGAACTGAATAATTAACTATGATTCTTGTTAATTTTGTGTTGTGTTGTTTCGGGCAAATTGCGAATTTTAGAGTTTATTAAAATTAATAATAATAGAATTTAATTATAATGGTTAAGAACTTATATTTTTAAAACTTTTCTTTATAAAAATTAACACCGCTTCAGCAGTAGTTTCTGGGTGTAAACGTGAACAAAATATAGTTTTAGGATGCGATACAACACGTAGCGGGGGTGCAGATGGTTCAACATAAATAGAAGACACTAACGAAGTTGTACAAGCATTCGCCGAACTCAAATGCGGTTTTTTATTCTTATTTTTATTTCTAGATCTTTTAGAGTGGTTTTTATTGACTTTATTATCATTATTATTAATGAATGGAGTTAAAAATCCATCATGAAGAGAAATTTCGTTAATAATCTCAGATTCGTTAACTATTAAATCGTTATCAATATTTTCTGTTAACCTCTCATGCGATTCTAGTGTTAATATTTCGAAGTCAAGATTCTCAACCGAATTACTATTAGCCAGAGCATTCTCGTTTTTTTTCCGGACCGAAAACCCACCTAAAATGTCTTTAAAATTAACTTCACAGACCGAATTCAACCTATCAAAATCATTCAACAGCTTGAGATCTGATTGTGAAATATCATATGAACCTTTATTGAAGTTATATAAGTTAATTTTCTATTAGTTATTTTATTTAAAGAAAACAAATTATTACATTTAAATTTTAATATTTTATTTTAATTATTTGTTCTTTGATGTTCTTACAATGAAATTTGGAATTAGAAGTAAACTCATAAATTATTTAAATTAATAATTACAATTATGTTTTAATATTTTTTATGAGAATAATTTTATCTGAATGCAGTGTCATCAAAAAGTTGTGGGAACGACAAGAATAAATTTAATTAGTGTATTTGAAAAGTTAAACTTTAATCTTGGTTTTGGTTGCACTATTTCATTTGTTTCGTTTTTCTGCTGATATTTAAATTCTATTTTTGGCGTTTGTTGTTCTGGTTCCTCAGTTGGTGTTTCATTACCTTCAATGTTAATTGTTTTGCTATATTTTATTTTGCATATGAAAGCAAACAACGAAAGAAAGATAACAATAGTGATGAGGCTATAACTAATTGATTGATGAATAGTTTTACGAATAGTATGAAATACTATGAAGTCTGGTGATGGGTTGGATGGTCAAAAAAAAAAGTTCGCTCAAAATTTTTTTCTAGGCGTTTCCGAGGTCGGGGAGTCCGAAAATGCAAAAAAAAAAAAAGTGTCCGGGGGACGCGTACGCTTTTTATGTGCGCAGCAACATCTCCTAGAACCGCTTGTCCGATTTTAATGAAATTTGGCACACAGGCTCTAACATACCTCGCGCAGGTGCCGGTACAAGATGAGATCGATCCTTTCAGTGGGACCATGTTAGATTTCCCCATTTATGTGGCAACCTACGTGTTTTTGTTCTACGGGAAAATGTAAAAAAAAATTTCATGTCTCAGATTTGGATGAAATTTAAAACATAGGTTGGTATTATGATTGTCCACAAGCCTACCAAGATACAGGTCTGTAACTTCAGGGGGTCCATGGTAAAATTTCCGATTAAAATTTCGTATACTCTAGAGCATATAGTAATTTTTATCTAATTAACATAAATTTTGGTACATATGATAGTTTCCGTATGTACTTGGTGTCTGTAAAATTTGAAGTCAATACTTCAGTGGGTCCATGTAAAAATCCGTAATTACTTTTCATAAGTTCAACTATCTATATCTACAGTACCTTTCACCCAATTTCAATGATATTGAACACACAGTTTCATTTAGTTATCTATTTGATACTCCACAAATTTGTAGTTGGTAGGTACAGTACGTTCATGGTAAACTAATATATGAGCAACTTAGTTTCCGAAGAATATTTTCTTTATGCTCTACAGCTTGTAGTTATTATCCGATTTCAATGAAATTTGGTACACAGGTTGAGTTCATGATTCTGCATAGGTTGACTAAATTACAGGTTAGTAGGGTTAGGGGGTCCATGTTAATTTCCGATTTAATTTTTAATTTTTTTTTTTTTCATGTGTTCTACAGCATATAGTAATTGTTAACCGATTTCAAAGATATTTTATATATAGGCTAATTTTGTGATCTAGTTGGTTCTCCTGAAATTTGGCGACCTTCAGGGGGTTCCTAGAAAACAGTTTTAGTTTCCGAATTTTATATAATTACGTGTTTTATAGCATGTAATTATTATCTGATTTTAATGAAATTTGGTACAAAGGTAGACCTTCTGATTATGCATGTGTTGGCCATGTTAGAAGTTAATACCTTCAGGGGGTCCATGCTAAAATTTCCGATTAATATTTCATATGTTCTAGAACATATGGTAAATATTATTCAATTTCAATGAAATTTTGTATACAGGTTGGATTCGTGATTACGCATGTGTAGACTAAGGTAGAAGTTAGTAGCCTGAGGGGGTCCATGCTTAAATTTCCGATTAATATTTCATATGTTCTAGAACATATGGTAAATATTATTCAATTACAATGAAATTTTGTACACAGGTTGGATTCGTGATTACGCATGTGTAGACTAAGGTAGAAGTTAGTAGCCTGAGGGGGTCCATGCTAAAATTTCCGATTAATATTTCATATGTTCTAGAACATATGGTAAATATTATTCAATATGAATGAAATTTTGTACACAGGTTGGATTCGTGATTACGCATGTGTAGACTAAGGTAGAATTTAGTAGCCTGAGGGGGTCCATGCTTAAATTTCCGATTAATATTTCATATGTTCTAGAACATATGGTAAATATTATTCAATTACAATGAAATTTTGTACACAGGTTGGATTCGTGATTACGCATGTGTAGACTAAGGTAGAAGTTAGTAGCCTGAGGGGGTCCATGCTAAAATTTCCGATTAATATTTCATATGTTCTAGAACATATGGTAAATATTATTCAATTTCAATGAAATTTTGTACACAGGTTGGATTCGTGATTACGCATGTGTAGACTAAGGTAGAAGTTAGTAGCCTGAGGGGGTCCATGCTAAAATTTCCGATTAATATTTCATATGTTCTAGAACATATGGTAAATATTATTCAATTTCAATGAAATTTTGTACACAGGTTGGATTCGTGATTACGCATGTGTAGACTAAGGTAGAAGTTAGTAGCCTGAGGGGGTCCATGCTAAGATTTCCGATTAATATTTCATATGTTCTAGAACATATGGTAAATATTATCCAATTTCAATGAAATTTTGTACACAGGTTGGATTCGTGATTACGCATATTTATACTTATTATAGTTATTTTAATAATATTATTTATTATTAAACAAATAAAAATATAAAATTAAATCAATAAATAATAAAGATGAGCAATTTTTGAAGAAACCACTGTTTGTTACAAAGATAATGTTAATTACAAAAAACTTTTGGACATAAATCGCTGTTAAACAACATACTATGAGTTATCTGCTCCCCCTAGTTAGCAGCTTTTTTTCAGTTTGTAGTAAGTTAATATGATTTTTATTATTAATATGTAATTCTTTCATCATTTCTAATGATTGTTCATGAAATTTGTTTTCCAATGGGGTCGGTTGTAATTTTGCGGGGAGTGGTTTATAAGTTGACAATTCTTTTGATGTAAACAAATTGTTTTCAATAGTGATTGTAACGTTGTGAAATTTAACAACAAATGTTCCTTTGAGATTAAAATTTTATTGTTCCATTAAATTGGTTTAAGAACAAAACACCTCCTGTTATTTCTTCGGCTGGGGAGATTTGATAGTCTTTAATTTTATTACAAGAGGATTTTAAACTTTTTACGAGATTGGAGATACAGGTAAAATTTTCTAAATTTACAACATTATTTTTATTACAAATAGAGAAATTTTTTATTGTTTTACAATTTTTTTTCATTCCAAATATATTATTCTTATTTTTAAGTATTACATTATAGTTAATTTCATTAATTACATTATATTTTTTAATAGGCTTAATTAGTAGTTTTTCAAAAATTTCATTTGTAGTAATAGGAATGTAATCAATATAAAATAGGAAAATATCATTGCTTATTATTTTTATTTCGGAAAAAACTAAGGTTTCTTCAGAATTTGTTTATCAGTTGTTATATTTATTTCTGATTTGGATAAAATTATAGTATTTACGATACCTAATTTTGACCAATGGATAGCGTATGCGATATTTGTTATATCATCCTTAATTAATTTTATTTTATATTGCAGGCTAGTAACTAATGGGTCATTCAAAATCTTTTCTTTTTTTATTGCGTTTGTAATTTCATTTGTAATTTTGGTAATATATTGTTAATTTTTTTTGGAATAATTGATTTATTATCATTTGCCCATTTCCATGCGCTACCGATAAAATCTAAAGATCTTTTCTGAATTTTTAGTGGCTTCATATTATCTAATAAATCCTGAATTTGAAATATTTCATGTTGTAGGTAAGGAAAAAAGGCGTGATTTTGCACTATTTTTTGTTCAAGTATAGATTTAAATTGGGTTATCAGTTCTTGATATTTGTCTAATTCTATGACATGTATTAATTTAAAATTTCCGTCTTTGATTCTAGCTTTACCGATATTAACGACAATAACTTGTGAGTTGGATTAATCCAGGATTTATGCTTCACTGGTGACTTCGCGAAGAATGAACCTGAAATGGGATTTTAAGTAGTTTTTAATGTGGCTTTTATGTATTGTTCTTCCTGATTCAGTTATGTTAATAGTATTTTTATTTATTTTTTACAATTTATTTTTTATATTTAGGAGATAATTTATAACCTAAACGTTTATTATGACGTACATAAATGATTTGACCTGGTTCATAGTTTATAATGGGTTTCCTTTTTTTATTATAATAACTATTAAATATCTTTTCTTTGTTTAATTTCTAATTTTTCAAATGTATTTAAACGGGATTTTTCAAACTCTTCTGGACTTATATTGGGCGTTCTTCACTAAAACAATTCAAAAGGTTTTTTTCCGATTGTAAAGTGGATAGTGTAATAATATTCATTTATGGAGCGTTCGAGAAGTTCATCAAACGTGCGGGATTGTCCGTCAGTCTTAAGACATCTCATTATTTCTGATAGAGTAGAGTGGAAGCGTTCGATTTGACCATTTATTTCACTCTTATATGACGGAGTTCTAAAAATTTTTATTTTATGTTCATTTTCTAGAATGGAAGTTATTGATGTAGAGTTAAGCGATGGTTCATTATCAACAACTAAAAACTTTGGTATGCTGAAAAAGAATAATAGGTCTCGAAGTGCCCGTTTAATGTCTTCTATTACTCTAGATTTTATAACTTTGGCGAATTTAGTAAACTTGTCAATTGCTGTCAGGACCAACTTTCTCTCTGGGGAGTAAATATCTATGTAAATTGTATGACCTGGATAATTGGGAAGCGGTAGGAGAGATAATTTGGTTGTTAGGATGTCTGTCGTATTTAAGGGGGCATGTAATTCATAATTAGTTAAATTTCCTGTTTTTAAAATTATTTGATTTCAAAACGCTTTGATTGGTGTTTCAACCGCGGGAATTAAATTATGAGATGAACTATCGTCGCTATGTTGGGAAGTGGTCATAGAATTTACAAATGGAGGGAGTCTCGATAAAGTATCTGCTGCTACAATGTTTGTTTTTCCTGGTTTATATTTCAGTTCATAATTATATTCTTCAAGGATTGATTTTCATCTTTTTATTTTGCTGTTTGTATTTTTATTACTGAGAGCGTATGTAAGAGGTTGGCAATCTGTTAAAATCTTTACTTTTCTGGATCCGTACAGAAAGTTTCTTAAGGAATTTAGTGCCCATATTATTGCCAACATTTCTTTTTCGTTGGTTGCGTAGCCTTCTTCTATTGTACTTAAAGTACTAGATAAAAATGTGATAGGTCTTGTTAAATAAGTTGATTAATTAAATAATAATTTGTAAATTATAATATATTTCTGTTCCAACAAAATATATTATGTATATATACATAATTCTTAAGATCTTATGTATTCAATTACAGTTTTCTATGAGACAATTTTATTTATTGAATTCACACACAATCAGCTTATTTAGCATATTATTAATTTTAAGTTTTATCATATTATATTAATTTTAAGCATTTTATAATTATATTTTTAAATAATAAATCAGTTCATTCTTGTAATTCGTTTTGGTCAGTCGTTTTTATTTATACATTTGGTCCTTCGAATAATTAATATACTAGTGCAAGTTTAAATAAATAAATATAGTAAAATTAAATTTTTAAAAAATCATTAAGTATTAAATGTAAAATTTAATTTGTCTTTTTCTAAAAAAAAATATAATAGTATTTTTAAATAAAATTATACGGACGGTATTAACTAACCATAAATTTATATAATACGGTATTAACTAACCATTAATTTATATAATATTATAAATAAAACAACCCAATAATTTAGAATGTCTGCAGAAATAATGGAGTCGTTGGTCAAATAACAAAGAATTTGCCATGAAGAAATGACAAAAATTATAACAAATTATAAAAAAGATAGCTAATCTCGAAAAACTATATCTTATATTAAAATAAAATTACTTCGTTTACAAAATACCTATACAGAGTTTGTAAACCGAGATAATGAAATATTACAGATTAAAGCGGAAAATTCAGAGCATAAATATTTCACGCAAAGCTATTGTGATCAGATCGAAGATTTATATGATCAAATAAAAGATATCTTAGAGAAAAAATTAGAGAAACTAGAGCTAGAAAAGCAAAAAGAAAAACAACCTTTATTAACTGATCAACAACAAACTGATGAAAATACTACTAAAGTTAATGCTAATTTAGTAGAAAAATCATATAATTTTGAAGCTGAAGATAAGCTATTAAAAAAACAACGTGAAACTATGAAATTATTAGATAGAATAATTCTAGGAATTGAATACGAAGAAGACCAACCTCATTCAGATATTTATTACCAACTAAAACTAAAAACTATCCAAAATTATTGGGAAAAAATTTCATATTTACATATTGACATTATTACTGCTGATGGAAATAATTATGAATTATATTTAATAATGAATTATATTAAATAAATATATACTTACAAGAAAAAATTGCAAATAAAGATGACAAAGCTCATCGAAAAAATATTAACCTACCAAATGTTCAAATTCCATTATTTAATGGTGCATTTTTAGAATGGAAACAATTTCAAAATCTATTTAATGAACTCATTATAAATAATAAAGATATCGGTAATGCACAGAAGCTACTATATTTGAAACGTAGTTTATCTGGAGAAGCTGATAAACTTGTAAAAATTTCAAAATAACAACCGAAAATTTTATTACTGGTTTGTAATAGAAATCATAAAATATTTGAATGTGATCAATTTAAGAAATTTGATTTTACAAAAAAAATTGACATAATTAGAAAAGAAAATTTGTGTCATAATTGTTTCCATCCTGGTCATTCGGTTAATCAATGCCAAAGTAAATTTAGATGCCGTGAATGCAATGGTCGCCATCATTCACTTCTCCATCGACCAAAAACTAATGAATTTAAATCAAGTTTAACAACAAAAGTAGAAAAAATAGATAATTTTCATATTGGTACAGCAAATTTACCCAAAACTTCTGTATTATTGGCAACAGCAAACATAAATTTTAATGCAGCAAATGGAAAAAAAAAAAGTTTCGTGCTCTTATTAATCAAGGTTCACAATCGAGCTTTATATCAGAAAAAGCTGTGCAATTATTACAACTCAAAAGAACAAAAAGTAAAACAACTATAGGAGGACTTGGTGAAAAATCTTATATAATGTGGAAATCAAAAGTAGAAATAGAAATTACTCCCAAATTTAATTCAGAATTTACATTATGTACTAAAGCTTTAGTTTTACCAAATTTGACGAGCTTAGTACCTCAAAAAAAATTTAGAAAGCAAATTTAATCATTTAAAAGTTATTATATTAGCCGATCCTGAATATTATAAACCTGGAATAATTGATTTGCTTTTGGACGCAGAAGTTCATGCACAAATTATATTAGATGGTATACTAAAAGGAAATACTTTATTACCAACCGCCCACAGAACTAGGGTGGATTATGGTGGATTATTTCTGGTGGTGTAAGTGAACAACGTTATGTGTTTTTTAAATAAAATCAACGACGACTTACAACTACAGAATTTTTGGGAAATAGAAGAAATAAACAATTTAGATAAAAATAAAGCTACTACTGAAGGAAATATGTGTGAAGAAATATTTATATTTATAAGAAATAATGATGGCAGATATATAGTATACATATAACGTTTAATACAGATAAAAATTTACAACTCGGAAGTTCAAGAGCAAAAGCATTAGCTCATTTAATACATAAAAAAAAAAATTATTAAAAGATAAAGAATTATAAATTGAATATACAAAATTTATAAATGAATAATAATAATAAATATATCTTTATTTTCCTCTATTGACAAAAATTTACAAAATATTGTTTAAAAAAAAGAAAATATAATATTATGCTACTTTAAAGTAATTTAATTATTTACATTAATTTTATAAGAATTCAAATTTATTTTTTACTTTTTTATTGTATACTAATTAAATGTTTTTTTTTCTTTATTAAAATTATAAGTGTTTTTCAATTAGAGAAAAAATAAAGTTAGAAAGCATTCTTTATTAAATAAATAATAGTATCGAATGCCCCATCAAATTAATTTACAAACAAAATGTATTTTTATATATACATTTAATGAAATCTGAATTAACTTTAATAAAAAATAAAAAATTTAAAAAATAAAAAGAAAAAAAAAATACACAAACATTAATAAGTGATGAAAGAAAAATACAATATATAATAAATAAATAAAAAAAGCTGCTAACTAGGGGGAGCAGATAACTCATAGTATGTTGTTTAACAGCGATTTATGTCCAAAAGTTTTTTGTAATTAACATTATCTTTGTAACAAACAGTGGTTTCTTCAAAAATTGAAGAAAATAACTATAATAAGTATAAATATGCGTAGTCACGAATCCAACCTGTGTACAAAATTTCATTGAAATTGGATAATGTTTACCATATGTTCTAGAACATGTGAAATATTAATCGGAAATTTTAGCATGGACCCCCTCAGGCTACTAACTTCTACCTTAGTCTACATATATGCGTAATCACGAATCCAACCTGTGTACAAAATTTCATTGAAATTGAATAATATTTACCATATGTTCTAGAACATATGAAATATTAATCGGAAATTTTAGCATGGACCCCCTGAAGGTATTAACTTCTAACATGGCCAACACATGCATAATCAGAAGGTCTACCTTTGTGCCAAATTTCATTAAAATCAGATAATAATTACATGCTATAAAACACGTAATTATATAAAATTCGGAAACTAAAACTGTTTTCTAGGAACCCCCTGAAGGTCTCCAAATTTCAGGAGCGCAAACTAGATCCCAAAATTAGCCTATATATAAAATATCTTTGAAATCGGTTAACAATTACTATATGCTGTAGAACATATGAAAAAAAAAAATTAAAAATTAAATCGGAAATTTAACATGGACCTCCTAATCCTACTAACCTGTAATTTAGTCAACCTATGCAGAATCATGAACTCAACCTGTGTACCAAATTTCATTGAAATCGGATAATAATTACAAGCTGTAGAGCATAAAGAAAATATTGTTCGGAAACTAAGTTGCTCATATATTAGTTTCCCATGAACGTACTGTACCTACCAACTACAAATTTGTGGAGTATCAAAAAGATAACTAAATGAAACTGTATGTTCAATATCATTGAAATTGGGTGAAAGGTACTGTAGATATAGATAGTTGAACTTATGAAAAGTAATTACGGATTTTTACATGGACCCACTGAAGTATTGACTTCAAATTTTACAGACACCAAGTACATACGGAAACTATCATATGTACCAAAATTTATGCTAATTAGATAAAAATAACTATATGCTCTAGAGTATACGAAATTTTAATCGGAAATTTTACCAGGGACCCCCTGAAGTTACAGACCTGTATCTTGGTAGGCTTCTGGACAATCATGATACCAACCTATGTTTTAAATTTCATCCAAATCTGAGACATGAAATTTTTTTTTACATTTTCCCGTAGAACAAAAACACGTAGGTTGCCACATAAATGGGGAAATCTAACATGGTCCCACTGAAAGGATCGATCTCATCTTGTACCGACACCTGCGCGAAGTATGTTAGAGCCTGTGTGCCAAATTTCATTAAAATCGGACAAGCGGTTCTAGGAGATGTTGCTGCGCACATAAAAAGCGTACGCGTACGCGTACGCGTACGCGTACGCGTCCCCCGGACACTTTTTTTTTTTGCATTTTCGGACTCCCCGACCTCGGAAACGCCTAGAAAAAAATTTTGAGCGAACTTTTTTTTTTGACCATCCAACCCATCACCAGACTTCATAGTATTTCATACTATTCGTAAAAAACATTTTTTAAAAATACTTTCCTTTATAAATAGTAATATGCGACTAAAAACTAATAAATAATACTAAAATTATATAATCTTTCATTCTTGTATCTAGAGTTTCAGTAATGGTCAATTGTAGTAGGGAACTGCAATCGTACTAGATTAGAGATTCAGTTAAGGTAAAGTATAGTAAAAGGGAAGTAGACCCTTTATAAAGGGAAGTATAACTGATCAAAATTAATTATGAGAATTAATAGAATTTATCAGAATGATATTTATAAGGGGTCTACTTCCCTTTTACTATACTTTACCTTAACTGAATCTCTAATCTAGTACGATTGCAGTTCCCTACTACAATTGACCATTACTGAAACTCTAGATACAAGAATGAAAGATTATATAATTTTAGTATTATTTATTAGTTTTTAGTCGCATATTACTATTTATAAAGGAAAGTATTTTTAAAAAATGTTTTTTTTATTTATTTATTATTTCATACTTTTTAGTCGGTCAAATATTTTAAGTTTTACACAATTATTTGACCGACTAAAAACTGTAGAATTTTTATATTGTTATTTTTACTATAATATAACATATTATAGTAAAAAATATATATTTGAGCGGTTAATAATAAATAGCTCTAACTCATGTTTCGCGAAAAGTTACTTGCAAAATTAACGGCTCATATATATATATATATATTTATATATACACATATGTATATTTTTTTAATTTTTGGCCCCATATGGCGCTCTTTACCTAAAACATTACCCAAGGAGATGTACTCATCGAGACCTTTAATATCATACCCCCACATGATTTTTTTGGCCCCATTTTCCAGGTCCCCACATGGCTCTTGTTGCCCCAAATACTACAATTACTTGCCCCAAAAATATCTGTTCTTCCAGACCTTTAATTTGATGCCCCAAATGATTTTTTGCCCCATTTTTTGGGGCCCCACATGGTACTCGTTACCCGAAATACTACCCAACGAGATGTACTCATCAATACCTTTAATTTGATACCCCACATGACTTTTTAGAAAATAGGTCCAACCCCCCGCCCCCTCGCTGGGCCATGAAAATTTCGTGGCACCGAATGGTTAATAACACGAGCTTAAGTTTCAAATTTGAGTGAAATCGGTAAAGCCGTTTAGGAGCTATGCCCAGGTGAGGAAAACATGAATTGTAAATTCAATAAAAGGAAAGTAATAATGATAAAAAATTGAAAGAAATAACCAATCATAATTTGTCAAACAAGTGCCAAAACTACACTATAGCATTCAATAGAACCTCAATTTGCGAATGATTATATTGTAACAGCCAGATTTTAAACTCACGCAAAAAAAATAGACAACACACGTAAATTTCTAGTTGCATCATTTAATTTGTTAAATAATTTAGGTGCAGTAATTGTGTAAAATTTAGCATAGTGTGTTCTATTAAATCTAGGTACCAAAGCAATATTTCTTGTATTAGCTCGTAGGTTATAAACCGATACATATCTATTTTGGTAAAAACCGCCACGGATAAAGAAAGTTTTTAAAGTTTTATAATAGTATAAGTGCCTGATGGGAAGAATTTTTAGACTGATAAAATAATTAAAACTACTACATCTACGATTTATTTTACAAATAATTCTAACTATGTGTTTCTGAGCAATAAGTAGTGGTTGAATTTTATTAAAATAACTACCACCCCAACAGACTATTATTATTATTATTATTATTATTATAAGCTTATACTACCCATATATATATAATTCATTGTAAGTATAATTCATTTTACATTCTTAATTGTGATAAAATATTATTTTTATATAAATTGACTATTTACAATAAAAAAAAATTTAATTCATTTTATTATTATTTATTTTTATGTATTAATTTTCTTGGGCAAAAGCCTCCCCCAAAAATTTCCATTCTTTTTTATCTCTGCATTTTCTAAACCAAAATCTTTCAAATATTTCAATTTCATCACGCCACCTTTTTTGTTGTCTACTAACTTTCCTTTTTCTATTAAATGGTTGCCATTCTGTAACTATTTTTGTCCATCTATCATCTTGTAGTCTTACAATATGTCCAGCCCATTCCCACTTTAATTTCTTTGCCTTTGTAATAACGTCGGTTATTTTTGTTCTGTTCCTTACTTCTTCATTTCTAATTCTATTATAGCGAGTAATGTTTAGAATTTTTCTCTCCATAGCTCTTTGACATATTCTAAGCTTATTTGAGTATTTTTTGGAGTTACACCAGGTTTGGGCACCATAAGTTAACACCGGAAGAATTGCAGCATCCATTAAATATCTGGTTGTTTCCATTGTAATATTAGCATCAAGTAAGTCTTTAATTCTCCAAAATTGATTCCAGCTCTTAGTAATTCGTTGATTTATGTTTTTTTCTTCGCTGTTATTAAATGAAACGATTTGCCCCAGGTATGTGAAATCGTCTACATATTTCAGTTTTTCATTATCTAAAATTACATCAGTTTTTCTGCTATTAGTCATAATGACCGTTTTTTCTTTGTTTAATGATAAACCAACTTTTCGTGCTTCTATATTCAGTTCTGTAAGCATATTTTGTAATTCATCAGCTGTTGTACTTATAAGCTCTATATCATCCGCAAATCTTAAATTATTTAGAAATTTACCATTTATATTTATACCATATTTTTCCCATTTTAGATTCTTGAAAATTTCTTCTAGCACTGCTGAAAATAGTGCAGCTGATAAGGGATCACCTTGTCTTACTCCTTTCTTGATTAAATAAAACTCTCCTAAACGATCTGTTTTAATATATGATGTGCTATTGTTGTATATATTTTCCAATAGGTTTATATATTTTTCATCAATACCTTGTCTCTTTAGTGCTCTCCAGATAAATACGTGTTCAATTGAGTCGAAGGCTTTAAAGAAATCTACAAACGCAATATATATATCAATTTGATATTCTTTACATTTTTCTATTATCTGGTTTGTAGTTTGTAGATGGTCAGTTGTGGAATAACCGAATCTGAAGCCTGCCTGTTCTATTGGTTGGTTTTCGTCTAATGTTTTCTGTATTCTACAGTAAATACATTTAGCAAAAATTTTATAAATTATTGAAATTAAACTTATTGGTCTGTAGTTGTTTATATCATCTTTATTTCCCTTTTTGTGTAGTAGAATGACCGTTGATTTATACCATTGTTCTGGTATTTGTTCTGTTTCGAGAATGATATTAAACAGCTTAGTGATAACGTTGATTAATTGTTCTTTCCCATACTTAATCATTTCCGCTTGAATCTCATCACTTCCGAATGCTTTTTCGTTTTGTAGTGTATCAATAGTTTTTTCTATTTCAGATTTTAAAAAATGAGGTACTTCTGTAGTAACATAATTACGATGATATATTTGTAGTTTCTGTTCATCTGATAATTCTGTACAATGTAATTTTCTATAGAATTCTGTTGCAATATTGTTAATATCAATTCTACTATGATTTTGATTTCCATATTTATCCTTTATGCAATTAATCAATTTTTTATCTATGTTTAATAAATTATTTGTTTTCTTTATTGATTTAGTCGACGCTAGTGATATTTTAATTATGTTTTCATTATATATTTGAATATCTTTTTTGGAGTTTCTTTTAATTTCTTTCCTGAGTTGACGTAATTCTTGTTTTTCGTGGTGACATATATTATTTTTACGACGTAGTAATTCTCTTTTTTCAATAAGTAGTTTTGTATGCTTTGAAATTTTATTCGGTTTTTGTTCAACGTGTTTATATAAAAAGTGATTGGCACTTGATTTGATAATATTTTCTAAGTTATTGTATTTTTCTTGAATATTTGTTGAATTAATTGTATTTTCAATTGTTGTTATATTATTTTTAATGGATGTGCAATAGTCTTGTATATCAGTGATCGGAACATTTGATGGAATATGCTTTTTAACTTTATTGTTTATTTTTCTGGTCTTATGAGAAACTTTTAATTTCTAATCTGTGATCGGAATCAAAAGAGAAATTATTTATTATTTCTACGCCTTGTAATATACTTTTTTTATTAGTAATAATAAAATCAATCTCATTTTTTATATTGCCATTTGGTGATTGCCATGTCCATTTTCTTTTTGGATGTTTCTTGAAAACTGAATTTCCAAATATACATCTATTTCTCCACAAAAAATCAACTAGTATTTCACCCCTTTCATTTCTAGTTCCTATGCCGAAGTCTCCCATAATTGATTCTTCACCTGGTTCTTTAACTCCTAATTTGCAGTTAAAGTCACCAATAATTAGATTTATTTCAGATTTAAAATCAGTCATAAATTTTTCTAATTCATCGTAAAATTTATCAATTTCATCTTCTGATGAGTTTGATGTTGGTGCATAAATTTGAATTATTGACATTTTTGTGTTACCAATTTTCAGTTTTAGACCAATAATTCTTTCATTCATACCTTTTAATTCAATAATATTATTTTTCCATGTTGGATGAATTAGAAAACCTACACCGTACATACCTTTGGTTTCTCCTTTATAGCTTAAAATAGTACCATCATTATCATTTACCAAGATTTCGTTACCTATCCTTCGGACTTCGGCTAATCCTAAAATGTCCCATTTAATATTTGCCAGTGCTAATTTTAATTCTTGTAATCTTTCTTCTGAACTTAATGTTCTAGTATTTAATGTTGCAACATATATTTGATTTTTTATATTTTCTTTTGTTAATTCATCATCTTGCGATGATATTAATTGGGGGGTATGGCCTTGATCCCTCGTGGGGGCCAGCCATCTTGAGGGATAATTTAAATTTGTATTTTTATAATTTTTTGTTATATTCGGTTTATCTGTCTCAGTGTCCGTTTTCAATGCCTTTTCGGTTTTATGTGAATTAGAAAGTTTTTTAGATATATGCTACTTTTGATTCAGTTGTGAAATTTTCAAATTGTTATTTTTTATCATTTCATCAATTCTTCTTGTTGGAGAATCTGTAACTGAGTTAGTTTTAAGTAGCATAAATTTGTCTATCGTTGTTGAGGTTCAAGATGTTGTAGCTTTCTGTTTTTTCTCTATATTTTTTTGTGGACTTTCCTCCGAATTCCTTCCACGTTTTTTGTCGATTGTAATATTTTTAATTTCTATTTCAGTTTCACTGAGTATTCTTTTATCCATTACAATTTTATCATATTTAATATAAATTTCCGATTGCGGATTTTCTATTCTTAATTTATCTATTTTTGGGAGTAATTCTTTCCTTTTTAAAATAGTTTCTTTATCGAAATCTTCTGAAATTAATGAAATTTCTCTTATTTTTTCTCTATTACTTAAAATAATTTTCTTTTTAATATACGTTGTTAATTTTAACAATATTGGTCTATTATTAGTTGTGCAATCATTTTTTTTGCCAAGTCTGAAAGTATCATCAATTTCATTTTTTTCAAAATCAATTTTCATTTTATTTTTAAATAGATCAGTTATTATATTCACTAGTTCTTCTAAGTTATTTTCTTTTTCTTCAAGCTTGTAAATAATAATATTTCTTTTTTTATCTAACAAATTTACTTTTTTCTCTAATCTTGATTGATTATTTTTAGCATCTCTTAATTCACTATTCATATATTCAAACTTTGTATTAAAATTGTTGCTCATTATTTGTAATTCATTTTTAAATTCATCTTTTAGTTCATTTTTGACTGATTCTTCACTTTTTTGAATATTTAATTGTAAAGTTTCAGTTGAATTTGTAATTGCTTTCAATAATTTTTCCGTATCAGTCATTGTGCTAATTATTTTATGCCAGAAATTATGCAATTATATATTTGATAATTACTAGGTTATTCTATAAACTAAAAGATGGCGCTGTAATTACGATTTCAATTACAATTATGTTATGAATTATTGAGCTTTTGATGTTTTATCTTGTGAAATAAATTTATAATGTGATATAATTATAATGTAAATAATATTTAATGTAAACAATATTCCAGTGTAATATTCTTGTCAAATTATTAAATTAGTTTCACTTGACCTTTGGACTTTGCAAAAAAAATTATTTTTTATTTTAATAAATTTTGTTTTCTAATTTTTCGATAAAATAGATATTGTACTTGCTTGTCTCCAACGTATGTTATGTGCGATCGTTTGAACTTTTATTTTCGATCTTATATATTTTTATCACTTTTATATTTGTTTAATTATTAATATTTTTCTTTCCTTCAATTATTCTTCCTATGTTCACTCTACAAATCACTGACAGACTATACCATATTGCAATTTAAACTGAAATAAACTATAGTAAATCTGTGCAGTAATTTCTCTGTGCAGTAATTTCGTAGGTGGTAAAAATGTTTTACAGTTGTAAAAAAGTATTTTTTTAAAATATCACAATGATCAGACCAGTTAAGCTTATTATCAATTGTAATCCCTAAGTATTTAAACGAATCAACAATCTCAATTTTAAAACAATCTGTTGATCAATTACAGTTTTCGCAAAACGATCGTAAGCTATGGCGGCCACAATTTTCATATATTTTTATAAATTTCTCACATGAAGCTGAGTGATAATAGAAATTATAATCAATATTTTGATCACCCGAAATATTGAAAAACATAATTTTAGTTTTATTACTAATAATCAGCTTATGTTTATCGAACCATTTTCTAAGTAAGTCTAAATCAAAATTTATATCCGCAATTAAATTAATGTGGTTAACACTAGCATACGCACAAGCTATGTCATCTGCAAAAGCTGTATTATTAGATTTAAATTCTTGTTTTAGTAGTGAATTAATAAAAATTAGGAACAGAATTGGGCCCAATACTGAACCTTGAGGTACACCAATATTAATATTACGAATACTACTAAATTTATTTGAAATTTTAACTTTTTGTGATCTATTGCTTAAATACGAACAAAACCAATCATACATAAACCCTCTAAACCCTGCATTATACAATTTTTCGAGTAGTAATTTATGGTTTACCATATCAAAAGCTTTAGTTATGTCAACAAACAACGCTGCGGTATTATTACTACTATTAACTTCACCATAAATATACTCGCGAAAGTTTAATAGAGCGTCTTCTGTAGATCTATTTTCACGAAAACCAAATTGTTTCTCACTAAAAAAATTTGTTTTATTTAAGAAATTAATCATACGATTTTTTATGACTTTTTCAAATAATTTCGAAAAAGTGGATAAAATAGAAATTGGTCTGTAGTTAGTAATAATTCTCCTATCACCTTTTTTAAAAAGCGGTATAACTTCAGCAGATTTAAGTGCAGATGGAAATTTTCCTAAGTTAATGCTTTTATTAAAAATGTAAGTTAAAATATCCACAATATTAAAAGAAATTTTCTTAAGAATTGAAGTTGAAATTCCATCTTGCGATGTTTCAAAATTTTTTGTCTTAATTTTTTTTTTTTAGAAACTTTATCAATTAATTTTTTAGACATCCATGGTTTAAGTCTTTTAATGTTTTTCCTAATAGGAGGTTGAAAACTACAAACATTTATTTTATTATGTAGTATTATTAGAAAATTATCATAAGATACAGATGGATCATTTTCAGAATAAACATCTTCCCAAAATTCATTAAAAAGTGAAATATTCAATTTATCAAAATCAATAATTTTAGTGACAGCAACTGGATCTTTTTTACTTGATTTTTTTATTTGGATATTGTTGAGAAGCAAGCTTGTCATACAGTGATCTGTGATATTAAGATCAAAAGTTGTACCACTATATGAAAATTTTTGACTATTTTGAAAACGAACAAATATATTGTCTAAACATTTACCAGACACTAAACGAGTAGGTTTATTAATTACACTTTCAAGACCATTTGCAGCCATCAAAAACAAATATTGATCTACTATATTCGATTTAGATAAAATATCAATATTGAAATCTCCTACCAAGATTAAATTTTTATTTCGTTCATTTTGCAACAATTCCTTAAATTTACCTAAAAAAATACCTCTTTATCTAAATTATTTTCATGTAGTCTGTCAGTACACAAAAAAACTATTTTTTCATTATCAATATTACAATCTAACCTAATTATATATACCACCAGATGCATACGAATTATTACATAAAGCAAAGAAGCTATAACCTGGTATATCATAATCATTTTTCTCGTAATCATAAATCCAAATTTCAGTTAAAAAAATGAAAAGTGGTTTATTAGAGAAAGATTCTAAATGTGCCAAGAGTTCAACAAAAAATTTCCTAAGACTTCTAATATTTTGTTGTATGATGCAAATATTATTTGACAAAATATGATTAGGTTGAAAAACACTTTCACAAATATCAGAATTACTAAAAAAAGAATTATTGTTGTTAAATTGTAGAGGATCAGTTTCAAAATTAGAATTAAAAATATTCAAAACAAAAAATTAATAATTATTTTAATTAGTTATATTAACAAATTTAGATCATCTAAAGATTTAACAACACAAACTTTAGCAGTATCATCTTTTCTCATCCTAATCTTTCCATAACGATACCACAAATATTTGTAATTTTTTTCTTTCTTCAACTTTTTTGCAGCGATAAATAATTTTCGATTATATGATGTTAAACTCTCATTTATAAAAACTTTAATTTTTTTATTTTCGTCATCGAAAATTTAGCTGTTCAAACGAGTTTTATTCTTTATTTTTTTTTCAGAATTTCTTATTTTAATTTAATTGAATTGAACTTAACACAAACAACATTCATAAATGACGAATTAATATTTTGTTCTTCATCGGAATCTGGTTTTGTTTTGATTTTTTTAACAAAACATTTATCAATGTCGTCATCAATAATTCTCACATCCACAGCTTCATCGAGAATTTTTTTTACATTCTCAATTGCATTGTTGTTGTTAACATTTGGCAAACCAACAATTTCTATAGAGCTTTCAAGTTTGTGCTGTTCAAGAGAATTCACTTTTGTTTCCAGGTCGTTAACTTCGTCTAACAGCTGTTTCTTGTCTTCTTGAAGTTGATGTATTTGTGCGAGTGCATTAGTGTTAATATTTTTTAAATCTATCAATTCTTTATAAATATGTTGCAAAGTTATTGATTGAGGCATAACTACGTCACTGATAGATTTAATATTTTCAATATTTCCTATAGACTCAACATTAGAAATAGATTGTTGCAAATGCTCTGTGGTAATAAGAGTTTTTGGTGTTGATGGTACATGTAATGATTGGCGGCGTAGAACATTACAGCGATCGCAACGATATGGTTTTTTATTTTTGGTCATAAATTCTATATTAATATCTACCGAACAACATATTAATATCTACCGAACAACATGATTATCAAAGAATTTTGTGGAGAGAAAATCGAAATAAACCTATTGAAGAGAATCAATTAACAACGGTGAGCTATGGTACAAAATCGGCACCGTATCTTGCTATCAGAACCCTAAGAAAATTTGGAGATGATGATGAAAATATATATCCAAAAGCATCAAAAATAGTACTTAGAGATTTTTATGACGACGATTTGATATTTGGCTGCGACACTGCTAAATTAGATTAGTAATTGAGTTTCTAATCCAAAATTAATCCAAAACAGAAGGTTTCTTATCATCGCAAACACTCAAAATAAGAGCCTCTGAGTGAACCAATTATCTGTATGGATTAGTGAGAACAAACAGAAAGATAGATATAGTATTAGGAGTATATCCAATACTTTAAGCTTGCCCTCAACGCACTTTCTCTACATGCTGATAATTTTTTTTACTATCCGCAATGGATTAAGCTCAATACACATAGACATACAGATTATTTAATGATTAGGAACCACCTGCTTAGTACAAGCAATATATATTTTAAAAATCAAAACAAATGGTTAATATAATAATAACAAGGCACTAAATAGATGTCCAAGCAAAAATAATTAATACAAATTATTAACTTATTAACAATTGAAACATACGATTGGAAAGCACTAGTAAATTCCGCGTCAAAAAAAAGAAAAAAAAAATATATTAAAATTATTGTACAATTACTGGATCAGTAGACTACCACTTGCTTCGGGCTTCACAGTTCTGAAAAGAACGTTACTACTTCCTTCAGCCGTCATCTATTGATTCAGTATAAATTCTTAAATTAAAGATTAATAACAAGTGCCACAAATCAACAAATTACCACCTGCTTCAGGCTTCACAGTTCTGAAAAGAACGGTACTGCTTCCTTCCACGTCATCTGTTGAGTTGGCTATCTTAATGCAAAATTAAATTAAATTACTCATAGCATGGTGCAATTGTCAAATTGAATAAGAAAACCACAAACATACAAATTAAATATTATAAAATAGATTATAATCTTAAGCATGCAGAAACTAATTGTCAAAAACAAAAAGTAAAATAAAAAAACTTTACATGTATTATGCCACAAACTATGTTATTTACATTTGACCATTTAGTACATGTTTTAGCTTAATCTAAAAAAAAATTAACGAGTGTTGTTGGGGTCACAATCGTTGAATTTTTGCTCCAGAAATAATAATTAAAAAAATAAATAAAATTAAATTTTAAATATTCAAAATATAGTTAAAAAATTTTTTTTAAAAAAACAATACATTGTTGAGTATACAAAAATATAAGTAACACTAAATAAATATATATTTTGATAAAATAAATAAAAAAATGAAGTGCAACTTGTGTAACAACAAAATCGAAAGAGTTGATCAAAAAATTTTGTGCTCTCATTGTAACTCATACAATCACACAAAATGCGCAAATTTATCGAAACTTGAGTTAGAATATTTTGATAAATCAGAACAAGGTTTCAAATGTAAAATTTGTATTAATTCTCGGAGAAACTCTTTATTGTTACAAAATCCGGAAACCGCTTCTACATCTAATGTTGTTTCTTCTAACACATTAATTCAGCTATCTAAATCTGATGTTACTGTCACTGCTGATGATGCTGCTGTGTCTGTTACACCTACATGCACACGAAAAAATCAAGATCATCTTCAGCATCCACACCAACAACAACAAGGTAATGTTAAAATTTCTAACGAAATTCTCTATAATGAGATTTTGAAATTACAACAAATAAATTGTGACGCATTAGAAAGAATTAAACAGCTAGAAGAACAAAATAAAATTCTTTGTAATCAAAATTTGACCTTCTCTAAAAAAATTGATGGCCTTGAAGCAAAAATAAATGTTTTAGAACAAAAACGAAAACAAAAAAGTATTGACATTGTTAATATTCCTGTTGCTGATGACGTCGATGTTAAAGAGAATGTAATTAAATTAATTACTGAAGGTGTAGGAGAAAAAATTGATGCTGACGTAATTGAATCTTGTTACGTAAAAAAAGTAAATATTTGGTGATCAGTCCAAGATAAACAACATAATTTACATTAATGATAGTCTCACTGCTTATACTCGACTTTTATTGGAAAAGACAAAACAGCTGAAAGTATATCTAAGAAATGGAAATTTGTTTGGATTCGAAATTCAACTATTTTAGTTAGAAAAAATGTGAGTGATAAAGTAATAAAAATTAATTGTTTTGAGGATTTGTGTAAAATTTAAATTTTATACTTTTGTTTTATTTTATGTTAAATATTTTCAATGATTTTTTAAATCCTCAAGATAATTTAATTATTAATAATTCTTCCTCATTCATAACTGAAAATTGTAAATGTTATTGTATAAATCATCCAAATACTGAGTTAGGTTCAGGGTTTTCAGTAGTTCATCAAAATATTAGAAGTATTAGGAAAAATTTTGATCTATTTTACTCACATCTTGCCGCCTTGGAATATTTACCGGATGTCATATTTCTTTCGGAAATATGGATTTATGATTATGAAATTTCGGATTTTCATATTCCTTATTATACCTTTGCGGCTAATTGTAACGATTCTTATGCATCGGGTGGGGTTGCAATATTCTATAGGAGTGATTTAATTTGTCAAATAACTAAAAGCAAATTAATTAGTATTGATATTATCTGCTTAAATTGTGAAATTTCTGGTTCTAAATATTGTTTTGTTGGTGTATATAGATTACACAAATATAGTGTAGGTGTTTTTTTGGAGGAGTTTTCAGAGTTCTTGGAAAATCAAACATGCAAAAATTTAATACTTTTAGGTGATTTTAATATTAATCTTTTAGCAAATGTTGATAATTTTCTGTCAGTTATAGCTGCTTTTGGGTTAAATTCTTTAGTGTCATGTCCTACGCGTGAAACGTTTACGTCCAGTTCTTGTTTAGATCACATTTTTTTAAGGCTCCATAGAAATAATTGTATTGGTTATATAACTGCTATACTGGATCTTAAAATTACAGATCATTCTTTAATTACTATTCAGTTTAATAATAATTTTCATAGAGAAAAGTATAGTGTAAATAATGATTTAAAAAAAATTGATTTTATGTCCTTAAAATCCAGACTTAATTTTGAATTCTGGGAAGATGTCTATTTAGCAGGTGATCCATCTATGGCTTTTAATTGTTTTCTGACAAAACTAAATGAGCATATTTCTATTTGTAGTGAAAAAATTAGTGTAAATAACTATAAAGGCAAAAAACTTAAACCTTGGATGTCTGTTTCGTTATTAAAAAGAGTTAAAAAGAAAAATTTGTTCAGAATTCGTGTTAGTAAACATCCTGATAATATAAGACTGAAAAGTAACTATGATAAACTATGTAGAGAGTTAAAAGTTGAAATTGAAAATTGTAAGAATAATTATTATAGTCGTAGATTAGTCGAAAATTCAAGAAATACAAAAAAAGAATGGCAAGTTATTAATAATATACTTAATAATAACGTTCAAAAAGATGATATTACTTTGTTTGAAAATAATGTAAATGTATCTAATCCAACTGATGTTGCTAATTTATTTAATAATTATTTTTCTACGGTAACTAGTACATTGTTGGATGGTTCTTTAAACAACAACGCTAATAATAATGTCACATCTTGTTATTGTAATAATATCAGTCATGAATAGAGATGCAAAAAACTGTTCTTCTTCGAAACCTGTTCATACCCGTTCCTGTTCTTTTAAAAGAACAGCAAAAAAAACCTGTTCCGAAAAGAACAGTTGTTCTTTTTTTTTTTGGAAATTTTCACGTTATTATGTTGTTATTATTCGAATTATTGCTCTAGCACCTCTGGATGGATTAGTCTGAAATTTGGTAAGGACGTTCATTGTAGTGGTCTGGATGAAATGATGACTACTCATCTTTTCATCTGGAATTTGCTCTAGCATCTCTGAATAGATCTGTCTTAAATTTGGTAAGGACATTTATTATAGTAGTCTCTAGTAAAGTGCACTAGTGCTCCCCATTTCCCCCTCACAAAATCCCAGAAACCACGTTTTCATCCTCTAACTAGCGCAGTTTGCTAGAGACTACTATAATAAATGTCCTTACCAAATTTAAGACAGATCCATCCAGAGGTGCTAGAGCAAATCCCATATGGAAATATGACTATTCATCATTACATCCAGACCACTACAATGAACATCCTTACCAAATTTAAGACAGATCCATCCAGAGGTGCTAGAGCAAATCCCAGATGAAAAGATGAGTAGTCATCATTTCATCCAGACCACTACAATGAACATCCTTACCAAATTTCAGACCAATCCATACAGAGGTGCCAGACCAAATCCCAGATGAAAATATGACTATTCATCATTTCATCCAGAATACAAAAAAAAATATTCATCCTTATGCACCAATAAGGAGGGGCATAACGCTTTTTCCTTACGCTAGTTTACTCTACTGAGCGCCGCGTAAAAGAACTTCGTTCCAATAAAATCTTTATTGCCGCTATATACTCGCAATTGAACCCAGTGGCGGCATTGGTCTCCATTAAGGGTTAATATTCATTAATATCAATATGAAAATATGTCATATGCATGATATTTGTCATTCTCTGTATTACTAACATAGTACTTAGTACTTACTTCTGATTATGATTCTGTTTGTTTATATTCAAAGGGTAAGAATACAGAAATAATAGTAATAGAGTATAGAGACATTCATATTCATATATATACGCAATAACGCAATATGATAATACAAACCAATGTAAGAAATAGAACAGTGAGAATATTTTTATCATTCCGTTCCTAAAATATAATTTTTTTTTTTGCAAAAAAAGAATAAAAAAAGAACAAAACCTGTTCTTTTTTAAAATTAAGAACAGGCGTTCCAATTCTTTTTAAAGAACAGGTTCAAAAGAACTGTTCAGCAAATATCATAACATCTCTAGTCATGAACTATTTAATTCTGAAAGTTTTTTCTTTGAAAATTTTTCACCATCTGAGATTCATAAAATTCTAATGTCTCTAACAACCTCTAATTCAGCATCTTCTGATAACATTTCAAGTAAAATATTAAAAAACATTTCTCTTCAAGTTGTTGATGTTTTATGTTATATTTTTAATTTAAGCGTACAGAAGGGAATTTTTCCAGATGACCTAAAAAATGCGATTGTAATTCCTTTACATAAGAAGGGTGATACTACTTCATTAAATAACTATAGACCTATTTCGCTTTTGTCAGTTTTTTCAAAAAATTTCGAAAAAGGTATAAAGAATAGAGTTTTATCATTCCTAGGAAAAAATAACTTTTTTAGTAATTTTCAATTTGGTTTTAGAACTGGTAGGTCAACTGAAAATGCTTTGCTAAAGTTATGTAGTGAAATTTACACATCTTTTAATGATTCTAAAATTCCTTCAGCTCTATTTATAGATATAACAAAAGCTTTCGATATGGTTGATCATTCATTGTTATTGAAAAAGTTGTATAATGCTGGATTCAGAGGTTTTATGTATGATTGGTTTGCCTCTTATCAAAAGGATCGAAGACAAAGAGTTAAAATTAAAAACTCCTTGAGTTCATTTCAGCTTCTCAAAATAGGGGTTCCATAGGGTTCAGTTTTCGGGCCTATTTTATTTTTAATTTATGTTAATTCATTGTTTTTTCAGTGTTTTAAGGGCAAAATTACAGCTTTTGCTGATGATACAGCTTTATCTTATGCAAATGATAATTATTTTGATACTTATACAAGTATGAACCATGATTTGGAAATGCTTAGGCGTTGGTTCAAGGAGCATAAATTAGTTATAAATAACAAAACAAAATTCATGCTATTTAATATTTCGGGCAGTATTTATGAAAATATGTCTCTTATGTATCATTCACCTTTATGTTTAAAATTTAGTTTATGTAATTATTGTCAAAATGGTAGTTATCAACAAATATTTTATGATAATGTTAACTGTCACGATGATTGTTTTAAAATTGAACGTGTGGATAGTTTTAAGTATCTGGCATATTTATGGATTCTAGACTTAATTGGTTAGATCCTACTGCACATCTAAAAAAATATCTTAACAAAGTAGTTTGTCAATTATATCATTTAAGTTTGTACTGCCCTTTGCGACTATTAAAACTAGTTTATAATGGTCTATTCAAATCTAAGTTGCAATACGGTATAAGTTGCTGGGGTGGCACTAATTTTAATAAAATTGAACCTTTGTTAATTAAGCAAAAACACGCTATTCGTTTAATGTGCAAAGTAAATCGTTTAACTCCAACTTTTGATCTTTTCAAGTCCCTGGGAATTCTTCCTTTAAGGCACTTTTATTATTATAAGGTTTTACAAGTATTTTTTGATGAATCAGGTTATAATGTTCCCAGAATTGATGAAAATCACTTTTTAAGAATAAATACGAGAAATGTAATTGTGGTTCCAAAATTTCATAAGATGGACTTCTGTCATTTTTATAAGATTATTGCACCTCGCCTCTTTAATAAATTGCCAAATATTTTTCGTTGCGAAAGAGTAAAAACTATGTTTTTAAAACAAACTAAATGTTGGCTTTTTGAATTTAATTGTAAGCAAATTGAAAAATTACTGAAAACCTTAACTTAATATTTTGGTTAATAATTTTTAATTGATATAATTTTTTCCTAGTTAATTAATAATTTATTTTTTCATTTAAAGTAATTTATGTTTAATATTTTATAAGTTTTTATTATTTTTTTTTATTATTTATATATATTTTTTGTAATTTTTATTTAATTTTTTATTACTTTCCTTTTATTGAATTCACAATTCATGTTTTCCTCACCTGGGCATAGCTCCTAAACGGCTTTACCGATTTAACTCAAATTTGAAACTTAAGCTCGTGTTATTAATCACTCGGTACTTTAATAACTTTTATGGCCCTTCGAGGGGGCGGGGGGTTGGGCCTATTTTCTAAAAAGTCATGTGGGGTATCAAATTAAAGGTCTTGATGAGTACATCACGTTGGGTAGTGTTTCGGGCAACTAGGACCTAGTGGGGCCCCCCAAAAATGGGGCCGAAAATGAAAAAAAAATCATGAAAGGTATCAAATTAAAGGTCTGGAAGAGTAGATATCTTTGGGGTAAGTAAAGGAAGTGTTTGGGGGAAACGCGGGCCATGTGGGGCCTGAAATTATTATTAATTTCCTTTTATTAAATTTACAATTCATATTTTCCTCACCTGGGCATAGCTCCTAAACGACTTAACCGATTTAACGCAAATTTGGAACTTAAGCTCCAGCGTTTACCCAGTCGGTGCCACATAATTTTCAGGGCCCGGCGAGGGGGCGGGGGTTGGACCTATTTTCAAAAAAGTCATGTGTGGTATCAAATTAAAGGTCTTGATGAGTACATCTCGATGGGTAGTATTTCGGGTAACTAGGACCATGTTGGGTCCCCAAAAAATGGAGCCTATTTTTAAAGAAGTCATGTGGGGTATCAAATTAAAGGTCTTGATGAGTACATCACGTTGGGTAATGTTTCGGGTAACTGGGACCAAGTAGGCCCCAAAAAAATGGGGTCAAAAATGAAAAAAAATCATATAGGCATCAAATTAAAGGTCTAGAAGAACAGATATTTTTGGGGCAAGTAATTGTAGTATTTGGGGCAACAAGAACCATGTAGGGGCCTGGAAAATGGGGCCCAAAAAAATCATGTGGGGTATGAAATTAAAGGTCTCGATGAGTACATCTCGTTGGGTAATGTTTCAG
This sequence comes from Rhamphomyia laevipes, assembly GCA_963920725.1. Taxonomy (NCBI): domain Eukaryota; kingdom Metazoa; phylum Arthropoda; class Insecta; order Diptera; family Empididae; genus Rhamphomyia; species Rhamphomyia laevipes. The sequence continues at coordinate 41,134,432 of OY987255.1, read as the reverse complement.
GTAAAGAGTGCCATACGAGGCCAAAAAATAAAAAAATATACATACATATGTATATATAAATATATATATATATATGAGCCGTTAATTTTGCAAGTGACTTTTCGCGAAACATGAGTTAGAGCTATTTATTATTAACCGCTCAAATATATATTTTTTACTATAATATGTTATATTATAGTAAAAATATATAAACAATATAAAAATTCTACAGTTTTTAGTCGAACAAATATATTGTGTAAAACTAAAAATAATTGACCGACTAAAAAGTATGAAATAATAAATAAATAAAAAAAACATTTTTTAAAAATACTTTCCTTTATAAATAGTAATATGCGACTAAAAACTAATAAATAATACTAAAATTATATAATCTTTCATTCTTGTATCTAGAGTTTCAGTAATGGTCAATTGTAGTAGGGTTAACTGCAAACGTACTAGATTAGAGATTCAGTAAAGGTAAAGTATAGTAAAAGGGAAGTAGACCCCTTATAAATATCATTCTGATAAATTCTATTAATTCTCATAATTAATTTTGATCAGTTATACTTCCCTTTATAAAGGGTCTACTTCCCTTTTACTATACTTTACCTTTACTGAATCTCTAATCTAGTACGTTTGCAGTTAACCCTACTACAATTGACCATTACTGAAACTCTAGATACAAGAATGAAAGATTATATAATTTTAGTATTATTTATTAGTTTTTAGTCGCATATTACTATTTATAAAGGAAAGTATTTTTAAAAAATGTTTTTTTTATTTATTTATTATTTTATTTATATTCGTATTAATTTTGTTTTAAATTTAATATTGCCCCAACAATATTTTATTTCAATTATATAATTTTTACGGTACATTCGCCACTTATCTACATAAAAGAATGTTCCTAGCTATTTCATATAAAATAATATATTTAAAGTTTTAATAATGATTTTGCTTAATAATTATACTTTTTTATAAAAATATTTTATTTTTAAAATTTGTTATATTTTTCCTGATATTTTATATGAAATAAAGAAATTTATTATTTATTATTATTTATCTTACTAAAGTTAAAATCAAAATGTGCTACGTTAGAGTTTACTTCGCGGAGCATTCTTGTTAAAGGCTCATTTTTCCCGTAGTCCGTGCCGTGAAAATTAACTTTAAAAGGCGAAATAGATCTGAGTGATGTAAAGTTAATATTAATTAGGAATCGAGTATCTAATCCAAATGATAATTATTTTGATACTTATACAAGTATGAACCATGATTTGGAAATGCTTAGGCGTTGGTTCAAGGAGCATAAATTAGTTATAAATAACAAAACAAAATTCATGCTATTTAATATTTCGGGCAGTATTTATGAAAATATGTCTCTTATGTATCATTCACCTTTATGTTTAAAATTTAGTTTATGTAATTATTGTCAAAATAGTAGTTATCAACAAATATTTTATGATAATGTTAACTGTCACGATGATTGTTTTAAAATTGAACGTGTGGATAGTTTTAAGTATCTGGGCATATTTATGGTTAGATCCTACTGCACATCTAAAAAAATATCTTAACAAAGTAGTTTGTCAATTATATCATTTAAGTTTGTACTGCCCTTTGCGACTATTAAAACTAGTTTATAATGGTCTATTCAAATCTAAGTTGCAATACTGTATAAGTTGCTGGGGTGGCACTAATTTTAATAAAATTGAACCTTTGTTAATTAAGCAAAAACACGCTATTCGTTTAATGTGCAAAGTAAATCGTTTAACTCCAACTTTTGATCTTTTCAAGTCCCTGGGAATTCTTCCTTTAAGGCACCTTTATTATTATAAGGTTTTACAAGTATTTTTTGATGAATCAGGTTATAATGTTCCCAGAATTGATAAAAATCACTTTTTAAGAATAAATACGAGAAATTTAATTGTGGTTCCAAAATTTCATAAGATGGACTTCTGTCATTTTTATAAGATTATTGCACCTCGCCTCTTTAATAAATTGCCAAATATTTTTCGTTGCGAAAGAGTAAAAACTATGTTTTTAAAACAAACTAAATGTTGGCTTTTTGAATTTAATTGTAAGCAAATTGAAAAATTACTGAAACCCTTAACTTAATATTTTGGTTAATAATTTTTAATTTATATAATTTTTTCCTAGTTAATTAATAATTTATTTTTTCATTTAAAGTAATTTATGTTTAATATTTTATAAGTTTTTATTATTTTTTTTATTATTTATATATATTTTTTGTAATTTTTATTTAATTTTTTATTTTATTTATATTCGTATTAATTTTGTTTTAAATTTAATATTGCCCCAACAATATTTTATTTCAATTATATAATTTTTACGGTACATTCGCCACTTATCTACATAAAAGAATGTTCCTAGCTATTTCATATAAAATAATATATTTAAAGTTTTAATAATGATTTTGCTTAATAATTATACTTTTTTATAAAAATATTTTATTTTTAAAATTTGTTATATTTTTCCTGATATTTTATATGAAATAAAGAAATTTGTTATTTATTATTTATTATTATTTATCTTACTAAAGTTAAAATCAAAATGTGTTACGTTAGAGTTTACTTCGCGGAGCATTTTTCCTGATATTTTATATGAAATAAAGAAATTTATTATTTATTATTTATTATTATTTATCTTACTAAAGTTAAAATCAAAATGTGTTACGTTAGAGTTTACTTCGCGGAGCATTCTTGTTAAAGTGAAAATTAACTTTAAAAAGAGAAATAGATCTGAGTGATGTAAAGTTAATATTAATTAGGAATCGAGTATCTAATCCTCATCAATCTCAGAGCCAAGCTCCATCTTTTCGTAGGAAAGAAAATGGAGCCCGAAAAAGTGACCGATAATTTGTTTGGATCAGCGAAAACAAGCATAAGGAGATATAATGTTAGTATGTTATGTTAAAGAGCAACATATATATAGAAAGAAATTATCTTTTATCCTTAAGCTTGATTTCTTGCACTTACTCACATGCTATCCGCAATGGATTAGGCTCTGATGTTTCCACCACCGAAAACAAAGCAGATATTACTAGATTAGACACTTACTACTTAATACAAACGGTTAAATAAATTAAATAAATAAAATAAATATATAAAAATTAAAGCAAAAAACATTAAAATTTGAATTAACAAGCTACCACTTACATAGGGCTTCACAATTCTGAAAAAAGCTACTACTTCCCTATGTCATCAACTGCTAATTCAAATCATTAACAAATTAAAAAAGTAAAATTGTTAGAACTAAAGTAGAACGAATTTAGTAAACTTGTCAATTGCTGTCAGGACCAACTTTCTCTCTGGGGAGTAAATATCCATGTGAATTGTATGACCTGGATAATTGGGAAGCGGTAGGAGAGATAATTTGGTTGTTAGGATGTCTGTCGTATTTAAGGGGGCATGTAATTCATAATTAGTTAAATTTCCTGTTATTAAAATTATTTGATTTCAAAACGCTTTGTTTGGTGTTTCAACCGCGGGAATTAAATTATGAGATGAACTATCGTCGCTATGTTGGGAAGTGGTCATAGAATTTACAAATGGAGGGAGTCTCGATAAAGTATCTGCTGCTACAATGTTTGTTTTTCCTGGTTAATATTTCAGTTCATAATTATATTCTTCAAGGATTGATTATCATCTTTTTATTTTGCTATTTGTATTACGAATAGTATGAAATACTATGAAGTCTGGTGATGGGTTGGATGGTCAAAAAAAAAAGTTCGCTCAAAATTTTTTTCTAGGCGTTTCCGAGGTCGGGGAGTCCGAAAATGCAAAAAAAAAAGTGTCCGGGGGACGCGTACGCTTTTTATGTGCGCAGCTTCATCTCCTAGAACCGCTTGTCCGATTTTAATGAAATTTGGCACACAGGCTCTAACATACTTCGCGCAGGTGTCGGTACAAGATGAGATCGATCCTTTCAGTGGGACCATGTTAGATTTCCCCATTTATGTGGGAGCCTACGTGTTTTTGTTCTACGGAAAAATGTAAAAAAAAATTTCATGTCTCAGATTTGGATGAAATTTAAAACATGGGTTGGTATCATGATTGTCCACAAGCCTACCAAGATACAGGTCTGTAACTTCAGGGGGTCCATGGTAAAATTTCCGATTAAAATTTCGTATACTCTAGAACATATAGTAATTTTTATCTAATTAGCATAAATTTTGGTACATATGATAGTTTCCGTATGTACTTGGTGTCTGTAAAATTTAAAGTCGATACTTCAGTGGGTCCATGTAAAAATCTGTAATTACTTTTCATAAGTTCAACTCTCTATATCTACGGTACCTTTCACCCAATTTTAATGATATTAAATACACAGTTTCCTTTAGTTATCTACTTCATACTCCACAAATTTGTAGTTGGTAGGTATAGTACGTTCATGGGAAACTAATATATGAGCAGCTTAGTTTCCGAAGAATATTTGCCTTATGTTCTACAGCTTGTAATTATTATCCGATTTCAATCAAATTTGGTACACAGGTTGAGTTCATGATTCTGCATAGGTTGACCAAATTACAGATTAGTAGGATTAGGGGGTCCATGTTAAATTTCCGATTTTTTTTTTAATTTTTTTTTTTAATATGTTCTACAGCATAGAGTAATTGTTAACCGATTTCAAAGATATTTTACATATAGGCTAATTTTGTGATCTAGTTGGCTCTCCTGAAATTTGGAGACCTTCAGGGGGTTTCTAGAAAACAGTTTTAGTTTCCGAATTTTATATAATTACGTGTTCTATAGCAAGTAATTATTATCTGATTTTAATGAAATTTGGTACAAAGGTAGACCTTCTGATTATGCATGTGTTGGCCATGATAGAAGTTAATACCTTCAGGGGGTCCATACTAAAATTTCCGATTAAAATTTCATATGCTCTAGAGCATATGGTATTTATTATCTGATTTGAATGAAAATTGACACACATAGTAGCTTCCTTATGTACTCTGTGTGCAAAGTTTAAAGTCGGTAATCCAGTGGGTCCATGTTAAAATGTCCAATTATATTTCACAAGTTCAATACTCTACATCATACAGTAATTGGCACCCAATTACAATTATATTTCAAACACAGCTTGAATTTGTGACCTACTTATTGCTCCAAAAATTTGTATCAGGTAGTTTTATTGTGTTCATGGGAAACTAATATATGAGCAACTTAGTTTCCAAAGAATATTTCATATGTTCTACACCATATAGTAATTATTATCAGTTCGTAATAAAATTTGGTACATAGGTTGGATTCGTGATTACGCATGTGTGGCCTACTGTAGACGTTAGTAGCTCTAGGGGGTCCATGCTAAAATTTCCGATTAATATTTCATATGTTCTAGAACATATGGTAAATATTATTCAATTTCAATGAAATTTTGTAAACAGGTTGGATTCGTGATTACGCATGTGTAGACTAAGGTAGAAGTTAGTAGCCTGAGGGGGTCCATGCTTAAATTTCCGATTAATATTTCATATGTTCTAGAACATATGGTAAATATTATTCAATTTCAATGAAATTTTGTACACAGGTTGGATTCGTGATTACGCATGTGTAGACTAAGGTAGAAGTTAGTAGCCTGAGGGGGTCCATGCTAAAATTTCCGATTAATATTTCATATGTTCTAGAACATTTGGTAAATATTATTCAATTTCAATGAAATTTTGTACACAGGTTGGATTCGTGATTACGCATATTTATACTTATTATAGTTATTTTAATAATATTATTTATTATTAAACAAATAAAAATATAAAATTAAATCAATAAATAATAAAGATGAGCAATTTTTGAAGAAACCACTGTTTGTTACAAAGATAATGTTAATTACAAAAAACTTTTGGACATAAATCGCTGTTAAACAACATACTATGAGTTATCTGCTCCCCCTAGTTAGCAGCTTTTTTTTATTACTGAGAGCGTATGTAAGAGGATGGTGATCTGTTAAAATCTTAATTTTTCTGGATCCGTACAGAAAGTTTTTTAAGGAATTTAGTGCCCATATTATTGCCAACATTTCTTTTTCGTTGATTGCGTAGCCTTCTTCTATTGTACTTAAAGTACTAGATAAAAATGTGATAGGTCTTGTTAAATAAGTTGATTAATTAAATAATAATTTGTAAATTATAATATATTTCTGTTCCAACAAAATATATTATGTATATATACATAATTCTTAAGATCTTAAGTATTCAATTACAGTTTTCTATGAGACAATTTTATTTATTGAATTCACACACAATCAGCTTATTTAGCATATTATTAATTTTAAGTTTTATCATATTATATTAATTTTAAGCATTTTATAATTATATTTTTAAATAATAAATCAGTTCATTCTTGTAATTCGTTTTGGTCAGTCGTTTTTATTTATACATTTGGTCCTTCAAATAATTAATATACTAGTGCAAGTTTAAATAAATAAATATAGTAAAATTAAATTTTTAAAAAATCATTAAGTATTAAATGTAAAATTTAATTTGTCTTTTTCTAAAAAAAAATATAATAGTATTTTTAAATAAAATTATACGGACGGTATTAACTAACCATAAATTTATATAATACGGTATTAACTAACCATTAATTTATATAATATTATAAATAAAACAACCCAATAATTTAGAATGTCTGCAGAAATAATGGAGTCGTTGGTCAAACAACAAAGAATTTGCCATGAAGAAATGACAAAAATTATAACAAATTATAAAAAAGATAGCTAATCTAGAAAAACTATATCTTATAATAAAATAAAATTACTTCGTTTACAAAATACCTATACAGAGTTTGTAAACCGAGATAATGAAATATTACAGATTAAAGCGGAAAATTCAGAGCATAAATATTTCACGCAAAGCTATTGTGATCAGATCGAAGATTTATATGATCAAATAAAAGATATCTTAGAGAAAAAATTAGAGAAACTAGAGCTAGAAAAGCAAAGAGAAAAACAACCTTTATTAACTGATCAACAACAAACTGATGAAAATACTACTAAAGTTAATGCTAATTTAGTAGAAAAATCATATAATTTTGAAGCTGAAGATAAGCTATTAAAAAAACAACGTGAAACTATGAAATTATTAGATAGAATAATTCTAGGAATTGAATACGAAGAAGACCAACCTCATTCAGATATTTATTACCAACTAAAACTAAAAACTATCCAAAATTATTGGGAAAAAATTTCATATTTACATATTGACATTATTACTGCTGATGGAAATAATTATGAATTATATTTAATAATGAATTATATTAAATAAATATATACTTACAAGAAAAAATTGCAAATAAAGATGACAAAGCTCATCGAAAAAATATTAACCTACCAAATGTTCAAATTCCATTATTTAATGGTGCATTTTTAGAATGGAAACAATTTCAAAATCTATTTAATGAACTCATTATAAATAATAAAGATATCGGTAATGCACAGAAGCTACTATATCTGAAACGTAGTTTATCTGGAGAAGCTGATAAACTTGTAAAAATTTCAAAATAACAACCGAAAATTTTATTACTGGTTTGTAATAGAAATCATAAAATATTTGAATGTGATCAATTTAAGAAATTTGATTTTACAAAAAAAATTGACATAATTAGAAAAGAAAATTTGTGTCATAATTGTTTCCATCCTGGTCATTCGGTTAATCAATGCCAAAGTAAATTTAGATGCCGTGAATGCAATGGTCGCCATCATTCACTTCTCCATCGACCAAAAACTAATGAATTTAAATCAAGTTTAACAACAAAAGTAGAAAAAATAGATAATTTTCATATTGGTACAGCAAATTTACCCAAAACTTCTGTATTATTGGCAACAGCAAACATAAATTTTAATGCAGCAAATGGAAAAAAAAAAATTCGTGCTTTTATTGATCAAGGTTCACAATCGAGCTTTATATCAGAAAAATCTGTGCAATTATTACAACTCAAAAGAACAAAAAGTTAAACAATTATAGAAGGACTTGGTGAAAAATCTTATATAATGTGGAAATCAAAAGTAGAAATAGAAATTACTCCCAGATTTAATTCAGAATTTACATTATGTACTAAAGCTTTAGTTTTACCAAATTTGACGAGCTTAGTACCTCAAAAAAAATTAGAAAGCAAATTTAATCATTTAAAAGGTATTATATTAGCCGATCCTGAATATTATAAACCTGGAATAATTGATTTGCTTTTGGACGCAGAAGTTCATGCACAAATATTATTAGATGGTATACTAAAAGGAAATACTTTATTACCAACCGCCCACAGAACTAGGGTGGATTAGGGTGGATTGTTTCTGGTGGTGTAAGTGAACAAAAAGAAAATAACGTTATGTGTTTTTTAAATGAAATCAACGACGACTTACAACTACAGAATTTTTGGGAAATAGAAGAAATAAACAATTTAGATAAAAATAAAGCTACTACTGAAGGAAATATGTGTGAAGAAATATTTATATTTATAAGAAATAATGATGGCAGATATATAGTATACATATAACGTTTAATACAGATAAAAATTTACAACTCGGAAGTTCAAGAGCAAAAGCATTAGCTCATTTAATACATATGGAAAAAAAAATTATTAAAAGATAAAGAATTAAAAATTGAATATACAAAATTTATAAATAAATATATCAAATTACATCATATGAAAAAAGCACCCACACCAAGTTTATCTCAAATTGGAAAAATTTATTGTATGCCACATCATGCTGTAATAAAACAAGATAATCGATCCACAAAATTAATAGTAGTTATTGATGGTTCATCAAAAACGAATACTGGTATAAGTTTAAATGACAAAATGTTAAATGGACCAGTTTTACAGAATGATCTTTATTCTATATTATTGCAGATATAGAAAAAATTTACAGGCAAATATTAATATCTACCGAACAACATGATTATCAAAGAATTTTGTGGAGAGAAAATCGAAATAAACCTATTGAAGAGAATCAATTAACAACGGTGAGCTATGGTACAAAATCGGCACCGTACCTTGCTATCAGAACACTAAGAAAATTTGGAGATGATGATGAAAATATATATCCAAAAGCATCAAAAACAATCAAAGCATCAAGTACTTAGAGATTTTTATGACGACGATTTGATACTTGGCTGCGACACTGTTAAATTAGATTAGTAATTGAGTTTCTAATCCAAAATTAATCCAAAACAGAAGGTTTCTTATCATCGAAAACAATCAAAATAAGAGCCTCTGAGTGAACCAATTATCTGTATGGATTAGTGAGAACAAGCAGAAAGATAGATATAGTATTAGGAGTATATCCAATACTTTAAGCTTGCCCTCAACGCACTATCTCTACATGCTGATAATTTTTTTTACTATCCGCAATGGATTAAGCTCAATACACATAGACATACAGATTATTTAATGATTAGGAACCACCTGCTTAGTACAAGCAATAGATATTTTAAAAATCAAAACAAATGGTTAATATAATAATAACAAGGCACTAAATAGATGTCCAAGCAAAAATAATTAATACAAATTATTAACTTATTAACAATTGAAACATACGATTGGAAAGCACTCAAAGTAGTAAATTCCGCGTCAAAAAAAAGAAAAAAAATATACATTAAAATTATTGTACAATTACTGGATCAGTATACTACCACTTGCTTCGGGCTTCACAGTTCTGAAAAGAACGTTACTACTTCCTTCAGCCGTCATCTATTGATTCAGTATAAATTCTTAAATTAAAGATTAATAACAAGTGCCACAAATCAACAAATTACCACCTGCTTCAGGCTTCACAGTTCTGAAAAGAACGGTACTGCTTCCTTCCACGTCATCTGTTGAGTTGGCTATCTTAATGCAAAATTAAATTAAATTACTCATAGCATGGTGCAATTGTCAAATTGAATAAGAAAACCACAAACATACAAACTAAATATTGTAAAATAGATTATAATCTTAAACATGCAGAAACTAATTGTCAAAAACAAAAAGTAAAATAAAAAAACTTTACATGTATTATGCCACAAACTATGTTATTTACATTTGACCATTTAGTACATGTTTTAGCTTAATCTTACTAAAGTTAAAATCAAAATGTGTTACGTTAGAGTTTACTTCGCGGAGCATTCTTGTTAAAGTGCCGTGAAAATTAACTTTAAAAATCGAAATAGATCTGAGTGATGTAAAGTTAATATTAATTAGGAATCGAGTATCTAATCCTCATCAATCTCAGAGCCAAGCTCCATCTTTTCGTAGCAAAGAAAATGGGGCCCGACAAAATGACCGATAATTTGTTTGGATGAGCGAAAACAAGCATAAGGAGATATAATGTTAGTATGTTATGTTAAAGAGAAACATATATAGAAAGAAATTATCTTTTATCCTTAAGCTTGATTTCTTGCACTTACTCACATACTATCCGCAATGGATTAAGCTCTGATGTTTCCACCACCGAAAACAAAGCAGATATTACTAGATTAGTCACTTACTACTTAATACAAACGGTTAAATAAATTAAATAAATAAAATAAATATATAAAAATTAAAGCAAAAAACATTAAAATTTGAATTAACAAGCTACCACTTACATAGGCCTTCACAATTCTGAAAAAAGCTACTACTTCCCTATGTCATCACCTGCTAATTCAAATCATTAAAAAATTAAAAAAAGTAAAATTGTTAGAACTAAAGTAGTTCTAAAACTATAAGTAAAAAATAAATAAAATAAAAAATAAAAATTATTCGCTAAGGAAGAACTGAAATATTGTACCAGCGTCAAAAACCAAACAAATTAACAAGTTACCACTAGCTTTAGGCTTCGCAATTCTGTAAAGAACGCAACTACTTCCATCCACTGTCACCTGCTAATTTGAGACTTAAAAATTTAAAATAAAAATATAAAATAAAAAATAAAAGAAGCGTGCTAGATTGCAATTAGCAGTTTGTAATAATCAAAAATCATGAAAAAACCATTCGTCAAAAAAAAAATATATATATATGTATAAAAACAAACAAATTAAAAAGGTTACCACTAGCTTCAGGCTTCATCGATCTAGGAAGAACGCTACTACTTCCCTCCGCTGTCACCCATTAATTTGAGGCTTTAAAATTTAAAAATTTAAAATAATAACAAATCATACGAATTGCAACTAGCAGTTTGTTATAAAAATCGAAATTCATGAAATCGAAAATCGTCAAATACTATATATATATTTATTTTATATTTTAAACATAAAAAATAACATATACATACTTACTAATTAAGTAAACATATAATATAGATATACATATATAAGACAAATACATAAAAAAAAACTCATTGGCTTAAGCTCTTTTTAAGCTGAAGCTTGCTGTAATTAAAGTCAAATATCCCGGCACTATTCTTAACTTCGCGTAACATTCTCGAAATGGGTTCATTTTTCCCATAGTCTGTGCTATGAAATTGTATTTTAAAAAGCGACACAGATCTAAACGAGCGAAAATTAATATTAAGATTCATCCGTTCTAAGAGAGATGGAGAATCAATAGCACCAGCAATTACTTGATGCACAAACACGATAGCAGCTATATGACGACGCAATTAAAGCGTTTGCAGATCTATAAGTTTGAGACGGTCTACATAAGGAGGTAAGTTGAAAGTGCTCACCCAAGGAAGTCCACGGAAAGTAAACATTACAAATCTACGTTGGACCGCTTTGACTCTTTGTATATGTACCTGTTGATATGGTGACCAAACTTGACTAGCATATTCGAGTATCGGCCTAACATAAGTCATATATAAACCAGTAAGGGTCAGAAAACTCCTTAGACCACCGTTTAACAAAGCCAAGCATAGAGTTAGCCCTACTAACTATATTATCGAAATGGGAGTGGAAGTGTAAGTCACTGTCACAGAGAATTCCTAAGTCACGAATAGCCGTGACTCTTGGAACAAGCGCACCATTAAGATAATAATTACGAGGTGGATGGAGAATGCGTTTACGGGAAAACGTTATAGCTTGGCATTTGTTAACATTGAGCTCCAGATGGTTGTTTTGACACCAAATTGAAAATTTATTTAAAACCTCCTGAAGGACAATACGATGAAATTATTTTAGAAATTTTCATATCATCCGCATAAATATTGGATTCCGACTTTCTTATAATTGAAGTAACATCATTTATGGATAAAATACAAATTAGTGGACCAAGGTGGCTGCCCTGAGGCACTCTAGACTTAGCCGTAAAAGAAATCGAAGTAGCTGACCTAAAAGTACCCTATATTGACGATTTATTAAATACGATTATAACCAAAGCAAAAAAAAACCCAAGTGCTTGAAATTTGAACACAATAATCTCATGCGAAAGTTTGTCAAAAGCTTTACTAAAATCAGTAGTGATAGCATCGACGTCATGACCAACTTCCATTGCATTAAGACTGCTAGACACGAATTCCGTTAAATTAGTGGTCGTCGATCTGCCCTACAAAAACCCGTGTTGTTTAGCTGAAATCAGGGATTTACAGTGAAAGCAGAGGGTATCATAAACAATACTCTCAAAAAGTTTAGGAACGCAGGACAGCTTGGCTATGGGCCCATAGTTGCAAATTTCAGTTTTACAGCCCTTTTTATGTACGGGGATAATAAAAGAATCCTTCCAAAAACTTGGAAATATCCCCACTGACATAGATTTATTGAAAAGTTCTGTGAGAGGCTGTGCAAGGCTATTGCTGCATTTCTTTAAAACAATTGCTGGCAGATCGTCAGGACCAGATGAGTAATCATCTTTTGAATTGCAGATTTTATCAACCACCGTTTCTAAATTAATATTTACACTTACTAAAGATGTCTGAGCATTATTATTTAAATAAGAAAAGTAATTAACGTCTGGCACAAAATCATTATCATTAAAAGCTTGATTAAAATAATCAGCGAAGTGATTAGAAACAACTTCGGGATCAGTTGATGAATGATTATCATATTTTAATGTGGAAGGGTACCCGTCAGATTTCCTTTTAATATTAATAAATATCCAGAATTTTTTCGGATCTGAAATAATGTCAAATTGCATTTGACTTATATTATTATCATATAGATCTTTAGATAACACGGAAAATTCGTCAGATACGCTAACATATTCCGAAAAAACACAGTCCGACCTAGTTGTTAGAAACTTACGCCATAATTTATTCCTATTATTTCGTAATGAGTTCATTATTGTACCATGGAGGCGAAGAAATAAAGTTTTTTTGGATGTAAATTGGAACTGATAGTTCTATGCACTCAAAAATTAGAGCATAAAAATTAGAAATCATTAAACCAATGTTATCATTAGAATTAAAAATTATATCAAAATTGACATTACTAAGTAAATAATTTAATTTATCAAAATCAGTTTTACGAAAATTGAAACGATAAGGATTACCATTATTATTATTATTATCATTACTATTACAATTACCATTCTCATAAGCAAAAGTTAAGGAAAGTGGAGGATGGTAGGCATCCATAACAGACAGACATTGAGTACTTTCTATAATAATACAGTTTTTGTAAAAACCATATCGATTTGACGATTTAAACTATTTTTAACATTACTAACCTGGAAATGGCTACAATCAGATAAATTATCAATAAATGATGTTTCCACTAAAGAAGTTGCATTAGATGCAACGTAATATGAACCAACCAAGGAAAATTAAAATCACCAACAATCAACAGATCATCGCAATCATCCATAGTACAATGCAAAAAATCGACAGCATTTAAAACAAGTTGGTAACATTCAATGGGACTAACAGGATGACTATAACAATTTAACACATAAATACTACGACGACTAACATAAATTCTAACACATATTAATTCAACATTAATAGTATTAGGAATATTGAAAAAGGAAGCATCAAGATTAGAACGAACCGCAATAAGAACCCCACGCCCTGAAGAATTAAACTCATCTTTCCGAAAGTCTGAAGTGAAAAGTTCATTGTCGCGGAAGGAATCAGTTAAATTAGTTTCAGTTAAAGTAAAAATGTCGACAGGAAGCATTTGAGATTTTGAAAAAACTTCAGCTGCTTTAGTTCGAAGTCCCCTTAAATTTTGATAATAAAAGGACAAGCATTTTAGTTTTTTGGCACCGAAACCGGTAAATTTAAATGAATTATAGAACCCGGTGCTCGAGATGATGTAAATTCCTTAATAAATATGCCACTAGGCCACGAATCAGATTTCAATAGCACGGAAAAGTATTCTGCAGGAACGGTTATCTTAAACGACGCAACATGAGCATCTTGTTTACTAATTTTATGGCATTTAATATGAGCTATATTAATATTTATAAAACTATTTTTTATAAATGTTAGAACTGCTTCAAACGTAGTTTCTGGGTGGAACCGTGAACTAAAACTAATTTTTGGACGCGAAACAACACGTAAAGAAGGAGGAGGTGATAATGGTTCTAACGACACAGAAGAATCTAATGAGGATGGACAAATAGTGTTATTGTTAGAATTAATAATAAATACACTATTATTATTGGAATTTGTAATTCGAATAGTATCAAGTGCAATATTTGAATTAGTAGTTTTCGTTTTACATATTAATATTATTATTATTTTTAGTTCTAGATTTTCTATTTTTTCCCCGCCTTTTTTATTTTACCGGTGGGTATATTTACCATACCATTGACTACGCTATTATTATTATTAGCATCAATTGCATTTGCATCAATTGCACTTAAATTACCTCTTATAACATTCCAAATATCTGATGTTGACTGCTGAGCGGTAGCAATCTTATTATCAATCTGTTCTGAGGATGATAACTCATCCATTAAGCATTAAGTTGTTAATAACAGAGTTTTTAGGAGTAACATTACTCGATGTATCAGATAGAATTTGAAAATCCAATTGCTCAGCAGTTAAAGATTGATCAGGTTGGTGATAAATAATTGACTTGGCCAGAAGTTCGCTAACGATTTTGTTTGTTGATGTCAACTCAGTTTCGACGCGTTCGAAATTAATTATAATTTCATCAAAATGTGTATCTTGCGCTGAATTGTCATAATTGAAATCAGTAGAAAGTTTACTGACTGATTTCAATATCGACTCAATGTTTGTATCAACTACTTTTTCAAAATTATTTAGTTTGACAGTATTAATATTAATATAGTACCGAGCCAGCGAATAATTTTGAGAGTTCGTAAAAATTTCACGTTGGATCAAGTCTAATTTATCTTTAAAATTATCAATATATGATAAATCAATATTTTCAAGTTTTGAAAACAGTTTGAGAATCTTCGGAAAATTCTTTTCATTACCAAATAAAACACGGTTCATAATCTGAGTATTTGAGTTAATGTTATTACTAATATTTTCCACCTCACCACTCAAATCAGTAACGTGCTTCTGAAGCAAATTAAAGTTTTCGATGGAAGTTATATGGCTAAATTAGCAGAAAAATCTTCCATTAATTCATTATTTTTTTTAAGAAGACCACAAAAATTATTGGATTTACAATCTGTACATCCAGTGATGTACACTGTTAAAGAAGCGTTAAAAATACAGTCAGATACAATTAAACTATTAAAAAGAGGAGGATTTCATCTTATAAAATGGATAAGCAATTATGCTGAACTACTCGAAAATCAACCAGAGGATACTACAAATATAAAAAATATTAATAGTGATGACTACTTTAAAACACTTGGACTGCACTGGCAGCCATCGAATGATACATTTTTGTATAAAATTGTAAAACCTACAATAGAAAATCCAACAAAAAGGCACTTTTTATCGCAAGGTGCAAAAATTGTTGATCCAATTGGTTTGTTATCTCCTATAATTATAAAAATAAAAATTATTTTTCAGGATATTTGGAGTGCAGGCGTTTTATGGGATTATCAAATTCAAATTAATATCAGATTTACCAATTTTAGAAACAATTCGCATTCATCGATGGGTAAACTGGACAAGAAATTCATCAGTGCAGTTTCATGGTTTCTGCGATGTGTCACCTAAAGCATATGCAGCTGTTGTATACATTCAAATTACAGATGAAGTAAATAACACGTCTGTACGTTTATTAACAGCAAAAACAAAGGTATCACCTATTAAATCAAAATTAACAATTCCAAAACTAGAATTAAGTGGTGCTGTTCTGCTTTCGAAATTATGTAAAAAAATAACAGAAAGATTGCATATAGAAAAAATGACAATTTGGTACTGGACAGACTCTACAGTAGTATTATCGTGGCTTCGCTGTCAGCCTTATAAATGGAATTCGTTTGTATCCAATCGAACAACTAAAATTTTAAAATACTCGAGCTGTCATCAATGGCGACATGTAATATCATCGCAAAATCCTGCTGATTGTGCTTCTAGAGGTCTTAATCCAGAAGCATTGAAATAACATGAACTATGGTGAAATGGTCCCAAGTGGCTCCAACTTATAGAAACTCAGTGGCCAAAGCTTTTTGCTCCAATTATAGGTACAGAATTAGAGTTACGTAAAACTGTACTAGTAGCCTCTGTAGATGACTCACAAAATCCAATAATTGAAAAATTTTCATCCATAAAAAGAATGGTAAGAGTTGTTGCAAACATTTTAAGATTTTTAACAATTGTAGGAACAAACAAAATAAAGTTCGTCAGAACATAAGTTTAAATCAAAAGGAACTACAAGCAGCGTTTAATTGTATTATCAAAGTAGTACAGCAACAGGAATTTTATCAAGAAATTAAAATATTAAGCAACAACAAATTATTACCAAATAACTGTTCAATTAAAAATTTGAATCCGTTTCTGGATGACGAAAAAATACTTCGGGTCGGAGGTAGGCTAGAAAATGCAAATATGGCATGGGAAGCATAGTAATTCTACCATATAGAAATCCTTTTTCAACATTAGTCATCAGGCAGTCATATTGATGTATTACATGGTGGTAAAAATAGCCATTACAAGGCAAAAATACTGGATTGTAAAGGGTTTCAGTGCTGTAAAACAAACATTTCATCGTTGCATTCAGTGTTTCAGATATATGTGACGTATGCCGCTAAACATATCATGAAAAATATTCATCATTATGTTTAGTGTAGGTCAGTATTATATTTTGTTTACAAAATATAAATATGAATATGAGTACAAGCATACGAAACCCTAAATAATAAAAAATACATACACTTGCGTGTTTTTATATATTTACCAATAATGCAACGAGTGCATATGCACTTGCAATAGTCAAAATATTTCGGTAATTGACCTAAACATTCTTAATATTGAAATTCTTAGGAAATATATATAAATTGTTAGAAAATAATTAGTAATAGAATATTAAGGAATTTATATTTGTATTGGTAAATTTTGGGGTATAAAAGAAAGCAATTGAAATCAAATAAAGTTACTTTTTAATTAACAGTCAAACTGATAGTTTCATTTAATTTATCTGCAACTCGCTAAGCAATTAAATTCAACTATCTTTTCCTAACTCCAAATGAGATCGGCTTAAGCTACATACTTATTTATAACCAGAGACCGATAGTGCTAAGGTTTTTGGAGTAGGAATCATATAGGTTTTTTTGATAGTCATCATCTATCTATATATATATATATCTATGCTATAAGAGCATAATATATATATACCTACATCGAAAGTCAGCAAGAAAGCACTAGAAGACAACAAGCAGGCTGGCCCGCGACCGATCACGATAGAGAAGTATCGTCGCCGACTATCTAAACCACTACCTAGTCGAGATCCTATCATCAACGCGCCAAAATTAAAAAAACGTGGGGGAAAGGCAGACAAAGCTAGGCAGGAGATCGGGGAGTTGAAATGGCTCCAAAGGTTAGCGGTAAAACCCGAGGAAAGGGCACATTTCCAAAAGCTAAAGAAGGAAAAACAGCAAGCGGAACAAGAACGCAAACGACACAACAAAATTAATCAAAGAACCACAATAGATAACATGTTCCAGCGATGTTTTGATAATATATCAGAATTCATGCAGTAACCTATATTTCTCTTAAAAATAATTTTATACAATATATCATATATGTAACTACGAAAATTAAAAAAATATATATTTATATATATTTTAATATACATATTTAAAAAAAAACATTTTTTAAAATTATGTTACAAAATAATTATGCTTATAAATTATACATATATATAACTGCCGTCCTAAGAAAGAAAGTCACAAACGCCAAAATTCAAATATTGAGATAAGGGCAGATTTATAACCGTGAATGAGTTTCTGATTTTTGTGCTAAGCTAAAAAGACCCATTTCCAACTGCAAATGACTCCAAAACTTGAAGTAAACTGGTCATATCTACCACTTCTAGAGTGTTTTCTAGACATAAAAGTCTTATCTGCCTTTTACTATGATAAAAAGTCACATAGACCAAATTTGTTTGCTTATAAGACTTTTTTGAATATTTTTGGATTCTATGACATTTTTTCTTTGTGAACAAACGCAAGGAAATTTTTTACTTATTTGTGTACTTTCGTTTTCGTAAGTTCTCTTTGGGGTGTGTATACCAAGCAAAAAAGTCATATATCCATTTTTTCTACTTAATCCTTAAAAATTTTCTTATATGTTAACACAATAAAATTTGATAAAATATTATAATTTGAATTCCTTTTTGAAATTATTCATAAAAATTTATTTTGAAAGCGCGAAAGATAAAAAACGTAAAACCTATATATTTAAAAACTAGTAAAATGGAAATGTGACTTTCTTTCTTATGACGGCAGTAAATATGTTACAGTTAAAGTGTACACAGCAGTCAATGTGTACACTGAATTATATTCAAACCTTTCCCATATAAAATTTCATAAAATTTCCACCTTTTCCAATATAATTTATTAAATATTCAAACCATTTACTAGTTAATGCATGAATTGACTGCTGTGTACACTTTAACTGTAACATATACATCTAATATAAATCGAAAATTATATATGTACATACAAATTAAAGAAAAAAAAACATTTTTAAAAAAAATTATATTACAAAGCAAATTATGCTCATATATATATTCGAAATGTAATAAATTAGAAAAGATAAATAAATAAAAAGAAAAAAAAATACAATATGATACAATATAAATAGATAAATATACAGCATATTTTTTTTTTACTTTCTCTAAAAATTCACATTACAAGAAAAGAAAAAAAATGACAATCAGTTATAGATACACTCTAAGAAACAAATATATATCTTTGCTTATGTTTTGGTCAAAAATTTCTGAAAAAGGTCAATAAGCACTTATGAATATACATAATGTGTAATTATTGCACCAAAATAAAATTTATTTGTAAAATAATACTCCCAGTATATCAGTTGTAAACAAATCTCAATTTTTTTTTTTGAAAATTTAAATCTGTTTTCAATAATTTCAAATCTATTTTCAATATTTTAAAAATATATATATATATATATATATATATATATATATATATATAAAGTTGCGTAAGTGATTCTGAAGAATTTTTTTTTTTATATTGTTTTGACTATTTTCGGCTTTATTATTCTTTGGTAATGGGTGGCACATCTTCTAAGGAAGAAGAAATACTTATTAACAATAATAGCGGTACGACCACCAACACGGATATTGGGAAAAGGTCGTATACCGATTTTCAATTAATAATAATAATCTTAGCATTAGTAATTTTGATTTATTTTGCTTTATATAAGGTAAAACAATATTTAAATGAAAAAATAAAACGGCAGATTACGATTGCCACAGTATAACTTATTTCTATTAGTTAAAATAAATTCAAAAAATTAAATATTTATTATGGCGGGTTTTGACATTACTAATATACAAGAAAAAGTCTTGAATCCAAAAAGGGCAACATTCAGTAATAACGAGTTAGCTATAGCGAGAAACTTTAGAAGTTCTTGAATTATTCAAGAAAATTGATAAATTATAAATATTTGCGAACTCGGTAATAAAAAAAAATTCTTCAAATAATTACGTATACGTTTCATATAAAGTAAAAATACTAAATTTTTTTAATAGGTTTCATTAATACATTTTAACACTTGGAAAAAATATATATATCATATATTTTTCATGCTGAATATAAATATATTTAATTTTTCTTCTAGTGTAATTTTTTTTATTAAATAAAGTACTGTTTAGGAAATTTATTAGTTAAGCACCTAGCAGTGACATTTAGGGAAATAATAATATAGGGAAATACTAATATAGGGAAATATTGGAAGGTACGTTTATTAGATAGGTTGAAATATAAGATAAGGAAATTTAGTAAA
The DNA here is from genome assembly GCA_963920725.1 of Rhamphomyia laevipes. Lineage (NCBI taxonomy): Eukaryota > Metazoa > Arthropoda > Insecta > Diptera > Empididae > Rhamphomyia > Rhamphomyia laevipes. Next base: position 41,114,206 of record OY987255.1, on the reverse strand, counting down.
GATTCTAGGGTTAGTTTTGTAAGGAAATTTAGTAAAGATTCTAGGGTTAGTTTTGTAAGAAAATTTAGTATAGATTCTAGGGTAAAATAGATTTTTAGTTTTGTGGAATGAAAATTTTTGTTTAAACAGGATCCTAGGTTAAAATTAACATTTTAAGATTTTATATATTAACAGTTTAAGCTTTTATATATTAGAAATAAATTTTTTATACACTAGAAAATATATTACGATAAAGTTCTACATTTTTTTTTATAGAAATATATTATGATAGTGTTGTGCCTCGTACCTTCGGAGTTCTGCACTCGTACCTTTTTCCCACAAAATATTTTCCCACAATCATTTTCCCATCAAAATTAATTTATAAAATATTAATTTATAATTAAAACAATTGACAAATATTTCCCACAATATATTTTATTTATAAAATATAATTACATTTAAATTCCTAAATATCCGATTACTATCGGATACCGCTGACTAGGCGCGAACGTGCAGACTTCGAATAGAAAACATAGCTTACCTGGTTGATTAAGTAACGCACAAAAATCAGTCTTGAGCAAAACAGTAATTAAAACGGTCTTTTTATTTTCGTCGAAATTATTTTTAATATCAAGAACATCCAAAAGAACACTACATTTTTGGCGCAGCCGGTAGGATGTTCTTGTGTATATTACATAATTCCAGTAAAATAAATAATATTAAAAATCTACATAAATATAAATAAATTTTCAACTTCTACAATAATAAATCAAAAAAAAAACAAAAAAACAGTCAAACACCAAAGACAAAACTTAATTTATATAAATATAAAAAAAAAATGAAAATAATTTAGAAAACTTGTAACATAAAATTAAAGTACTTAAAAAAATTTAAAAAAATAAAATTAAAACGCTTTATTAAAACTATTTTAAAATAAATGTGAAATGACAAATTTTTGGATCATAAAAATAAAACTTAAAATTATTAATTATCAAATAAGAAATTAAATTTTTGTTTGAAAAATATATTTTTATTATGAATAAAAAAAAAATAAACCAAAATATATAAGAAAATCAAATAATTATTATTTTCTCAAAAGTGATTGCTTAAATTGTAAATTATATATTTAACAAAAAGTATATATAAATAAATATGTATAAAAATCAAAATAAAAGTTATATAAATAAAATATCTTAATACAAAAAAAAATCTTTAAAAAACCTGTAAATATTGTAAAAAATAAGTAGAGTATTCGGTGTTTGAAAAACGGTAATGTGTTTAAAAATGGATTAAAGGATGTTTTAGTGAACAGTTTAAAGTAGTATATAGTTATGTGTATAAATTAAATATATAGTATAGTGTATAATATTTCAAATATTCTAAAATGTTCTACCTATAAAAACAAAACAAAAAAAAAAAACAAAAAAAATTGTAAAGAAGTGTTGTAAATGTGTTAAAACCATCAATGAACCATCAATCATCACAACAATTGAACGAGTTCATCTGTGCATAGTGCCAACAAGCTACAATTGGTGAGTTTTCCTTTTTACATTATTAATATTTACAATTAATATATACTAAATATAACAACCAGAACTATGAAATTTTATTTTAAAATGAAACTGTAAATTAAATACTCTAATAAAGTAAATATACTACCACTATATATAGTAATTTTTTTTATATATATTTTACAATATAAAGTAATCATAATTTTAGTAATTGCCTGGTGTAAATTAGTTGGTTAATTTACAGAATATTATATTTATAAATAATATAAAATAATATTTAAGTTTTGTCAAACAAAACTTAAATTTTGTTATCAATAAAGACATTGTTATTGATATACATATATTATGACGATTTTATGCATTTAATAAATTCTGATAATTTTGCTAAAAAACAATTTTGTGATTAATTAAAAAAAAAATTATTTTCGAATATTTAAAATAAATTTAAAAGTGGCAAACATAAAATGTTCTCTATACTATATCTATATATTCTCTATTAATATCTAATCATTACACACATCCTAATATTATAATTCTCTTAGGAAAGAATAACACAAACAAAATATAATCATATTCTCTAAACTTTTATAAATGCATACATACACTTGTTGTGTTGTATCATTGTACATTGTATATATATATATATAAAAATAAAATTCTCAATTATGTATTTTTTATTATTGCCTTCTTAAAAATTTTTGTGTATATGTTTCATAATGCATAATAGTTTTCTAAATTCTCTTTAACTCGCTTTTCTTATGCACACACAAACAAATATAAAAATAAAATATAAATGTTTATTTCCCATACGTTTTGACTAACTTGCGAACTCGACATAAGACATAAACAATACTAAAATTTAAACAAATAAATTGATAATAAAATTAAAACACGCCACGATTGAGAAACTAATAGAATACATCGAACAATAATATATTTACATATCTGGGAGCATAATTACTTCCCATGTTATATAATTACTATTAACAGGTATAATTTTATGTTAATAAAATTATTTAGTTTTTATAATATAATAAATAAATAAATATCTATGCAAATACCGCATTTTTCAATATTTAAATAATTTAGTATCCTTTATATTATGTGGATAAATTTTCATAATTTAATGATTTTCGTAATGAAGAAATAAATTGAAATAAATTTAATCAAACAATTAGTTTATAAAATTAATTGAATTTCAGATAAATCAACGAATATTTTGATTCAGTCTATTAATATTTATTAATAAATAAAGTTTATGTTGTATTTTTTTTTTATATTAATAATATTTTATTCATTTGCAAATTCCTATAAAAAAAATACAAATTCATTTCAATCTTACAATTTATTTTTACATGAATTTATGATGAAAATTATTAAGTATATAATTTATTGTTACATTGGGGGTCGGGATTGGGATTCTACAGGGTAGGCTTTATGTCGCAACTGTCGAAGTTCCTAATCAAGTTCTTGCAATACCTCCTCGTGGTGGCCCATGGAACTGCATCTGTCTAAAATACGGATGCAGACCGAATTTGCAAGCGCGCCCATGGAGTTTTTAGGCATGGTACTTCCGCATATTTGGACTTACCAACCTTGCTACTCCTAGAGTTACTCAAGCCAATATTGGCGGAACAGCTTACGCCGACGGCTGCATGGCTAACGGGATGGTTAGTCGTTAGTAAGCGGACTCCAGATACCTGTCGCCCTCTGGTTTGAATTCTAGACTTCATGTGGTAATGCGGGGCTCTGCCACAGGTGACCTCTTTTCCCTAGCTACTCGTGGGAACTATATGAATACAAGTACAAAAGAAAAAAAAAAGATAGATGCTGCTCCAAGTGCATCAACAACGCAAGGGACAAAGGTTACTGAACCTAGTCTTTCTGATTCAGCAGAGGCCGTAATAAGTCCTCCAGCATCAGAATATGAATCGCCGCTTTCAGATGAGGAAGTAATGCCTCCCCTTTCAATAGAAGAAGTGGCTAATCTGTAAGAGATTACCAGCAAGCTCAGTATAGTAGATGCTGAAAAGCGCATCCGTATGACTGGCGCTGCTAAAAAACGTTTCAAATGGCTCGTTGCGCATGGCCATCAACCTGCTGAGGCTAGAACATTGGCCTTAAAACCTATAGAGCCTAAAAAAGCTACTTAAAGGTCCAGGTCAGATGGCAGCACACCAGAAGCTACCGAGAAAAGGATAAAAGGTCCTTCAGGGGTTGCTTCTACAGTGGTCAAAACAGCAACTACTTCCACTATTAACCCAGTTAAAGGTAACAACACCGTACCTACTGGTGGCAGTAAGTAAAGCTATAAAGCTGTGGTTGAAGGGGTAAGATTGGGCATCTTATCCAAAAACCATCCGGAGGAACTCCTGACAACTGAGCAAATGAGTGCCATTCAGGAATCCATCATGGATAAAATCATTGAGCAAAAGGATGCGGTCACAAAACCGAAGTTCCTAGGCTCAACTTTTAAGCCAGGATGGATAGTTCTGAACTGTGCTAACAAAGAAACAGCCGATTGGGTTGTCAGCACAGTTCCCGGATTAAAGCCATGGGAGAAGGCACAACTGATAGCGGTTGAAGAGGAAAAGATCCCCAAATCGCAGGTATTGGTTGCTTTCTTCCCAGCATGCGCAGACACAACTAATAAGCGCATTTTGGGCATCGTCCAGGGGCAAAATGGTGGCCTCAATACTGATAGATGGAGGGTTTTAAGAAGGGAGGCACACAACACCGCAGCCCAGTTAACGCTCTCCATTGAACACCAGTCCGTGGAGCAGCTGAAGAAGACCAATTTTAAAATTGATTTTAGATTTGGTTTCAATCAGCTTAGGTTGAAAAATGCTCCACAAACGGTTGCAGCCACTGGCGAATCCAAGAGTGTGGAGTCTGCGGTGAACAGAGATCTGGCAAGTAGCTTAACAGCTTCGGCCACTAAGGACTCTTCACCAAAGGCCAGCACATCCAAGGAAGCCAGTGGGACTATAGCAACCAGCTTGACCGCCTCAAAACCGAAGAAGTACGGGTTTAAAAAACCCGCAGGTAATAACACCAAAACCAGCTTTAAGAAAGGTTCTGAGAAGACCTCGGTCAAGAGGCTGAAGTTCAAAAAATCATAATGGATACAAGTCGCATTGACTGTATCCAAATAAATCTTCACCATGCAAAAGCAGCATCGGCCGAGCTTAGCAGAAGATTTATTTTAAAACAAATGGATATAGCGCTCATTCAAGAGCCTTGGGTCCTAAGAGGCCGAATTATGGGTCTACCATCACAATCATGTAAGTTAATATATTTTAATCAACATGAAAATCCAAGAGCAGCAATTCTGCTCGGTAATAAATTAAATTTTCTTCCTATTTCAGAGTTCATTACTAGGGACTTGGTTGCGGTACTTGTTGAGGTGCCGATGGAAAGGGGTAAACAAGAGGTCATCTGGGCCTCGGCTTATTTCCCTGGAGATTCGGATGAAGCACCTCCCGATGAAGTCATCAGACTAGTCGAGTATTGCAAACGAAATGGTAAGCAATGTATCATCAGCTGCGATGCCAACGCGCACCACACTGTATGGGGCAGCAATGATACCAACAAAAGGGGTTATAAATAGAGGCAACAAGCCAACTTTTATAAATTCGATTAGGCAAGAGGTCCTTGATTTAACCTTGGCCAGTCCTTTTATAACACCTCGGCTAATTAACTGGCATGTCTCCGATGAACCTTCTATGTTGGATCACCAACATATTAGTTTTAGTTTCGAAGGCATGTACCAGCAAACAGTCACAAACAGGGTTCCTAAACTTACAGACTGGGTGTCCTTCAGGGACCATATTGTGTCTGAGATTAGTCCCCTGAATAAAAATATAGAGTCCATCTCGGACCTTGAACAAGTAGCTTCTGGGCTACAATCCCTTCTTACTACTGCGTATGAAAATGCCTGTCCTATTAAAAAAAAGGCTACAAATAGAAATGTGCCTTGTTGGAATAAGGAGTTAAGCAGGCTCCGATCTAGGGTTAGGAAACTCTTTAATGGTGCTAAACGTACCAATGAGTGGAGTGCTTACCAGCGCGCCCTGACGGAATACAATATAGAAGTTTGTAAATCCAAGAGAAAGTCATGGAGAGAGTTCTGTGAAGGGATAAATAATGTTCCAACAGCTGCTCGCCTTCAGAAAGCCTTATCAAAGGATCATACGAATGGCATCAGCCTTCTTGAAAAAGGAGATGGAAGCTACACTAAGAGTCGTACAGAAACGATTGAGTTGCTTTTGTCAACTCACTTTCCAGACTCTATTAACTCAAATGATGTTAGTTACCGATTGTCTGCAGAAGTATATGCTACAAACACTAGGCCTAGCAATCGGGTCAAAAGTCTTTCGGGAAGACTGTTTACACCCAATCGGATTAGATGGGCTATCAACTCGTTTAAACCGTTTAAATCACCCGGGGTGGACGGTATTTTTCCGGCCCTCTTACAGAAAGGGCTGGAGGAAATATTACCAGTGCTAGTAAAAATTTTTAGAGCTAGCTACGTCTTTCAATATATACCTACTACTTGGAGGATGGTTAACGTTGTGTTTATACCAAAGGCTGGAGGCGCCCTAGTGCCCAGCCTAAATCATATCGCCCGATTAGCCTAATGTCCTTTCTAGTAAAAACAATGGAAAAAGTCATTGACTTACATATAAGGGAAACGGCCCTTAGATTGTCACCCCTAAACAAGAACCAGTTCGCATACCAGGCTGGCAAGTCTACGGTGACTGCTCTACATACCCTTGTCAATAGGGTTGAAAAGTCAATTGCGGTGAAAGAAATCGCCCTTTGTGCCTTTTTAGACATAGAGGGAGCTTTCGACAATACCACCTATGATTCCATAGAAAGAGCGGCAGCGCCATGCTTGAGTGCCGCACTATTACTGCAAAAATAGGAGAAGATTCGACCACGGTAAAAGCCATCAAAGGGTGCCCTCAGGGAGGGGTTTTATCACCACTGCTATGGTCTTTAGTGATTGATGATCTCTTGGACAAATTGTCTAATTTGGGCTTTGATGTACAGGGTTACGCCGATGATCTTGTCATCATGGTCAGAGGGAAGCATGATGTAACTATATCAGAGCTTATGCAAAGGGCCCTAAACATAGTGCACAAATGGTGCCTCGATGAAGGGCTTAGCGTAAATCCAAATAAAACAATAATAATACCATTTACTAAAAGAAGGAAGATGAATCTCATATCTCCCAAGTTAGATGGTATCACTATTGAGTTCTCGGAAGAAGTCAAATATCTAGGAGTAATGCTAGATAGAAAACTAACCTGGAATTCACACATTAACAAAACAGTCGCGAGAGCCACTAGGGCTCTATGGGCGTGCAACTGTCTTATAGGTAAAACATGGGGGATGAAACCTAAAATGATCTTCTGGTCATATAGTGCGATCGTCAGACCCATTATCACGTATGCGTCACTGGTATGGTGGCCAAAAACCACTCAGAAATCCGTCCAAACTGCTACAAAAAGTACAACGTCTGGCGTGTCTCTGTATAACCGGTGCAATGAAAACTTGTCCCACGGCTGCTATGGAAGCCCTGCTAGACCTTACTCCACTGCATTTGCAGATCAAAAAAGAGGCTCTCCTAGGCGCACTCCGACTGCAGCGGACTATCGATATTAAATCGGGTAACCTTATTGGACATCTACACATATTGTCAGAATTTCAAAAGTCTCAAGAGACTATGAACATGTCTGACTTTATGGAAAAAAGTCTAAACTTTGACAAACCCTTCAAGGTGGTCATTCCGGACCGCAGTACATGGAACTCTGGGGGGCCCATACTAGATAGGGGATCAATGGTTTGGTACACAGATGGATCCAAAACAAATGATGGAGTTGGAGCGGGCGTTTTCGGACCTCGCTTCCATCTCTCTAAATCCTTAGGAACATCGCCAACGATCTTCCAAGCGGAAACACATGCGATTAAGCTTTGCGCTAAAGAATGCATTAACAAAACCGAGCTACGTACAATTACTGGCCTGTTCACGGGCCACTGCGCGCCTTGGTATCATCTGAACAAAATCGGAAAGTCTGATGATAGTGACTGTCGGTTCTGTTCGGTTGATGATGAATCTGCGGAACACATTCTCTGCGATTGCGGGGCTGTAGCCCGGAAAAGGCTAACACACCTGGGTAAGGGATTTATGAGCCCTCTCGAATTCAGGGGTTTGGCTGTCAGAAAAACCCTCCGATTCTATAGAAGCCTGGGTATTTACTGACCAATTATCAGTAGGGTATGCACAATAGATCTCTCTAGGTCGCAGTGCTGGGAGGCGGCAGCTCGTACTGCTGCCTTAACGACCCCTTTTTAATCTAATCTAATCTAATTGTTACATTAAAATTATTCAGAAATGGGCCAAGACTAAGTAAAGTTTGAAATAATGTATTTTAACATTAATACAATAAAACATAAAAACAAAATTAATTAAACTTTTGAAGAGATCGTTAAGATAAAATTATTTTGTTTTAATTTGTTAGAATTTTCTTTTGATGAAAATTGTTTTTTTTGTGAATGATTTCTTTAAACAATATTAAGTTATTGAAGAGATCGTTAAGATAAAATTATTTCGTTTTGATTTGTAGATTTTTTTTAAGAAATTTTGCACTTTTTATAGTTTAAATACAATTTCACACTTGGGTCGTTCTTTAAAAGGAAATCTGAATAAAATTAATTTCTTAATATTGCAAGAGTTTTTATTTTTCCTTCTGATGTTACTTATTTTGGTGTTGTTTATTGTGCCACTTCAACATATGACTTAATCACTGTCTGTTAAATCTTTTCTACCATCTCAAGGTTTCCATTTTGATTCATCTTTTAAAACCTAAAATTCAGCAGGTGTTGTTTTTATATTTTAACCTATTCTGCAGTTATATTAAAATCTATTTTAATCAACATAATTGATAAATGTTGATACTCAAATTAAAATTAAGATTATACAAAATAACAAATTTTACGAAAGGAATTTGTGTTTGACGAAAATATTCTTAATAATACCCTGCGATATTTTACAAAAATTACTAGAGTTTATAGATCAAGGAAAAAAGGAACAGCTTGAGCAACTTAAAAAGGAAAAAAAGGAACAGGCTGAAGAAATCAAACGATTCAACGACAGCTTATTATCGGAACTAAGACATATAACTGGCAGTGAAACATTCAAATTGATCCACACACAATTAAGTACCAAGTGGGGTCAATTCACAAGGCTGGAAACAACAGACGCCATCCTAAGTGAATTTATTAAGGCTTCTATCACCATTAACGAAGCCAACTCGAACACCATTCAGGATTTATCACAAAAGGTGCAAAGGCAGGAAAAACTGTTATTGTTGTACAAACGAATCCAACACGCCAGCGACTTAGAAAGTGAAGAATCCGATAAAGTAATAAAACAGCTAAGTGAAGAGCTAAAGGAAAGCTTGCGAAAGCATAAGGAACTGAAAGATAAACTGGAACATAACAACGAAACTGTTGCGGAACTGAAAGAAGAAATAGATAATTTGAAATCAAGTCAAGCTCAACAGCAAATATTGGCCAAAAAATTAAAGAGCTAAACAATAAAGTCGCGATAAAGCAACAACAAAACGCCGAATTAGAAAATAGTATATCTGAAATCTGGGACGACATCGAAAAAACACGCGAGGCCCAATTTGAAAAAACTTTATTCGAAGAATTATCCGAGGGAAGCGATAGTAGTGTGGAAAGCACCTTGAACAATATAAGTACAAACTCAGATAAAGGAAACATGTCTTATGATACAGTAGCTAAAGTTGTGGGTCGGCTAATTCCGCAGTTCTCAGGGGATAGGTCACCACAATTGTCGGGAAAAGTCTATGAATTTCTCAACGCGTGCCAACTGGGATTTAAATCCATCGACGCCAAAGACGAAGCAATCTATGTAGCATTGGTAACAACCAAATTAGTGGGCGATGCATTTGAATTAGTTAGGGGGAGGTCACTGAACACCATAAAGGAATTGGAGACACTCATCAAAAACACTTACTTAACTATAAGAACATTGGATAGTGTAATGGGTGAAATTAAACAATCGCTCCAATTAGCAACTGAAGACATTCCATCATATGCACGAAGACTATCAAATTTAAGAACTAAGGCTAAAGAAATTATTGATTCTTGTTACACTAATACAGAGTCTGTAGAGTTAATCAAAGAATTGGAAAATTCCGTTGTTACAGCTTTTAAAGTTGGTTTCACAAGTCCAGTCCTTCGGCAATTTGTCTTAACGACTTCCGAAACTGATCTACAGAAACTGGCCGACGCGGTATTCAAAACCTCGTTGTTAATTAACTCTCACAATTTCCAACCTCAAAATTTACCATTTTATCAAAATGTTATACCTTCACATGTCCAAGTTACAGGCTGCAACCCCTACAGCCCTCCCATCCAAGCATATCAACCCGCACCACAACCAATGGGCATAACTGGTTACTTACCCACGAATAATATACTAGTAAATCCAAAAACTTACCAGATGCCAATTGGATTGCCGCAAACTTCGACACCCAGGCAACAGTTACCAAACCAAATAGGCATAAAAGAGATGCGTAGATCGGAATTTACAGTAAAATGTGGATTTTGCGGCCGACCAAACCACACGCATGCAGAATGTTGCCAGCGAAAAAATACCCCGTACTGCGATAGCTGTAAATCGTATGGTCACTCGAAGGGAGCGTGCCCGCAAGCTCAGGTTTTCGCAGTAAGTAATCTTCGGAGAAACAACCAGAATAATTCGAATAGAAACCGAACTAAATGTAACTGGTGTTCAAGAGTGGGATACCTGGAAGATACGTGTTTTAGTAAAAAAAGATACCAGGAACTAAAAACGGGAAACGGTCAGGGGGCCAGCAATTCCAACTAAGCTGTGCCCCCCATGAAATCGCCGTCACTGCCAAAATTAATGATCATAACACGATTTATGGGGGCGATGCGACAATATCAACCGACAATCCCACCCCGACCAAACCCGATAGTCCTAAACCCACATCACCAAAACAGCTGGGAAAAACACTGGTCAACCAGAACAATAACCAAGAAATTATTACACAGTCAACGTTCAAATCCATAGATACACCAGTCCTTTACACAAATATCTTTAAGCCAAATTCTTTTTCAATCAGTGGCACTTTTAGCGAAACAACCAAAACTTTTGGCGATAAAACAGACGACGTTGTAGATGGCATTTTACCAAATTTTAATTCATTTCTGAGTATAAAAATGGAGAAGAAAAGCCAAAATTTGTTCTATTTTTTATTCAACAACATGAAAAACAAAACCTTGAAATATACTTTATCCAGCGTTTATTTAATACCGCTCTGGTTAAGTATGACCAATCTTTTTATGTTGTTGGCAAACTACTTCGCCAACCCAATAGAAGTTATAACCGTAATTCTACACAATAGTCTTTATTTTTTAAATAACAAGAATCCATTCGGAACTTAATAGTACAATATAATGACATTTTTCTTTTAAAAGGTGATCCATTGACTCATACAAATGTACTGAGACACACCATACACACTGAAAGCGACCAAACCGCGATAAACCAAAAACAATACCGACTTCCGGAGGTGCATAAGAATGAAATTAATCGACAAGTACTTTACTTGCTCGATGAAAACGTTATTTCTCCAAGCAAATCACCATGGAATTCACCGCTGTTAGTCGTACCCAAGAAAGCCGGTCCGGATGGTCAGAAAAGATGGCGTGCCGTAGTAGATTTCCGAAAGTTGAATGATGTCACGATCAAAGACGCTTTCCCCCTACCTAGGATTGAAGAAATCCTCGACCAATTTTCCACCTTAGATCTGGCCAGTGGTTATCACCAAGTACTAATCCATCCAAGTGATAAACCCAAGACCCCGTTTAGTACAGGTCTCGGTCATTACGAGTTCAATAGGATGTCATTCGGGTTGACAGGGGCGCCAGCCACTTTTGAACGTATTATGAATCACATTCTCACTGGTCTCCAGGGAACGGACTGTTTCGTGTACCTAGACGACATCGTGATTTACGGAAAAAATCTAATAGATCATAATAGAAAATTAGGTAAAATCTTTTCAAAACTTAGACAATACAATCTAAAATTAAACACTGATAAATGTAATTTCCTATGCCGCGAAATCGTCTATTTAGGTCACCACTGTTCAGAAAACGGGGCCGTACCAGACCCCTCCAAAACGAGTTGTGTTTCAGAATTCCCAGTTCCGAAAAATACCAAACAAATCCAATCTTTTCTGGGTTTGGTAAACTACTACCGTAAGTTCATACCCAATTTTGCAAAGAAAGCTGCACCAATAAATAAGCTACTTAATAAAAATGAACCATTTTCCTGGACAAATGACTGTCAAGAAGTATTCGAATTTCTAAAAAAGGTAACAATATCCCACCTATACTGGCTTATCCAGATTTCTCGAAGCCATTTATAGGCTCATAGCATATGCCAGCCGCACACTGAACAAAGCCGATCGGAACTATTCAACAATAGAAAAAGAGTTACTGGCAATTGTTTGGGCCACCAAAAACTTTAGAACGTACCAGTTGGGTCGGCCCTTTATGGTTTACACTGTCCACAGACCTTTGAAGGGCGTGTTCAATGTTAAGGACCCGACCTCAAGGCTAATGCGGTTTCATCATAAACTGTCCGAATAAGATTACAAAATAGAGTATAAACCGGGCAAGTACAATATAAACGCCGACGCATTAAGCCGGATACCTGGGAGCGAGGAAATCATAAGCGCGGTTAACACGAGAAACCAGGCGAAACAGCTAGCCCAGTCTGAAGAACCAGATCAGGACAACCTAAGTGAACAGGAAAACGCGAAATCAGTTGAGTTTCCATCTGAAAACAACAAACACAAGGACAATTTTGAGTTCCTCACCGATTCGCAAGAAATACAAACTGTCCTCCGTGATTTTCACGATGCACCCTTAGGTGGCCATCAAGGGTCAAAGAAAACGTACTGGCGAATAAGGCAACAATTTCGATGGAAAAATATGGTAATCAAAGACTATATTAAAAAATGTCACAAATGCCAGGTGAACAAGAGCTCAAAAATAACCAAGATGCCGATGGTCGAAACTGACACTTCAAAACTGCCATTCGACAAAGTTTACATGGATCTGGTAGGACCTCTGCCGCTATCCTATTCCGGTAATCGTTACATACTAACCTTCCAAGACGATTTATCTAAATACATGGAGTGTGTAGCGATACCAGATGCGGAAGCAGCGACGGTGGCGAAGGCATTCTATGAGGAAATAATAACAAGATTCCGAATACCGAAAGTGTTGGTAACAGACAATGGCACCAATTTTATTTCCAAGCTATTCACGTATACATGTAAGTTATTGGGGGTAAGAAAAATGCATATTACAGCTTACCACGCACAGGCCAATGGATCCCTCGAGCGTAGTCACCGGCCTTTAGCCGAGTATTTAAGGAGTTTCGTGGCTACTGATGATGGGACCTGGGACCAATGGCTCAGACCTGCAGTGCATGTACACAACAACACACCCCGTGTCTCAACGAAATTATCACCTGTGAACAGCTTGTATGATTTCAGGTTCGACATACCGACAAATTTGAAGAGGAAGCCAACCCCTCTGTATGACGGGGAATACTATCCCAATACTCTTCGATACCAGATACAGAGAGCTCATGAGATGGCGAGGCAAAACCAGCAGAAGACCAAGGCCGTGTCGAAGAAGAATTACGATAGGTATACATACCCAATAAACCTACAGGTTGGTCAAAGGTTTTATTACGAAACCCAGTTAGAAAAAACAAATTTTCACCCATTTGGTTAGGACCTTATGTAGTTGAGTCGATTAATGGTACGGTAACCACCTCCATTAGAGTAGGGGAAAAAATCAAAAAAGTACACAATAATCGCTTAAAACCCTACCAAGATTAGAAACCCTAATGGAAGTGGGTACTTGTATTAAATTATAGTAACACCCAATTATAGTAAACATATTAATCTAAGCATACTTACCTGACAGATATACTAATCCTACTAGTAAATAATAATAAACCTACTGATAAGCAATATACTAAACATACTAATAAATATATTAATCTAATAAAAACACTAACCCTACTAGTAAAAAAGCATACTAACCTGACAGATATACTAATCCTCCTAGTAAACAATAATAAACCTACTGATAAGCATACAAATTGAATATACGTTTAAAAATAAAAATATTATATATATATAAATATTTTATTCACAATTATAATAATAAATTTAATTACATAATCAGAAGCATCGGAAAGCATTGATCGTATCTAACTGTCTATTTTTTGTTCTTATTCCTATATCAGGTTTTACAAATATAAAAAAAAAAATTTTTTTGAAAGTACATTCTGTGAACTTATTAATACACTACTGTAGTATAATTAAGTAAAAATAAAAATATATATCACTGTCATATATTAATATATAAGATTATAATTTCTTACGATGTTTTACATCAATATTAGCACGTTTAGCTATACTCTAGCACTAGTCCGTTTACTCACGGCCCTAACACCGCAGCAATCACAACCATCGTACCGCATTGAACAGTTGGCACCAGCACCAGCGTTATTCGAAAAAATTAAGAATGCCGTCTTCTACAAGGACACCTGGACGATCTTCACGAAATTTACTCCAATGGACTTCTCCACCGTCCTGGAATTTGCAGAATTGTGTGACCGGAAAATTGAAGAATTATGTTCGCATGCTAAACTGAAAAGCTTTTATAAGACCTGCAAGTTAATGGTAAAAGAAGCCGGTGTCATCATAGACAATTTGAAACAAAACAACGGCCACATCAATCATATCCTGGTCCACAGCAGAAAAAAACGAGCCATCGAAGTGATCGGGAGTTTCACAAAATGGGCGTTCGGAACGATGTACAGTGAAGACTCACGTACGATATATGAAGAACTCAGAAATCTACACAAAAACTCTGACAGTAACTTCCAGTTGATAAAACAGCAGATTTTAGTGATGGGGTGCAACTTCGACAAACTGAGTAAACCAATCAAACAACTGGTTTCAGAAGTGGACCAGCTGACAACTAACCTGAAAGATGTGGAGTCAGCCTACGACAACTTCACAGCAGCCACCAACAAGGAGATAGCAGCATTACAATTGAAGACCGAGATCAATGAGTTAATGAGCATCTTGATATCGAAGTTGCTCGAGGTCCAGAACAAGCAATCAACGGAACTACCTATTTTAAATGATCTATATCAAGGAAAATTACATCCATTGATTCTAGACGGCGATAACATCACAGAGACGCTGCACAAAGTAATGCGAGCAACCAACTCAAGATCTTTCTTAAATGATATGTTCTCCGCACAACAAGCCGCGCAATTATCAGTTTACCCGCACGAAAAAGGTCTTTGTGTAAAGGGGACGATTCCAATACCTGATCCGACAATATACCGGGTATATCGAGTTCATCCTATACCAACTAAATTTAAAGAAAACTGGGACTTGGTGTTGGACATCAAAGCGGACTACATAGCCGAGGCGAAAAACTATGGTCTCTATATCAGCGTCACAAAGGACGAATTAGAAAGTTGTGCACGCATAACGCATGCTCAGCTAGACTCTCTCAAAATATGTCGATACACCAAGCCAGTATTGACAAGGGGAAGCTCTGACTGCCTAATAGAACTTCTGCAAAACGCGATCACCTCTAAAAAAAGCTGCAAATACACCGCTACACCAACTACAGAGGGGTTCTTAAAAAAATTACAATCCAGTAACCAGTGGTTATTCAGCATTAGATCCTTGCTGACGCTGAACATGGATTGTGGTGCAGACCAATTCGCACCCACCTTGAAAGGCGTCGGAATTATCAAGTTCCTGAGACCTTGCGAGATAAGTACTAGATATTTAAAGATACCCTTTGAGCAAGTAAAAGAGACCGAAACAACATACAGGCAACCCAAGGTAGACCACTCGGACATGATCCAGCTCATTATAAATAAGTACGAGCACCCTATCACGCCAAATGGAACAACACGTAAGGCACTGCCGATCCAGCTAGGTAACCACGAGGAGATACTAACTGCCCTGGCGGAGGGAAAGAAGTCCTTGGAAGATTTGAAAAAAGAAGCAGAACATGTGGGGAATGAACGTAGCATTAGGGAACATAAAAAAATAAATCGACGTACACCGATACACCTTAGGTGGAGTCACTGGTATGATAACTATTTTAATAAGCGTAATGGCTGCAAGGACAATCTGCCGTAAAAAAGGGAGTGCTACCAGCGCACCGGTTAACATAACAACCATCACAAATGAAAAGATCAGGTCACAGCCAACAAAGCAGAAACCGGAGGCAACTGAACCAGAGTTCGAGTTACAAAAGTTAATGACGCCTACAAATCCATCAAGAGGCACGTCATCCAGGTACGGGTCCAGGAAAGGAAAAAGCAACGTGACGTTCGGCAGAGTATAGCTAATAAATAAATAGATTCCTTATAAGAAATATTCATTTATATCAAAGAGAAAATTTTAAATATTGTTTCAAATAATATTAAGCATGTTATACATATATGTATCAAATTTAAGTAAATATAAAAAAAAAAAAATAATTATATCAATATCAATTAAGGAATTATATCATGTTAGTACACTAAGGACAATAAAAAAAAATTAAAAAAAAAAAAATTTATATCAATAATAAAACTATCTTATTATATGAAAAAATCTGTAACACATATATTAAATTTAAATCATTGTATATATAAATAAAAATAAAAATTTCATATCAAACACTAAATATATAAAATGTATGTATGTATCAAATTTAACTAAATAAAAAAAAAAATATTATATCAATATGAATTAAGGAATTATATCTTACACTAAGGATAAAAAAAAAAAAAAATTATATCAATAATAAAACTATCTTATTATATAAATAGATTCCTTATAAGAAATATTCATTTATATGAAAGAGAAAATTTTAAATCATTTTACATACATATAAAAAATAAAATAAAACTTATATCAAACACTAAATACATAAAATTATCTTGTTATATAAAATCATATATGTATGTATCAAATTTAACTAAATAAAAAAAAAAAAAAATAATTATTATATCAATATGAATTAAGGAATTATATGTTACACTAAGAAAAAAAAAATTATATCAATAATAAAACTATCTTATTAAATAAAAAAAAATGTAACAAAAATATTGAATTTAAATCATTTTATATATATATAAAAAATAAAATAAAACTTATATCAAACACTAAATTTATATAAACACTAAAGTTATATAAAATCATATATGTATGTATCAAATTTAACTAAAAAAAAAAAAAATTGTTACAATATTAGTGTATAGATAAGTAAAAAATAAAAACAAAGAAAGATTCTTGTGCATACTTAATCAATCACAACCACAACGTAAACTACCTAGGGTGGGGAAGAATGTTCTGCCTCGTACCTTCGGAGTTCTGCACTCGTACCTTTTTCCCACAAAATATTTTCCCACAATCATTTTCCCATCAAAATTAATTTATAAAATATTAATTTATAATTAAAACAATTGACAAATATTTCCCACAATATATTTTATTTATAAAATATAATTACATTTAAATTCCTAAATATCCGATTACTATCGGATACCTCTGACTAGGCGCGAACGTGCAGACTTCGAATAGAAAACATAGCTTACCTGGTTGATTAAGTAACGCACAAAAATCAGTCTTGAGCAAAACAGTAATTAAAAAGGTCTTTTTATTTTCGTCGAAATTATTTTTAATATCAAGAACATCCAAAAGAACACTACAATAGTATCAAACTAGGGCTAAAATACATTTTATGTTTTGTTTAGGTTACTTTTCAGGAAATTTTTAATTTAAGTTACTTATCAGAATTTCTTTAATTAATTTAAGCTACTTTTCAGAAAACATTTTTACTACTTTTTCAGAAATATTTTATTTTATATACAATAATGAAGTATGATACACGGGAAGAGAAAATTCGGGATTTTCTTAATAGTATAGAATTTTATCATGACATACTGAAAACCGAAGATAAAAGTACATTAATAAAGTTTTTTTTCTTCTTATTTGGCGCTACAGCCCAAATCGAGCCTTGGCCTCTCCAATCTTTCTTCTCCAAAGTTCACGTTGTTCCGCTGATCTTCTCCAATTTCTCGTGTGTAATAATTGGTCCGCGTCACGACGAATATTGTCCTCCCATCTTTGCCGTGGTTTGCCAACTGGCCGTTTACCATCCGTTTTACCATCCAAGACTTTTTTTGTGACACAAGATTCATTTTGTCTCTGGACATGACCAGCCCACTGTAACCTTTTTAACTTTATGAAAGTTTATAATTTGTTATCTTCATATAGGTGGTACAGATCATTGTTGAATCTTGTTCTCCAGATACCATTTTCATTTACAGGCCCATATATTCGACGTAGGATTCTTCTTTCGAATGTGTCCAGCATGTTTTCCGATTTTATGGTCATATTCCACGCTTCACATCCGTAGGACACTACTGTTCTGATAATTGTTTTGTACAGTAGAATTTTTGTTTTTCTGTGAATTGTTTTTGACCTCATTATTGTCAATAGAGAGAATTATGTTCTATTCGCTATTCCTATTCTCCTCTTAATTTCTTTTGTCTCCTCATTGTCCGTTGATATAAGGGATCCAAGGTAACCGAATTCACTAACTACTTCTAGGTTATAGTCATTTATTGTTAGATTGTGGCTTAATCTTCTTGTCCTTCTAGTTTGCTTCATAACTTTGGTTTTTGACTCGTTGACTTGTAACCCTACTGTTTTTGCTGCAGTTTCCAGTTCACAAAACATTTCCTTAACAGCCATTAGTGATCTTCCCATCAGGTCCACATCATCTGCGTATCCAGCTATTTGCTTGGTTTTGTACAATAGTGTTCCTGATATGTCAACTTCGATTTTTCTGATGACGTGTTCGAGTGCTAAGTTGAAGAGCATTGGTGCTAGTCCATCTCCTTGTTTCAAACCTTGTGGTATTTCGAACTGGTCTGTGAGTTCTCCACATATTTCGACGCGGCCTTGAGAACTATTCATCGATAATCTTATCATTCTGACCAGTTTTAGTGGGATGTTAAAATCAAGAAGTATACTGAACAGCTTCATTCTTGAGATACTGTCGTAGGCTTGTTTAAAGTCTACGAATATATGGTACACATCTACATTGTACTCATAACATTTTTCTAATATTTTTCTATAAAGAGTTGATTTATCGTAGATCTTCCTGCTCTAAAACCTGCTTGATACTGTCCTATTATGACTTCAGATAGTGGCTCGAGTTTATTTTTTACAATGGTCATGAATATTTTGTATGCTGCGCACAGAAAAGATATGCCACGATAGTTGTCACACGTGAGTTTGTCACCTTTTTTATGTACTGGACATATTAAGCTTACTTACCACTCTTCCGGTATAAGCTCAGTAGTCCATATTTCTTTAATAAGTATCCAAATCTGTTGCAACATTTTTTTTCCACCGTTCGAATAGAGCTCAGCTAGTATTTGGTCTATTCCGGATGCCCTATTATTTCTCAACGCCTTTACAGCTATCCGTACATCGTCTAATATTGGTGGTTCAGTTATGTCATCATTTTCTGATGGGATTACTAGCCTTGGGTCAAGGTTATGGTCTTCTACTTGTATTGCTGGATTCAGTAGATCTTGGAAATAATCCTGCCAACGTTTTTTTGTGCCATCTGCTGTTGTGACTATATTACCATTTCTTTCCTTTATTAAGCTTGTTCTCGGTTTAAAACCTCCTCTCAGCAACTTCAATCAATCATGCTTCTTTGTATGCGTTTCTTGTGTAATTTTTTCTAAAGTCTTGTTCTATTTTTTCGATTCTATTGTTATTTAATTTTCTTTTTTTCCGTCTAAATAGTTTATTCTGGATTTTTCTAAGCCTTTCATGTTCATTTCGCTTTGCTCTAGTTGATCTTGCTACGAATTCTAGGTACTCCGTGTTTTTATTACTTAACGCTTGCTGACATTCTGTATCATACCAGTTATTACGTGGAGGTTTCTTAATGTTTCCTATAGTATCTTTGGCAGTCTCTAGTACGATACTTTTCAGTTGGTTCCATCTTTCGTTCACAGATATTCCTATTTCTTCTTGCTCTTCCAGATTAGCTGATTCTCGGGACTTTTGTGCCAGTTTAATTTGGAATATTTCTTTAACATCATTATTTTTCAGCTTTTCCATATCTAATTTTGGTATTTTTGCCTTTTTGTTCTCTGTGTAACTTTGTAATCTGCACCTATATATGGTGCGTACAAGTATATGGTCTGAAACACAGTTTGCTCCACGCATAGATCTAACATCCATTATACACTAGGCTCCTTTCCTGTCGATTAGCACGTGATCGATTTGATTATTAGTCCGACCATCTGGCGATTTCCATGTCATTTTGTGGATATTTTTGTGTGGAAATATGGTGGAAGCTATAACCATATTTTTACTCGTTGCAAAATCAACAATCCTTTCTCCGTTGTTATTGGATATTGAATGTAGGCTATCTTTACCAATTGTTGGATAGTATATTGCATCATTCCCGATTTTTGCGTTTAAATTACCTAGTAATATTTTGATGTCATGTTGTGGTGTAGCATCATATATAAGGTCTAGCTGTTGATAGAATCCATCTTTTATTTCATCTTCTTTTTCTTCGGTTTCTGCATGCACATTAATTAACGATACATTAAAAAAAATTGTTTTTATTCTAAGTACGCAGATTCTTTCATTAACGGCTTTGAAATCTGGGGTCATTTCTTTTGCTTTTTATCAACGATAAAAGCGACGCCTAATTCGTGAGTTCCGCCATCTTTCCCGCTATATAAGATGCTATGAGTTTTAGTATCCATGATGCCATATATATAGCTGCAATATTTATTTTGTATTTTTCCAGTTCAATTTCCATATTTTTTAGCGCACCTGTTTTATATAGGGTGCGTGCATTCCAGGTTCCAATAGATAAGTAAATGTTTCGTTTTCCGAGTCGTTGCCGTTGTTTCCATCCGATCCGAGGCTTGTTTATGTTTTGAGTCATGATTGATTGAAGTTTCTAGACGTTGTTGTTTTATAAAACAATGCTGTCAACATTGTGTTTAACCCCCTTTAGGATGACCATTAATCAGCCGCCCAATGTGGATACAGACGCCGTTCGTAGCCGCCCAATGTGGGTGCAGACGCTACGGAAATTCATCAAACCTAGGAACTCGAATATGTCAAGTTAGCTTTGGTGAACCCCTCACCTAGTTTAGTCTGTGAGTCGACACAGTGTACCGGGTTGTGGCCGCCACCTTGGAACCATAGGTGAGAGATTAGGATGTCCGGTGGGAACCAATATTTCAGAGTAACCACGTGCCATACGTAGTTCGACTACTCCTAGTAGAGGTGCTATCCCTACCATAACCCTTACAACCCAATAAAGTTTTTAGTCAAATGCAAAATTCAAGGCAAGGCATTAACGGAATTAGGGAGTGACATACCAGAAAATTTTAATGATTTAAAAAAATTGCCAAAGACAAAATGCGGTTGCAAGGATTCGATTGAAGTAATCCAAACAAAATTGAGTAATATAAAGCAAGGTAGTAGACCATTAAGGGAGTTTACTAACGATATAGAGAATTTAATAACTCCTATAACCGATTTGGAGGTCAGTGCACAAAGAGAACATGAAAGAGCCGCTTTGGCAGCAGCAATTTACCGTAGGGGGTTAGCATTTTAAAAAAAGGAGTCAACGAAAGATATTGAATTATTTTGGATAGTGCTTGTCACAAGGATTTCAAAGAAGCAATTCAACATCTATTAGACCCCGATCCACGAAGAAACGAAGTAGTACGATACGTAAATAACAATAATAACAAATTTCAAAACCAAATAAATAACAGATTTAATAATAATAACACTAATAGGAATTTTAACCCAATACAAAATAATAACAATAATTATAAAAATAACACTAACTTCAGAAGATATAATAATAAATACAATAATAGTAATAGAACTATAACAATAATAACAACTACAATAATAATAGTAACAACCATAATAATAACAACTATAATAATAATAATAATTTCAGACTTAATAACAATAGAAATAATTCAAATTATAATAATAATAATAGGAATGGAAATCGAAGTTATATAGGATTTACAAATGTCAATAGAAATAATAACCAAAATTACAACAGAACACCAAATACGACTGTTCCAAATCCCAGAATATTAGCAATATCAGAAAAGGGAAACGAACAACCCATCGAGGGGGAAGTCAACCTATCGGTAGGGGATTACACAATGTAGGCAACATTAATGACGTAATTTTTACAGTAAATATTTCGAATGGACTTTACGTTAATATTAAAACAAATGACATAAATTCAACGTTCTTAATACATACAGGAGCATCAATCTGTACTATTAAAGAAAAAAATTTAGGGGACAGTATAATAAATATAAATATTAAAACAATCATGGAATTTCAGGACACCTCAATAGTTTATGTACTTGTATTAACCAATTAAATTTTCGATCAATAAAAATTGATTATGAGTTTCATTTTGTACAGAATGATTTTCCCGTACCTGTAGATGGTATTTTGGGAGCAAAGTTTTTAAAATTTTATCAAGCTAAAATAAATTTAGAAAAATTTATTCTTGAATTAACTATGAATCATGAACAAATTACTTTACTTTAATATTAAAAGAACTAAACTATGACACATTAAATAATGAGGAAAAAACTTGTGTAGAAAATATATGCACAAGGTTTAATGACATTTTTCATTTAGGCGGAAACGAATTAACAGTAACGCATATAGGTTCCGCAGAAATTAAAATAAAGGATGGAATAAAACCAACATATGTAAAACCATACAGAATACCACATTCACAAAAAAGGACATTCAAGATGAAGTGCAAAAAAATGCTAGATAGCAGAACCATCAGTATCAGCATGGAATTCACCAGTACTAATTGTACCAAAAAAGAAAGATCCTGTCACAGGATTGCAAAAATTTAGAATGGTTATCGATTATCGTAAAGTACATGACAACATAGAGCATGATAAGTTTCCACTACCAAATATTACAGACATTTACGATATGGTAGGAGGAGCAAAATATTTTTCATGCATAGGTCTTACTCAAGGATATTACCAAATGGAATTAGACAAAGACAGTAGAATGTACTGCATTCTCAACAGAAAACGGACATAACAAGATTACCAACGGGACTGAAAATATCACCTAGTGCATTTTCGCATATGATGTCAGGATTGACATACTCAAGATGTTTTGTATATATTGATGACGTAATAATTTTCGGAAACAGTTTAGAAGCTCATAACAAAAATTTAATTGACGTATTTCAAAGACTTAGAGAAGTCAATTTAAAGATACATCCTGGAAAATGTAGTTTTCTAAGAAAGGAAGTTTAATATTTAGGACATATTATTTCAGAGAATGGCATTTTGCCTGATCCATCAAAATCAAACGCAATTAAAGATTTTGCGCAACCTACAAATGCTGATGAAGTCAGAAGATTTGTAGCGTTTGCCAATTATTATAGAAAATTCATACCAAATTTCGATTCAATTGCAATACCACTAAATAAATTGTTAAAAAAAGACGTTACATTTAATTTTACAAAAGACTGTATAGAGCTTTTGAAACTATTAAGGAAATGTTAATAAGTCCAAAAGTTTTACAATTTCCAAATTTTGAAAAAGAATTTATATTAAGAACGGACGTATCAGGTTTCGCTCTAGGAGCAGTACTTTCAAATAACGATGACAGACCTATAGCATACGCTAGTAAAACTTTAAATATAGCAGAAAAGAATTATACTACTACAGAGAAAGAATTATTGGCTATTGTGTGTAGTATTAAACATTATAGACCATATCTATTCGGGCGACGATTTAAAATTTTAACTGACTTTAAAGAACCATCATCAATTTTAAAGAACCATCATCAAGACTAACTAAATTTCGATTACTATTAGAGGAACACAAGTAGAATAAAAATAACATCGGATGATCTCAAAATCTTACTTATAGCGATAACTACAAGATCAAAAACCGAAAATCAAAATGTGACAAATATAAAAGATAATACACAAAAACCAACTGACGAAATTATACAGGAATTATTAAAACCACCACCAGCAGGATTAAAACTCGTTGAGTTAAAAATAGTAGATAGATTAGAAGATGAATTTGAAAAATGGAAAGGAGACATCATTTCAGGTCCAAATAAAATTTTGGCATATATTAAAGATAAGAATTGTTTGTTAATGGTTAAACCAAAAGATAGCACTATTGACCAAACTACAACATTCGGCAGATTGTTGGAGAGGGATTGTTGGATCACTGGTCCATTAAAGATTAAGGAAATTTATATAACTAAAGGAGAAATATTGAAATTAACAGACGGCCGTCGACAGAATAATGTAAATAACATGAAGAAAAAATTGAAGGAGATATTTAAGGGAATGAAATTAAAGATAAACATGATGAGCGATTTAATAAAAATAACAGATGGAGGCATGAAAAAGCTATTACTCAATGATTTCCACATATTACCGACAAGTGGACACGCTGGAATAAATCGTATGATCAAGAACATCAAAAGTAAATATTATTGGACGGGATTACAGGAAGATGTAACAACATTTGTAAAACATTGTGAGACATGTCAGAAAAATAAACATATGAATGTTAGGAAACAACCAATGACTATAATGACTATAACATCAACAAGTGAGACAAGTTTCGAAAAAATTTATGTAGATTTAGTAGGACCATCAGACGTAATGGAAGATGGCTATAAATACATTTTAACCATACAGGATGAGCTTACTAAATTTTTAGAAAATATACCACTTAAAAACAAGGAAGCAAATACCGTAGCAAAAGGACTCGTTGTACACTATATATTAAAATATGGAGTACCGAAGAAGATCGCATCAGATCAAGGAACGGAATTTATGAGCAATGTTTTTAAGGACGCTTGTAAAATGTTAAAAATAGAACAAATGTTTTCCACAGCATATCACCCCGAAAGTATAGGAGCATTAGAAAATTCGCATAAAGTATTAGGAGCTTATCTTAGATCGTATGTATCAAAAAAAGATTCTGATTGGAATGATTGGTTACTATACTACACTTTTTGTTACAATACATCAGTACATTCTGAGATAGAATACACACCATATGAACTAGTATACGGAAAGCAGTGCAAATTACCTTCTAATTTAACGAAAGACGTACAACCAGTATATAATTATGAAGATTATAACACAGACTTGAAAAACAAATTGCAGATAGCACATAGAGATGCTAGAGAAATTTTAGGAAAAAAGAAACTAGGGAGAAAATTTAGATTTGATAGAGAAAATAAAGTAAAAGATAGTACTTACGAGATAGGAAGTTTATTTTTATTAAGAAATGTGAATAGAAAAAAGTTAGATCCGATATATGTAGGCCCATATGAAGTAATAGAGAATAAAGGCGTAAATTGCGAAATTAGAACAGATAAAAAGAAATTAACTGTACATAAAAACAGATTAAAACCCTATTACGTTTATCTGATGATGATATCAGAAAACTAATAGATTATCAAGGGGGAAGGGGACGCCTGGACACCCTAAAATAGAATATAGAATAAAATATAGTATAGATGAATGGAAAAATAGAATAGATAATAAAATATAGTATATAGATAAATGGAAAAATATAATATAGAATAAAATATAGTATAGGTAAATGGAAGAATAGAATATAAAATGATATTTATATATAAAAGAAAAGAATATAGTATAGGTATATATAGTATAGTTCTCAACTAGAACTATATTAGATTATATAAAAAGTAGTATCTAGTAATGTTTCTAATGATAATCAATTAGGAGTAGGATATCATTAAATAAAATTGAATAAAGTATTTTAAAATTATATACTTGAGGAATATATGATATAAAACCATAGGAGAAATATGAAATGAATAAAAAATAAAGGATAAATAAAATTAATGATGTATCGTTTTGAAAAAAATATAATTATATTTAAAAAAAAAAAAATATTACGTACTGTTTTGAAATAAATAAATAAAGAAAAAAAATATTATAAAAAAACAAATAAATCATTATTAAACAATTGAAACTAAAATAAGAAAATTATATGTAAAGAAAATTGTATCTAAAGAAAATTATATGTTAACACTAGAAAGTAGGAATTTACTTAGCGTACATTCCTCCTTTTCCCGTAGGAAGGGTGGTGTGACGTATGCCGCTAAACATATCATGAAAAATATTCATCATATGTTTAGTGTAGGTCAGTATTATATTTTGGTTACAAAATATAAATATGAATATGAGTACAAGCATACGAAACCCTAAATAATAAAAAACACATACACTTGTGTGTTTTTATATATTTACCAATAATGCAACGAGTGCATATGAACTTGCAATAGTCAAAATATTTCGGTAATTGACCTAAACATTCTTAATATTGAAATTCCTAAGAATTTCAATGCTATATATAAATTACTAGTGTTAGCAAATAATTAGTAATAGAATATTAAGGAATTTATATTTGTATTAGTAAATTTTAGGGTATAAAAGAAAGCAATTGAAATTAAATAAAGTTACTTTTTAATTAACAGTCAAACTGATAGTTTCATTTAATTTATCTGCAACTCGCTAAGCAATTAAATTCAACTATCTTGTCCTAACTCCAAATGAGATCAGCTTAAGCTACATACACATTTATAACCAGAGGCCGATAGTGATAAGGTTTTTGGAGTAGGAATCATATAGGTTTTTTAGATAGTCATCATCTATATATATATATATATATATATATATATATATATATATATATATATATATATATATATATATATTATTTTTATTTATTTTATTTTATTCATTAAACAAACAAGGCATTACAAAGATAAATTAAATTTACAATAATTTAAAAAATAATTAAGACTAGATAATATATAAAACTAAAATTAAAATTATATACAGAATACTTATTCATATAATATATAATTATTACGTAATGTAAAGCTAAAATATACTATACAATAACATATAAAAATTTCAAAACAATATTATACAATAAAAAAGTGCATATACCATGTGTGTGTTCATTTCAATATAGATTGTAGGTGTTTTTTGTAATTAAATTTTGAAATAGAGGATGAGTAAAATGCCCCAAATTTGTTGAAAACCTTACAGCATCTATTTATTGGTTCATTTTTACCATATTCCGTACGATGAAAATATTCTAGTAATGGTCTAGTTACTCTCGTATGTCTAGTATCTTCATTTAATTTTATTATACTTGTATAATCTGCATTTTGAAAATCGTATACAATTGATTTATTGTAAGATTTTGAAAAAATGGTATCAGTGGTTGGAACTTCTAGAACTATAGCTGAGTGATGATGGGTGTTTGAGAAAAGATTCTCAACATCACTGGCTGGACCAACAATCACATTGTCATAAGCGTTAGAGAATACAAGAACAAGCCAATTTTCATTATTGTTAGGATTTTGAACAATCTGGTGGAGATCGTTTCCATAAAAAGTATCTAATAGAGCATAGTCTATATCGTCAGAAAAGTTTACTGGAAGTAAGTGTTTGTCTGATTCATCGGCGACAAACGATAGATTTGGGCGATTAAAATCACCGAAAATGAAAATATCGTCCACTTCACTTAACAAAGAGTAAACTGTAAGGAAAGATTTAAAAAATTCACTGTAGACAGTTTCATCAGAAGTAGGTGGGATATATACTACCCCAGTGAAAACATATTTGTTACATAGACGAAATTAAATAAAAGTATGTTCGAAATTTTGTGAAGGGTTGGTTTGAATAATTTCATGAGTTAGTGCGTTACGCAACGTTACTTGCACCACCCACTTATTATTAATATTATTGATCTGCTGATCTGTTGGATCAAAAATTGCATACATTAACAATATGGCGGTTCATTGAACGATTACAACAGGAATTTTAGAGAAAAATGGTTATCAGAATATTTACATCGCTTGCAGCAACATCCAAAAAGGGTTGAAATCAAGGAAAATTTGAAAGTAGGTGATTAATTTTTAATTAAAAATAACAATCTTCTACCAGGTACTGGCTCTTGGGGCGTATTTCCAAAACAAATCTTGGGAGTGACGCGCAGTGCTTGTGGTGACAGTATCAACTGGAAATAATATTATTCAACGTCCTGTACCGAAAATTTGCTCTCTTCCAATAGAAAATCATATTCGATGACACTAAAAATATAGAACAACGTAAATCACAAAAATGTGAAAGAAAACTTCGTAATGGTAAAATTATTAAATCATTGCTTCTTATTACTATGACGATGCTCATAATGCCGTTATCAGCACAAACAACAAGTAAGGATATAGAAATAGTAAAATTTGACGAACATTCTGGTATTTATTTTGAAGATATGGGGCAAATTCAAACAATTACTAGCGAATGGAATATTTACGTATTCTATAATTTAAGCGCTTATTGGAAATAGTTCAACGGATTCCAGCACTATACGAAGGAGATATCATCTATCTGTAATCAAACTCAAGCATTCAACTATTATTGCAAAGCAACAGCAACCGAACTGACGCATAAATGTTCTGGAACAAAATAATGTTATATACAATAAATCGCCACTCAGATACTATAACTAAAAGAGCGAGATCACCATTAGATATAGTTGGAACTGTAGCTAACAAATTGTTCGACGTGTTAGATCAGGATTACGCTAATTATATTAATAATGAGATTAAGAAACTAAATATTAATTAACTTTACTTTTTAGATCTATTGAAAAATCAGACATCAATTGCTGACTCTACGTTAAATAAATATTATGAAAAAAACTGCGGCTGAAGTTACAACGCAATTTGAGGTTATGAATCTACATATGTTGACATCGATGCAATCAATATCAACCAATCACTTAAAAGATACTATGGTTCAGAGTTTTAATTCACTCACTTCATATGTAATTTTACTTATGAGCAACTACGAAAACATACAACGGCAACTCTTAGACGTAGTCTTAGACATCCATCATACTCGAATCAATACACAGTTATTAACACCAAACCAGCTGCAAAAACAAGTGTCAATGATTCAAGGTCACATACCAACAACTTTAACACTACCAGTTGATGATACTTTGGGAATTTATAGATCAATCAAGAGTGACAGACAACGCCATCATAGTCATGGTTAAAGTACCACTGCCAAATAATGAGCACTTCCAACTTTTTAACTATTTTAAGAGACAAATTTTATCCAATTACAGAAGACCAACTTACACACTGTTACCAATCTAAGCAGTCTTTATTCGTGTGTAGCTATGTACATCCTACATACAACAGTCAATCTATGTTGAGTGCTTGCGAGCTAGCATTTTTAAATCATCAAGATTATTCAACACAGTGTAAAGTTCAGAAGATTCAAATACCTAAGCATTAGATTCATCTATCAACATATAATAAATGGGTATATAATCTACCAAATGAAAAGAAAGTAAATATAATATGTGAAAAAACAGTGAATACTGTATCCATTTCTAGTAGTGGTGTTATTCATTTACGTCCACTCTGTTTGATGAAAACTGAATCAATGATACAATACACAATTAACAGTGCATACTAGAACACAAAATTCGTTCATTCCGTCAGTAAAAATGGCGAATTGGATAATGACAAAAACAACAGATCATCGAAAAGATTATAATTTAACATCATAAAATGATTATTCTTCAAATAATCTACAAAAAGAAAATGAAATATTACCAAAATCAACGCTTAGCTCCCACGATATACATCATTATAGCGTAACATATGCAATGATGCTATTAGTAATCATTGGTGGACTTGCAAGTTGGTGGAGACAAAATAAGCAATCATATACACCTTGTCCAAAACCTAGAAACTTGCATCGAAAGGAGAATGTGGATAACAACTCCACAATTAGATGAGATACCAAAATAATAATTTATATTTTTAAATTTAATTTGTACGTTGGTTTATAAAAATGTCTTAATTTTTGAATATTAATTAACTGACAGTTTTTGAAAAATTTTTGACAAATTTTTAATTTTTTATAATGCAGGTTTAATGATTCTTTTTAACTTACAGTAACCTTTTATAATTAAATTTTTATCATGACTATCAAATGATTAATTTAAATTTATATTGAATTTTGGATAATGTATGTTGTCTCTGTACTATGAATCAATTTTGCCCTCGGGAGAATGTTAAATAAGTTGATTAATTAAATAATAATTTTTAAATTATAATATATTTCTGTTCCCACAAAATATATTAAATATATAATTCTTAAGTATTCAATTACAGTTTTCTATGAGACAATTTTATTTATTGTATTCACACGCAATCAGCTTATTTAGCATATTATTAATTTTAAGTTTTATCATTTTATAATAATTTTAAGCATTTTATAATTATTTATTCAGAGATAAGAGAATTTTTTATTTTATTAAATGCTTCTATGGCATTATCGTTCAAACATAATATTTTGTTTTTGGAGGTAGTTTTGGACACTCGTCCATCTTCTCTTCTTAAGAGCGAAGTTATGGGCTTCGCTAGCTTAGCATAATCTTTTATAAAACGTCGGTAGTAACCGGACATACCAAGAAAAGATCTAAGATCCTTTAAACTTCGTGGAAAAGCTAATTCAGAAATTGCTTGTATTTTTTTGAATAAGCTCGAATGCTATCTGTGGAAATTATAAATCCGAGAAATTCTACTTCCGTTTTTAGAAACTAACATTTATTCAATTGGATTTTTATGTTTGCTGCTTCAAGGGTTTTGAAGACAATTTCTAAATTTCTAAAATGTACTTTTTCATCCTTGCCAAATATCACGATATCGGCCATGTAAACATAATATATTTTTCCGATATAATCTCTAAGGATGTCATCTAAAGTTCTTGAAAATATGGATGGAGAATTTTTTAGAGCAAACGGTAAGCGTGTAAATTCATATTTACCGTTATTAACTGAAAAAGCTGTGTTCTCAATGTCAGATTTTTTTAACGGAATTTCATGGAAGCCGCTTTTGAGATCAATAATTGTAAAATATTTGTTTTGGCTTAAGTTACCTAATACTTAATTAATTTCAGGGATTGGATATCTATCTGCAATTGTTACAGTATTTAATTTCCGGTAATCAATAACCATTCTATATTTTTTTTTCGGCTGATGCGAAAAATTTAAATGAGATGTTCGAATATCAATTGTATTTATAGATTCGGATGAACGTTGTTTTAAAGGTATTGTTATTGTAATATTAGGTTTGATAGTCACATAATTTTTTTCAGTATGAATAATAGCACCTAATTTTTTAAGACTATCATTTCCAATTATGCCATCGAAAGATATAAGATTTGGTAGTATAAAAATTTGTAATTTCTCAGTTTCAGGTCCAAATAAGTTAAGTAAACAATGATAAGAAATTTTAGTATTACCACTAACAGAATGAGCATAGAAAGTTTTTTTTTTTAATAATGGATTTCTAACATAACGTCGTTGAATATAGTTTTTATTTGAACCTGTATCTATTAAAAACTTTAGTAGCAACCTGCTCTTCGCTCTATATTCGAAGTATGGCAGCGAAGAGCGCATTAATCTAAAAAATAAAACTCATCTAGATTATCTAATAGTCCATCCCCTGTTCATATTGGAGGTTCGGTGTATTCATTTAAAGTTTGATCGAAATTTTGATCATAATTTGCAATTGCTTCATCATATTTATTTCCATCAATTTTTGATTGAGCAATATTTGTCTCAGTATTAAAAAATTTCTGATATTTATTCTGGCTATTAATTTGTTGAGATGGTGGTCTCTTATTTTGATATTAGTTTTGACTATTTTTATAATTAGCATTACGAGAATGTATTGATCTGTCAACTTCCATTGGTTCTGATTTTAGAAATTGTTTCGGAAATGATAAGTTTTGATTTCTAAATGGTGATGAATTAACTTGATGAGGATGTTGATTATGATTTGGTCTAGAGAATCGTTGTGGATTATGTAGTATTTCATGATAAAAATTATTTCTTTTTCACTTAAAAATAATAAATTATTTTTATTAGGTGGAATCGGTGATGTTTTATTATATAGAACACTTCTTATTCCATTACTATGCTGAATTCGATAATCTATATTTTCCAATTTCATACATAAATGTAGCGCCTGTGGTAAGTTTATGGGTTCTTTCATACTAAGCAAACGCGGAAGGTCTCCCTTAAGTCCTCATACAAAAGTATCAAGGGCTTTGTCACGATATGTTTTATTCATAATATTAAGTGATTCTTCACTCATTTCCATGGAAGCTAATTTGTTTAATATAAGAGAAAGATGATGGTAAACAATCTGATAAAAATCAGGGATTGTCTCATTTTTTTGTACTAATGTTGTCATTTGGTATTCTAACGTACCAATATCTCTTTTATCTGCGTAGTGCAGGGTAAGACAATTGGAAATATTTTCCCAATTAAGAAGCGTGTTATAAGATTCAAGAATAATATCGGCATCGCCAACTATTTTATTTCTAACCATAATACCATAATATTTAGCAGATTCTCTAAAATGTTCGTGGTTTTTTAATATTCGATCGACGCTTTTTTCCAAGAACTAAACTGTGCAAGTTGGCCAGAAAATTTTCGCAAGCTTTTAAATTCTCGCAAGCTGGTCTACAATGTCTACCTCATTGTTGACGTGTTGTTCTGGATTCTGTATAGAATCACTAATACTTTTACTTTGGTCTTTTATTATTTGTAATATTAAATTTTTTAAATCGTTTAAGTCAAAAGTTTCAGAAAAAAAATTTATATTTGAGATTAATTGCCTTATTTTATAAATAAGTTTATTTTTATATTGTTAATATATCTATTACGATTAAATAGATCTTTAAATATTGTTTTATGATTTATTATTATGATGACAAAAAAAATATATTTAAATATATTTAATTTGTTTTGTCATTTATTACAATTTGATTATGATAATAAAAGTTTATTTAAATATCTTATATTTTATTTATTTTTTGTAATCGATATATTTGAATTTATTCAAATTTTATTGTAGTTTTGAAAGAATTGTTGTTTATTTTTTAATTAAATTATAATAATTTTAATTTGATATTATTAGATTTCAAAAACAATTCTTTAGTATAAATTTTAGTATTTATTTATTTATGGTTAAAATAATATTTTTAATTATTATTTTTCAATAAAAGAAGATTTATTATTATTTATACAATATTTAACTTTACTCTATTAAAATTGAAAAAGAGTGCTTTACTATAAATTTTAATTTTTAATTTATTAAAGTTTAATAAAATAATATTTCTTAATTATTACTTTTCAATAAAATAATATTTTCTTTTACTACACAAATTAAATTTTATCAAAATCGAAACTTTTGAAGATTCTTAATATTTTTTATTTATTTATTTTATAAAATAATATATTTTTTAATTTAGTTTAATTTATAAAAAAATCAATTTGTATTTTTATAATTTTAGTATTTTAAAACTTACATAAAAATTGACGAAATGGTGAACATTTGATTTATTTATTTTTTTCTGGATCGGTGATTGATGATATCTTCGGTGGTTAGGCTGTTGAAGAATATTTTTTGTTGATACAATTTACTCAGCAACTCTGTTTTACCAAATGTGGTTACTTCGGGGCCTTGTTTCCTAGATATTAATTCACTTTCACTTCTGCTAATACAATCAATTAATGAAGTTTTATTCGTTATTGTTTAGTACAATTGTTCAATTAACTTCCTTAATTGAATTCACAATAAATATTTTTTTTTAGTGCCTTTATATTTTCTAATTACTGGTTTATGTAAAAGAAAATATTGGAAATTAATTGTTAATTGACTATAATATATTTAAAAAAAAAAAAAAAAAATATTATATTTATTTTTGTATTAACAACCGGTCCCAGCTCGGGCGCCATTTAATTTTCTATTAGTTATTTTATTTAAAGAAAACAAATTATTACATTTAAATTTTAATATTTTATTTTAATTATTTGTTCTTTGATGTTTTTACAATGAATTCGGAATTAGAACTAAACTTATAAATTATTTAAAGTAATACATTTTTTAACATTTTTTATGGGAATAATTATATCTGAATGCAGTGTCATCAAAAAGTTGTGGGAACGACAAAAATAAATTTAATTATGTGTAGGAAAGCTATGAGAACAAGTTTATGATAAGAAAAGGTGTAGGATAACTATAGGAAATAAATTTATGAAAATTTTGTTACACGTGTAGTTAATTTATATACATTCTTCATTGACAGTAAATTTTTCGGAAATTAGTTTAATTTCTACAGAAGTTTTTTTAATTTCATTTTCAATAGGGTGGATTTGATTAATTAAAATTTCATGAGATGTAGGGTCGAAATTATTCAAAATTTTATTACTTTTCGAAAAATGTTTGTTAACGTCAAAGCCATTACCGGCGATGGAACAAGTATTATTATCAATATTTTTGTCAATTTGTTCAGAAATACCGAACAAGTCAGTAACATAATTTGATAGCAAACCGATTTTATTTTCCATACTGAAACACCGGCTAATATTCTGCTGTACAGTGGTCTTTACCGAATCAAGATTCAATTATTTCATTGTTACGATTAGAACTGAAATAATGTTACTATTTTTGAAATCACCACAAATAAAAGGTTTTTAGAAAAATCCATTCTTTTAGCAAAATCCTTGTTGATACTATCTAAGCAGAACTACTAATGAAACTATTAAAAAAACAGCATTTAAAATCCATTACGATTGGAAAAACAAAACCCAAGTTATGTATGATGTAAAATAAAAAACGTTTCTCCTTTTTTTTTAGATCTTGTTTATTTAAACTCTCGAATCAGACTAACTTTTTGTTAGATTTAAATATAATTAGAACTCTACTTGATATTATTTTTATGCTTAGCTTAGTGACAATTATTATCAGAATTTATATTTTAGTTTTAAAATAATTATAATTAAATTTAGTAATATGATATTTAAGTAGATAAAGTTTTCTAATTTAAAAATATTAAAATTGTGTGAGAAAATTATTATTATTAAAAATACATAAATTGCAATTATTCATTGTGGGAAAATAATTATTATTATAAATATGTATATCATGATATAACTCCTCCATCCTAAGAGAAGTCCCATGGGACTGATTGATTTACTCATCTTCATCTTCGGTTGGATAAGTGTGATATTGTTCTGTTTTCGTCCTATGTGCAGGTTTAGGTTTTTCTTTTGATGACGTTTTCTTAATTTTGAATTGTGTTGTTTTGCATAAATAGATAGTCACAATAATAAATATAGTTATTAAAAGGCCACTAGTTGGGATGATCCATGCGTAATATGAATAAGTTGGAATGTTTTTTAATAGTGTACTGCGAATAAATTGTTGTTCCTTTTGAAGTTTGTGTATTTGTTTTAATGATATGTCGTGAAGTTCTAGTTGCTGATCTTGATATAAAGGAGCTTTAAATGTTTTTATTGATGGTAAAAGGAGAGGCTGTCCAATGATAGTTTCTTCTTTGCTTATGTAAAAATTATTAGGTGTTTGAAAACTGCAATTAATAGGTAACTCAATCAAATAAGACCCTTGAAGAGTAGTTAAATCTGTTTTTGTACAAGTTAATTTTAATTTTGTTTCTTTTGGAAAGACTGCAATATAATATGAAGCTGATATTTCTTCGATCATTTCTTGATGTATCACAACAGGAATTGGTTGGCAAACTGCAGAGTGTGAATTTTGAAGTTGAAGCATTTCATTCACACAGTCTTTTTCTTTCGGTTCTTTGAATGATTGTTTTTGTGTGCAATAGTATATTGTATGGATGTTTCTGCATTCATCATCTTCGTACTGGTAACTATTATTACTAATTATCAGATAGGGTTTGGTAGGAATTAGGACAGTGTTATTTTTATTAGGTATAGGAAAAAGATGGTAGTAGGAAAAAATTTCGGGATACATTATAGGGAAATGGATTATAAAAACAATTCTATCATTAGAGTAATAAGATTCGACTTCAATTATTTCATAATATTTATGAATATTAGAGAAATCATTTCCGAAAAGCAACTCTTTTGTTGTATAAAATGAAAGTAATTTACCAATAATAAATTTTAAATCTTCAATTTTCAAGATACTACCGTGAAATAATTTAAGTCTAGCGAAAGTTATAGCATTATCCAAATTATTTAAAGTATGTAGCATTATATTAATAATTGAGTTAATTTCGTCTAAAGCATTTTTTGTTGCCACATAAGAAATGAATGACTGTTGGTTGTTTGTTTGAAGGTCGTTAAGCTTAGCTGCAATCAAGTTTTCGTTTTGTTTTATTAAAGTTAAAGTATCATTATAATCATCAAGAATTTTAGTTGATAATGAAATTTGTTTGTCTAATATATTTACAATATTGACTTCATTGGAATGTAGATTTCGGATAGCTTCGTCATAACGTTTTCCATCAGCAGCATCTAAATTTCCTGTTATAGTTTTAAAAATACTTCCGATTCCGTTAAATAATCCTCTTTTTATTCTTTTATTAAAGTGAAATGAATTAAGTTTTTCTTTGACTAGATTAATTTGAAATTGGACTAAATTGTTGAGATTTTGCAATTCATGAATGTAGGATTCGTTACGTTTTTTAATAATTTCTTCTTTGATAGATTGATATTGTTGTGTAATTTTAATTAGCTCATCTTCAATCGGTTTAAGATCAAAATAATGAATAAATGAATGAGAGCTGGCTTTTAGTTTTGCGTTGCCTATTTGAAAAGGTAAAATTCCAGGATTTAAATCCAAATTTGTTAACTTAATTTCACGATTCATCAGGACTACGGGTACGGCAAGCAGAATTCTGTAAAGGAATAGTTTTTTGGTTATTTAACGGTCTTTTTAAATTGTTTTTGTTTAAACGTGGATTTATTTTGTTACAAGCTCTGGTTTTATGGTAAGCTAGAGTACCCGGTTCATACGAAATAGGATCTTCTCTATTTTCATTACGGTTTAGTATATAGCTTTGT
The DNA here is from genome assembly GCA_963920725.1 of Rhamphomyia laevipes. Classification (NCBI taxonomy): domain Eukaryota; kingdom Metazoa; phylum Arthropoda; class Insecta; order Diptera; family Empididae; genus Rhamphomyia; species Rhamphomyia laevipes. The sequence continues at coordinate 41,077,462 of OY987255.1, read as the reverse complement.
TTTTGGCTTAAAATATTTTGACTAAGATTCTTATAAATTTCTTTTGCATATTCTTTATGTTGATTTATGTAATTTGAACAAGAGTTTTTATTAACATCTATATTAAAAGGATTATTAGAATCTAAATGACCATTAATGATATCTATGGGACGGTGTTTTGTAGCTGAATGGATAGAGTAATTATACCCAAGAATAGCATATGGCATTTGATCTAGAATATTTAGTTCTTTTTTTGTTTCGTTAATAATTCTTAAGTGCTCTATAATTGTTGAGTGAAATCTTTCTATAGGGCTATTAGAATTTGGATTTAAAGGTGTTATATAGCGAGTATCTATTTTATGTAAAGCAGTAAAATCTTTAATAATGTTATTATTAAGTTCAGTACTATTGTCGAAGGTTATTAACATTGGGGATCCGTGATGAGTCATAAATATAATTAACGCTTTCGCCACATGAATTGCAGTTAATGCATTTAACGGATAAGCTTGTGCGTATTTTGAAAAAACATCTATTATAGTAAGAAATTTCTGATTTTTTATTGTAAAAGTATCGACATGCAAGATTTCGAACGGTTTAGAAGGTGTTGGTGAAAATTCAAATTTTTGGTTTTGAGGATTACGATCGTATTTCATCATTTGGCATAAAGAACAGTTATTAATAAAATTTGATACAGTGCTTCTTATGTTCGGCCAGTAATACTGCTTTTTTATCTGTGATTCTGTTTCGATTATTCCACGATGATTGGTTTTGCCTTTGTGATATAATTTTATTATTTGTTGTTGTGATTCTAGTGTTTTTAAATCTTCTAAAATTTCATTGCAAAGTATTATTTTGAATGCCAAATTAGTAAAAGTTTCTTTAAGTATATTACAAAATCTAGGAATGTATTTCTTTTTATCTAAATTAACTGCAAAAGTTTTATTAAGAGTTGTGAATTCTTTAAAAGTTTTGACTATTTCGTTTTCAAAATTATTCTCAGATATTTCTATAATTGTTCTAGTTTTGGTCCCGAATAAACGAACGATTTTTGGTAATTTAGGAGAGTGAAGGACTAGTTTAAAAAAAATTGATTTTGAAAAAAATTAATTGGTGTTTCAGAAATATTTAGTTCTAAAATTGGATTTTCTAAGCTTGAGTGAACAGTTTCGTCCTCTTCAGATGGATAGTCTAATTCTGAATCAATATCGTTAATATCGGGGTTTTCAGTAATATTACCTTGGATTGAGTAAGCGTCTGTATTTGATGGCTCATCATTAGTATTAATTTCATTTATTTTAATTCTTGAAAGTGTGTCGGCATTTGCATTAAGCGAACCTTTTTTATATATGATCGAGTAATCAAATTCTTCGAGCTTAAGACGACATCTCGTAAGTCGAGCATTTGGATCTTTTATTGAAAATAGCCAATGAAGAGGTTTATGGTCTGAATAAATATAGGATTTTTTACCATATAAATATGGACGGAAATATTTTGTAGCCCACACAATACTGAGAAGTTCGCGTTCAATAGTACTATAGTTTTGTTCAGCTTCATTAAGTGTTCGGGAAGCATAACCTAATGGTTTATCTCTACCTAATGGTCCTTGGGATAGGACAGCACCTAAAGCAAATTGGCTTGCGTCAGTTGTCAAATTGAAAGGAACTGAAAAATCTGGATATTGCAAAATTGGTTCGTTTATTAAAAGTTCCTTACAAGATTCAAAGCTTTGGATATATTCAGCGTTATAATCTATTTTTGCACCTTTTTTCAAGCATAGAGTCATTGGTTTAGTTATTTTAGCAAAATCGGGGATAAATTTTCTATAATAGCCCAGTAGCCCTAAAAAGCTTTTAATTTCTCTAGTTGTTTTTGGAATAGGATAGTTATTTATTGCTTTAATTTTGTCGGGATTCGGTTTTATACCTTCTGGTGTAATTATATGACCCAAATAAGAAGTTTTTTTTTCGAGAAATTCCGACTTATCTAATTGTATTTTAAAATTTGATTCACGCAACCGTTGAAATACTTTTTTAAGATTGCATATGTGTTCTTGGAGTGATGTAGAGAAAACGATTATGTCATCTAGATAAACTAAACATATGACATTTTGTAGCCCTCTTAAAATGTTGTCCATAACCCTTTGAAATGTAGAAGGAGCATTTTTCAGCCCAAACGGCATTCTCAAAAATTCGTATTTACCATTTTCTACATTAAAAGCGGTTTTTTGTACACTATCAGGATGCATTTGAATTTGATGAAAACCGCTCGCTAGGTCTATGGTAGTAAAGTAATTACATTTACCAAGTTTATCAAGAACATCTGATATGTTGGGTATGGGGTATCGATCGTCAATAGTTTTTTCATTTACATGGCGGTAGTCTACAACAATACGCCATTTCTTTTTACCAGATGCATCTGCTTTTTTTGGTACGATCCAAATAGGAGATGACCAAGGTGAATTACTTGGTCTTATAATATTTTGTTCTAGCATTGTTTGGATTTGCCTTTCAACTTCTGCTTTGTGAACGAATGGATATCGATAATTTTTTTTATGAACAGGTAGTTCATCTTTAGTATTTATTTTATGCTTAACTTGATTAGTAAATGATAATGAATTTTCATCGGTATGAAATATATCTGAATATTTTTTACATATAGAAATTATTTCTGATTTTTCCTCCGAATTTAAATGATCAGTGCGAATCAAATTTTCAATATCATTTTTAACAGTATTTTTACTATTTAATTCTTCACATCTTAAATGGTAATACTCAAAATTATTAGAAAGTTGAAAACTTTTTATTGGGTATAATAACGTAAAATTTATACTATCTGCCGATTTGTTGTGGATTTCAATATTTGCGAATCCATCTATAGATTTAGTCAAGATTTCTGGTATAAAACAATTTTGAATTATTTGTGAAGGAATTAATATTTCACCGGATTCTGTAGTTACAGGTATTTTCAATTTTGAAATTGTGTTACCAGGAAGTAATTTTTCAACAAGAACATTTGTAGTTGTTGTAAGAAACTGTATAGGAATTTGTGAATTTTAAGTTGACATTTGTAAATTTTGGAAGTCTAATTGAATATTAAGTAATCGAATAAGGTCAATTCCAATTAATCCGTCAAAAACATTATGAAATTTATAAGCATAAAATTTAACATTTATATCTTCATTAAATTCACAAAAAAGTGGAAAGGTAGCAGAAGTTGTATGTTTTGAAGAAGCAAAAGAAGTTGAAACAATAAAGGGATCAGAAATTTTGAATTTAGAGTAATATTTATCGATAATTTCAGGATCAAGAAAGGATTTGGTTGCTCCTGTATCAATTAAAAGGGGGATTACTAATCGAAATATAAGGAAGTTGTCTTTTATGGAATGAATTATTAAATTCTATTATGTTTCCGGGGATTGGATTTGATCCGCGTGAAAATCCTGAAAATTTAAAGCTTCTACATATTCATCTTCGTGATTGTTAAAATTGGTTTCCACAGAGCTTGGAATTTGATCGTATTTTTGTTCAGTATTATAAATTTCTTCAGACCGCATGTTTGACGTATAAGGTCTATTCGTAGCACCAGTTTGCCTAGTGCTAATACTCATAGGAGTGGGTTTGCTTTGATTTGGAAAATTGTTTGGTTTTCTTACACTACGCGATTGTCCAAAAACTTCTTCGTGTGTTGGGTATCTATTAGGTTGTGGGTGGTAGTTAGCAAATTGCGTATCACCATCTAGAGTTAGATTGTAAATTTGAATTTGGTGAAAAATTATTGTTTCGAAAAGCATTAGGGTTTTGAGATTTTACCTGATTAGAATAAAAATTTGAATAATGATTTTGTTGAGGATTCAAGTTATTATTTTGTTGTGATTGGTATTGGTAATTTGGATTTCGATTTTGAGTATTGAAAGGAATATTGTTTCTATTCGAAAAATTACGCTTTACATTAATTGTATTTGAGCTTGAATTTGCATTTTGCATATACCTGATGCTATCTTCTTTTTGAATAAAGTTGATCGCTTCAAGCAAAGTTTTACGAACCATTCTGCCGTAAGGTTCTCTTAATCCTGCCAAAAATACCACCAATCCTTGCTCATTATACATATTTTGCTTAAATTTACGTATTTCGATTTGTTTTTCATGAATTGCCAGGTAGTTTGAGATAGTGCTTAATATTTTACGCATTCTATCATAAAATTGATTGGGAGACTCACTGTATTTTTGTCTCATATTATTTAAATCGAAAGACAAACAACTTTCATTTCGTGGGTCACTAAAATTTCTGGTTAATTCAGTTTTAATATCTTCTATATTACTTGCACAGCTAATATTAATAACCTCTCTTGCAGGCCCTTTTAATTTACTAATTATAGTTCGGTAAATTACAACATTTTGATAGTTATTCAAATTTTTGTCATCATAAAAATGCAATAGAATACTATCTATACTTTCTAAAAAAAAATTCAGTTCATTAACATTTCCATAAAATTCTGGAATTGTTTCAGCATGAACTTTTAAAAAATTTAGAATTGTACTTTCTTGATCCGGCATTTTCTCTTTATTACTTTTTATTATACGAGTATCTTTTAAATTATTCAAAGAACAAATATTTAAATTTTCCGTAATCAAATCTATATCTAGCTCTAAATTATTGCCGTTTTCACAGAAGGATTTGGATGATTCAGAGGATATAGAGGGAACTGACATTAGATAATAATATAGCTAATAAAAATTTTGTTACTCACAGAAAAACTGTTGAAAACATCACGATCGAAGTTACAAAATTCTGATGAGTTTGTAGAGTCTTGAAGTTTGATTGCTTAGCACTTATTATTTTAGCACTTTTATTAATTATTGTTTATATTGGAATATTTTTTATTTTTTTTTAAAAAAAACTTTTTTTTTTTTTGTGTTTATATAAAAATTTATATATTGGAATATTTTTTATTTTTTTTTTAAAAAAAACTTTTTTTTTTTTTGTGTTTATATAAAAATTTATATATTGGAATATTTTTTATTTTTTTTAAAAAAAAACTTTTTTTTTTTGTGTTTATATAAAAATTTATAATATTTTTTTTCTATTTATAAACGATTTTGTAAAAAAAATTATTTTATATATTTCTTTTTTTTATAAAAATTTAAACATTTATTTTACTTCCACAAAAATGTTATAGTTCGTAAGTTCACTGTGTTCACTTGTTGCCTAACTATCAAAATAGAAAAGTTCTCTTCGATAGAAAACTTTGCAACAAGATTACCGACTGCGCCAGTTATGTATGATGTAAAATAAAAAACGTTTCTCCTTTTTTTTAGATCTTGTTTATTTAAACTCTCGAATCAGACTAACTTTTTGTTAGATTTAAATATAATTAGAACTCTACTTGATATTATTTTTATGCTTAGCTTAGTGACAATTATTATCAGAATTTATATTTTAGTTTTAAAATAATTATAATTAAATTTAGTAATATGATATTTAAGTAGATAAAGTTTTCTAATTTAAAAATATTAAAATTGTGTGAGAAAATTATTATTATTAAAAATACATAAATTGCAATTATTCATTGTGGGAAAATAATTATTATTATAAATATGTATATCATGATATAACTCCCATAAATAAATAAAATTGATTATAACAACCTCCACGAAAAGGATAAATATTTCAATAAATTATCGCGACTGCACAAGGGTTAATATTATTTCTAAATAAAATAAATAAATATTTAGAATAGACACTTTTGTTTAGAATAAAAACTCAAAAATTACGAACAAAAATTTATAAAATTTAAATTATAGTTTTTAGTCAAAGTAAAAAACACGTCACACACAATTGATGATGTCGAGAGCATAATCATCATACTTTTGCTTGAAATGTAAGATAACAGCTGTTGCTGATGATACTGGTTTATCTTACTCTAGTAGCAATCTATTTCGAATATTTACTGATGTCATCTATGATTTGAAAATTTCCACGTTAGTGGTTTCAAAAGCATAAATTAATTATCGGCAACAAAAAAAATGCATGCTTTTTAAGTGACCAACTTCCATTGCATTAAGACTGTTAGACACGAATTCCGTTAAATTAGTGGTCGTCTATCTGCCCTTCAAAAATCCGTGTCGTTTAGGTGAAATCAGGGATTTACAGTGAAAACAATACTCTCAAAAAGTTTAGGAACGCAGGACAGCTTGGCTATGGGCCTATAGTTGCAAATTTCAGTTTTACAGCCCTTTTTATGTACGGGGATAATAAAAGAATCGTTCCAAAAACTTAAAAATATCCCCACTGACATAGATTTATTGAAAAGTGCTGTGAGAGGCTGTGTAAGGCTATCGCTGCATTTCTTTAAAACAATTGTCTGACAGTGGCGAACCGTCTAAGTAAGCAGGCTAAGCTCTGCTGCCCAGCGAATATTTGATACAATTTCAAAAATATTTTAAATTTTAAAATTAAAAAAAAAAATATTTTCCAAATTTGGAAATTATATATTTGAGTTTTTCTAATTATTTTGTATTCAAATTATTATTTATAAAATGGTATACTTTTAGGCGCAACAAAAGAAGGTACCAGCAAAATTTTTTTTGCAAAGTCAAGCAGAAAAATCTCTGCTGTTGCTTATATTGGTGTGGGATTATTTTGTGTTACCGATTGTTATGCAATTGAGTATAAGAGAGTTTAAAAATATCATATAAATTTGTTTATGGAAAAGCAGAAATATTTCTGCTTTTTAATAGAAAAGTACCGATTGTTTGTTATGCTATTTAGTATATAAGAAAGCTAAATATCACAAATTTGGTTATGGAAAACAGAAATATTTCTGCTTTTGGAAATCGCAAAAAGCTATTTTTGTTTGACTATTTTTTTTTCGTTTTGATATTTTACAATTTTTTTAAAGTTAATATTTTATTTTAGTACATAATTTTATTTAAAAAGTAAGTGGAAAAGTGTGAAATTGACATTATTGTATTATTATTAAAATTGACATTATTGTATTATTATTAAAAAAAATGAATTAAAAGATGACTTGCCTGAAATTTTTAAATAATGTAGTTGCTATACCACCATATACTACCTCATCTGTCGAGAGATCATTTTCAACTCTCAAATGTATTAAAACGTATTCAAGAAATACTACAGGATAAGATAGACTTGCATTATTGACGTTACTTTCAATAGAACTGGATTTATTAATAGAACTTAAAACTAAACCAGATTTTTATAATAATATAATAAAAAATTCTGCACAAAAAATCGTAGAATTAATTTAATTTATGTATAAATAAATGCAAAAAAAAATCATTTGTATTATCTTATTTTTTTAATAATTTCTGCTTGCCTAGATGCAAAAGTCACCGCTCGCCACTGCTGGCAGATCGTCAGGACCAGATGAGTAATCATCTTTTAAATTGAAAATTTTATCAACCATCGTTTCTAAATTAATATTTACACTTACTAAAGATGTTTGAGCATTATTATTTAAATAAGAAAAGTAATTAACGTCTGGCACAAAATCATTATCATTAAAAGCTTGAGTAAAAAAATCAGTGAAGTGATTAGAAACAACTTCGGGATCATTTGATGGATGATTATCATATTTTAATGTGGAAGGGTACCCGTCAGATTTCCTTTTAATATTAATAAATTTCCAGAATTTTTTCGGATCTGAAATAATGTCAACTTGCATTTGACTTATATTATTATCATATAGATCTTTAGATAACACGGAAAATTTGTCAGATACGCTAACATATTCCGAAAAAACACAGTCCGACCCAGTTGTTAGAAACTTACGCCATAATTTATTCCTATTATTTCGTAATGAGCGAAGTTCATTATTGTACCATGGAGGCGAAGAAATAAAGTTTTTTTGGATGTAAATTGGAACTGATAGTTCTATGCACTCAAAAATTAGAGCATAAAAATTAGAAATCATTAAATCAGTGTTATCATTAGAATTAAAAATTATATCAAAATTGACATTACTAAGTAAAAAATTTAATTTATCAAAATCAGTTTTACGAAAATTGAAACGATAAGGATTACCATTATTATTATTATTATCATTTGTAATGTATACACATTACCGCGATTTAATTTATACTAAACTTCTTTTATTTTAATATCATACGATCATACGATGATATAAAACAATGTAAAAACAATATATATGAAAACTATTATATTTTTAGTGTTAAGAAATTTAATTGTAATAATTAGTTTATAAGTATTAATAATTGAATTATATAAAATTACTAGTTATTTTTTAATTGTATTAGTAAGTAAGGAACCATATATAAAGGGTCGAAAAATTGAAATAAATTAGAATCAAACTTGCATTCTCATATTTCATTTCGGCTTGCTTAAGCCTTTCAATTATAAGCATTTGTTGGCTTCCAAAGCCTTTAAAAATATTGGAATTACAGAAAAGGCTTCCGCGCCAAATAACACGGATTTAAGGCTAGTATAGCCAAGACCAAAAAGCAAACCTTTGCTTCTTAAATAATAAAGGTAACGTAGGCAATTAACTTTGCCATATTCGAAGGCCATAGAGAAATATATAAATATGTTTAATATCTTTATATATATCCAACTTTTTTATATTACATGGCGATCCTGCCCGTGATCCAATATACAGATGGACACGAAGAAAATTTCTTTGGAAGAGTATAGAAGGCGGCAAAAATCAAAAACTACAGAAAACAACAACAACAAAACTACAGAAAACAACAACAACGCCCAGCAGCAACAAAAACGCAAACGAGGTGGTAAGCTGGTACACTACAGAAAACAGCTGGCGCAATTGTATAATATATTAGAAAAATCAACAGAGAAGAAACAACGAAGCACAATAATAACTGAGATACAGCGATTAAAACAAGATAGACATTTACACAAAACATCGAACAAAATAAATAAATTGTTCAACAAAAATTTTAAATTGATAGAAAAAACTATTGAAAATAAAAATAAATAATAATAAATTTCAAAATAAATTAAAAATAAAAGATGAATTTGTAAAAATTAAATAATTAAAATTGAAAAATTAAAACTGAAAATTAAATTAACATATATATTGAATTTGTAAAAATTAAAAAATTGAATTAAAAAAAATTATTAAAAATGAAAATCGAAAAATTAATTTAAAAAATAAAAATTAAAATTGTAACAGACAAAACACAAAATTAATTTTAAGTAGATTTAAATTTATTTTGTAATAAACTAAAAAATAATAATATTGTATTATATTCACAAAATAAAAGAAGTATAAATTTTGCACACACATATACATATACAGAATATTTCACTTTATCCAATTAGTAATTATTATTATGAAATTTGTTTTGTAAACAAAACAAAAAAAAAAAAAAATTTTTTGACATTTTGCGATTTTGTTTTTAAAAATATCACCCCAATAACTATTTTTAAAATATTTTCGAAAAACCAATTTTTCGAATATATTGTTTTTTTTTATCTTCGAAAAATATTTTAGATTGCTTATAGACAGAAATATTTAGTTAAATGATAATCATGATTTGAGATTTTAATGGCAGATGAACATTTCAAAGTATATATAAAAGATTTAGAAGAGCTGAAAGCAAATCTAAAAACTGAATATACAGATGAAGAAATTACGGTAGAATTAGAAAAAATAAATAATTATAAAGCACAATACATTCAAGAATTAAGAGATTCAGACATTAGTAGCGGTAAACGTAATTTACAAGAAGAATATCTTGTAATATATAGACAAATAAAATCACATTTAACATATATTTTAGAACAAAAAATGGAGTTTAATATAGCAAATTCAAATAAAATTATCCCAATTTTTGATGGTTCACATGAACAAATTCAAGAATTTTTAAATATTGTTGCGTATATTTATGAAGTAACTAAAGATGCTGATCGCGAAAAACTCATTAAATTTATTTATACTATCAAAATTTCACAAAAAGTTAAAAATAAATTAATTAATGAGAAAAATCCCAAAACAAATGATGATTTAAAAATTATTTTAAATAAAAATTTTACTAATACTAGAACAAAGTGGAACCAGAGCAACATACATTTCTCCAATATGTTGCTCTGGTTCCACTTCGTAGATCTAGCTCTTTCAATATCCATATAAAAACTTCTTTATTGACGCGAAACTTTTAAGAAATCTGTAAGAAATATTATTAAAATTAAAATTGGTTATAGTGTTACATTAATTTTAAAATTTTACATATAACTTGGCAACTCAAGTGGATTGCACTATCTCGCAAATTTCTTCTTATAATAAGCTGCAACTTTAAATATTCTTGGCAGTGAAGGCTACCAAAGAAAAGTAGGAGCAGATTGGGTTGCTCCAATGGCTCAAAGATCAGTTTGTATAATAAATACAAATGTAATTGAAGTAATGGAACGAAAGCTGTGTATTAAAATTATTACTACCACAAATAGAGAATTAAGAAAGTTGTATTTTTTTGAAAAATATGGATTTCCAGGAGGTAAAAGTTATTGGTTAAAATTTCGGACCGCTTGCTCCATTTTATATACACATTCAAATTTATTCTCAATATAGAAAAAATTGAACATGAGCTAGCTCCTCTCACATTAGTTTTCTTATTACGAATAGTATGAAATACTATGAAGTCTGGTGATGGGTTGGATGGTCAAAAAAAAAAGTTCGCTCAAAATTTTTTTCTAGGCGTTTCCGAGGTCGGGGAGTCCGAAAATGCAAAAAAAAAAAAGTGTCAGGGGGACGCGTACGCTTTTTATGTGCGCAGCAACATCTCCTAGAACCGCTTGTCCGATTTTAATGAAATTTGGCACACAGGCTCTAACATACTTCGCGCAGGTGCCGGTACAAGATGAGATCGATCCTTTCAGTGGGACCATGTTAGATTTCCCCATTTATGTGGCAACCTACGTGTTTTTGTTCTACGGGAAAATGTAAAAAAAAATTTCATGTCTCAGATTTGGATGAAATTTAAAACATAGGTTGGTATTATGATTGTCCACAAGCCTACCAAGATACAGGTCTGTAACTTCAGGGGGTCCATGGTAAAATTTCCGATTAAAATTTCGTATACTCTAGAGCATATAGTAATTTTTATCTAATTAACATAAATTTTGGTACATATGATAGTTTCCGTATGTACTTGGTGTCTGTAAAATTTGAAGTCAATACTTCAGTGGGTCCATGTAAAAATCCGTAATTACTTTTCATAAGTTCAACTATCTATATCTACCGTACCTTTCACCCAATTTCAATGATATTGAACACACAGTTTCATTTAGTTATCTATTTGATACTCCACAAATTTGTAGTTGGTAGGTACAGTACGTTCATGGGAAACTAATATATGAGCAACTTAGTTTCCGAAGAATATTTTCTTTATGCTCTACAGCTTGTAATTATTATCCGATTTCAATGAAATTTGGTACACAGGTTGAGTTCATGATTCTACATTGGTTGACCAAATTACAGGTTAGTAGGATAAGGGGGTCCATGTTAAATTTCCGATTTAATTTTTAATTTTTTTTTTTTCATATGTTCTACAGCATATAGTAATTGTTAACCGATTTCAAAGATATTTTATATATAGGCTAATTTTGGGATCTAGTTGGCTCTCCTGAAATTTGGAGACCTTCAGGGGGTTCCTAGAAAACAGTTTTAGTTTCCGAATTTTATATAATTACGTGTTTTATAGCATGTAATTATTATCTGATTTTAATGAAATTTGGCACAAAGGTAGACCTTCTGATTATGCATGTGTTGGCCATGTTAGAAGTTAATACCTTCAGGGGGTCCATGCTAAAATTTCCGATTAATATTTCATATGCTCTAGAACATATGGTAAATATTATTCAATTTCAATGAAATTTTGTACACAGGTTGGATTCGTGATTACGCATGTGTAGACTAAGGTAGAAGTTAGTAGCCTGAGGGGTCCATGCTAAAATTTCCGATTAATATTTCATATGTTCTAGAACATATGGTAAATATTATTCAATTTCAATGAAATTTTGTACACAGGTTGGATTCGTGATTACGCATGTGTAGACTAAGGTAGAAGTTAGTAGCCTGAGGGGGTCCATGCTTAAATTTCCGATTAACATTTCATATGTTCTAGAACATATGGTAAATATTATTCAATTTCAATTAAATTTTGTACACAGGTTGGATTCGTGATTACGCATGTGTAGACTAAGGTAGAAGTTAGTAGCCTGAGGGGGTCCATGCTAAAATTTCCGATTAATATTTCATATGTTCTAGAACATATGGTAAATATTATTCAATTTCAATTAAATTTTGTACACAGGTTGGATTCGTGATTACGCATGTGTAGACTAAGGTAGACGTTAGTAGCTCTAGGGGGTCCATGCTAAAATTTCCGATTAATATTTCATATGTTCTAGAACATATGTTAAATATTATCCAATTTCAATGAAATTTTGTACACAGGTTGGATTCGTGATTACGCATATTTATACTTATTATAGTTATTTTAATAATATTATTTATTATTAAAAAAATAAAAATATAAAATTAAATCAATAAATAATAAAGATGAGCAATTTTGAAGAAAGCACTGTTTGTTACAAAGATAATGTTAATTACAAAAAACTGTTGGACATAAATTGCTGTTAAACAACATACTATGAGTTATCTGCTCCCCCTAGTTAGCAGCTTTTTTACTTCTGTTTTATATTGAAATTACATGAAAAAGAGAATTTTCTCTTTTTGAGAATTTCGATTACACGCAACGTCTCAACACGTATGTTGCGTATATTTGCATATATATATGTATTACAATACAATTATGTATGTATACAATTATTGTTAAGATTTTTTCTTGGTCATATCATTTGGTTATTGGTTTTTATTGCGAATGGCAGCAAAATTTATGTATGAAAATTTATTTCAGAATATTTTTTAATTAAATAAAGAAAATTTTAGAATTTCAGAACCTTTTAAAAATCATTTACAAATGGGTAATAAATGTGTGATTCGGTCATGTGGAATCACGAAGAGAAAAAAAAAGCTGCTAACTAGGGGAGCAGATAACTCATAGTATGTTGTTTAACAGCGATTTATGTCCAAAAGTTTTTTGTAATTAACATTATCTTTGTAACAAACAGTGGTTTCTTCAAAAATTGCTCATCTTTATTATTTATTGATTTAATTTTATATTTTTATTTGTTTAATAATAAATAATGTTATTAAAATAACTATAATAAGTATAAATATGCGTAATCACGAATCCAACCTGTGTACAAAAATTTCATTGAAATTGAATAATATTTACCATATGTTCTAGAACATATGAAATATTAATCGGAAATTTAAGCATGGACCCCCTCAGGCTACTAACTTCTACCTTAGTCTACACATGCGTAATCACGAATCCAACCTGTGTACAAAATTTCATTGAAATTGAATAATATTTACCATATGTTCTAGAACATATGAAATATTAATCGGAAATTTTAGCATGGACCCCCTCAGGCTACTAACTTCTACCTTAGTCTACACATGCGTAATCACGAATCCAACCTGTGTACAAAATTTCATTGAAATTGAATAATATTTACCATATGTTCTAGAACATATGAAATATTAATCGGAAATTTTATCATGGACCCCCTCAGGCTACTAACTTCTACCTTAGTCTACACATGCGTAATCACGAATCCAACCTGTGTACAAAATTTCATTGAAATTGAATAGTATTTACCATATGTTCTAGAACATATGAAATATTAATCGGAAATTTTAGCATGGACCCCCTGAAGGTATTAAATTCTAACATGGCCAACACATGCATAATCAGAAGGTCTACCTTTGTGCCAAATTTCATTAAAATCAGATAATAATTACATGCTATAAAACACGTAATTATATAAAATTCGGAAACTAAAACTGTTTTCTAGGAACCCCCTGAAGGTCTCCAAATTTCAGGAGAGCCAACTAGATCCCAAAATTAGCCTATATATAAAATATCTTTGAAATCAGTTAACAATTACTATATGCTGTAGAACATATGAAAAAAAAAATTAAAAATTAAATCGGAAATTTAACATGGACCCCCTTATCCTACTAACCTGTAATTTGGTCAACCAATGTAGAATCATGAACTCAACCTGTGTACCAAATTTCATTGAAATCGGATAATAATTACAAGCTGTAGAGCATAAAGAAAATATTCTTCGGAAACTAAGTTGCTCATATATTAGTTTCCCATGAACGTACTGTACCTACCAACTACAAATTTGTGGAGTATCAAATAGATAACTAAATGAAACTGTGTGTTCAATATCATTGAAATTGGGTGAAAGGTACGGTAGATATAGATAGTTGAACTTATGAAAAGTAATTACGGATTTTTACATGGACCCACTGAAGTATTGACTTCAAATTTTACAGACACCAAGTACATACGGAAACTATCATATGTACCAAAATTTATGCTAATTAGATAAAAATTACTATATGCTCTAGAGTATACGAAATTTTAATCGGAAATTTTACCAGGGACCCCCTGAAGTTACAGACCTGTATCTTGGTAGGCTTGTGGACAATCATGATACCAACCTATGTTTTAAATTTCATCCAAATCTGAGACATGAAATTTTTTTTTACATTTTCCCGTAGAACAAAAACACGTAGGTTGCCACATAAATGGGGAAATCTAACATGGTCCCACTGAAAGGATCGATCTCATCTTGTACCGGCACCTGCGCGAGGTATGTTAGAGCCTGTGTGCCAAATTTCATTAAAATCGGACAAGCGGTTCTAGGAGATGTTGCTGCGCACATAAAAAGCGTACGCGTACGCGTCCCCCGGACACTTTTTTTTTTTTGCATTTTCGGACTCCCCGACCTCGGAAACGCCTAGAAAAAAATTTTGAGCGAACTTTTTTTTTTGACCATCCAACCCATCACCAGACTTCATAGTATTTCATACTATTCGTAATAATAAATTAAAAATTTTTAGATTTCCTAAAGATGACAAAATGTTTAATTTATGGAAATCAGTCACAGAAACTAAAAATATTAATAAAAATTAAAGATTGTTCAGTAGACATTTTGAGCTGAAATTTTTGGGAAATAAATACATATTTAAAAAAGGAGGCAGTATCTACATTAAATTTAAAACAAATAAATAAACTTAAGACTACGGAAAACAATATTAATGAATTTTTATTAGTCGAGGATACTGAAAACATTATCCCTTACAGTTCCATAAATAAAAACAAAGACAACATTAATAATTTTGAAGTTATTTTGGAAAATATAGATTTAAATGAAAAAGAACCAATTATTTTACACGTAAGCAAAATTTCGCAGTTACAAAGTTGTACAAATAATGATAAATTTTGTAATAATTGTATTCAAAGAATAAAAACAGAAAAGATTTATCAAAAATTATTAGAAGAATAAAAAGTTAAAATTAGAACTTTATCAATAAAAAAAATAATATATTTAAAATTAGGAAATTAAAAAGAGATGTGCTGCGTGAAAAAAATAAGAACTTGATAAATAAAAAATCAAGTAAATTGTCTTTAAAGAATAAAATAAATAATTTGCAATATATTTCTTAACATACAAAAATTTTATGTAATATATGGTTTTAAATAAAAAACAACGCTATACCGAGGACGAAAAAAATTTAGCTCAAAGTATCAATTTAAGATCTGCTCGAACTTACAATTATTTGAAAGATACTCTTAACATCTGCACAATCATCATTAAATAATTGGACACCTATAAAGTTTTAATACCGGGAGTAAACGAAAATATAATACAAAATTAAAGAAAAGTTGTTCAACAAATGGAAAATAAATCTAAATTAGCAGTTTTTATTTTTGACGAAATGATGATTGCAAGAAAATTAAAATATGGCAAAATATGTTGCCGTATGTCAAATACATGGTTTGTGTTCAAATTGGAAATACGTTTTAGGTTATTCGGCCACGAGTACAGGATTACATAGCAATGAATTATCAGATCTTGTAAAATTATATCTTAATATTACAATTGATATAGGTTTAACTGTAAAAGTAATAACATCTGATCAAGGATCTAATAATAGAGGTCCATTCAAAAAATTGAATATAACAGAAGAAAATCTATTTTTTGATATCAATGATAACAAGATTTATGCTATTTATGATTATCCACACTTAATTAAATCATTTCGAAATACAATAATGAAAATTGATATAAAGACTCCATATGGTATGGTATCATGGAATATTATTAAACGTGCTTTTTCCATAGATTCTGAAAATATAACTAGAATGAAACATATATTTCCTAACACGTTTGAAAAAATGACAGTTAGTTTAGCTACACAGATTTTTAGTCATACATTTTCATCTACAATTAAAACTTTGGTACAAGCAGGGAAATTTAGTAATGTTTTGAAAATGATGCTTTAGCCACTGCTGAATTTCTAAATAAAATAAATAAATTATTTGATGGTCTAAATAGCAAAAGGTTGAATGGTTCTAATCCTAATTCTATCGAAAATCGTATATATCTATATTTAAAAGAAATGATTATTTATTTTGAAAATATTTCTAAAACATTGAAGAAAACAATATATTGCTTCATGGGAATGATTCAAACTTTAAGATGAATACTCGGTCTTGCTGATGATCTTTTGGAATCTGAAAATTTATGCTTTTGTCAAGATTGAATCAAGATACTATAGAAAATTTGTTTTCTGCTGACAGATCAAGAACTCCAAGAAACATAAATCCAACTCTTTTTGAATTTAATCATATTATTGGAAAATTGATATGTATAAAAATTATAAATAACCATTCAGCTTTTGCTAATTGTGAGGAAGATAATGATACCATGATTTTAATAGATCAGGCAATTGATGTTGATGAGCTAATAAATACTACTGAAAGTGACAATTTCAATATAAATACAACTGTTACTTCACTATTTGAAGATGAAGAATTTATTGAAATTCCTTTAGAAAAAAATAATCAAAAATTATTGAAATAAATTCAATGAAGTATGTCTGTGGTTATGTTATCTATCAAATTTTGAAAAAAATTGATTGCATGAGATGCCGAAATATTTTAATAAGGTCTATTGAGTCATATAATCTAAACAGCGAATGGTTTTTGTTCAATAAAAATTATTCTAATAATAAATTTTCATTGCATGCACCAACTGATCTATTTCTTGACGTTTATAAAATTCATATAAAGATTTTTGATTCATTTTTCGAAGCAAATTACTGTACACCCAACATTAAAGAAAAAAATATTAATTTATGTATTGAAAATACTAATAAATTACAAGAATTTAAAAATTGGTTTTCTAATGAAGAAGAATGTATAAATCATCGTAAACAGCTACTTATCTTTTTAATTTTAATACTATTACGAAAACATTCTACATGGTTATGTGAAAGTTTGATTAAAAAAGAATATATTGCAAAAAACAAAAAACAATAGAAAACTGAAAATAATAAAATCTTAAAAATCATAAATTCTTTTAAATATTAGAAGAAGAATTTAAAATTTTACGCTTAATTTCTTCTCTCATCTCCAAATTTTCCCTACCATATACATAACTACATAAAAAATACACAGAAAGACACTTAAACTTTGTACATCACAACAAACCCACTTAAACTCTGATTTTATTCTCTCATACCAATAAAAAAAAATGAGAAGAGACCAAAATTGAATTTAAGCAGCAATTTGTTTCTGTGTGAGTGGAGTTAGATATTCTAAATATTGTTCATATGAAGAAAAAAAAAACCAATTCTGTTGTTCTATATTGGGGATCTACTTAAAGTTATTTGGTCTATGGTTTTACTAATGTCATGAAACATAAAATTAGAACTACGAATGATGTACCAATATTCGCGAAATCCTATAGATATTCATAAAGAGGAAGTCGAGAAACAAATACAAGAAATGTTAGAAAATGGCATTATTCGGTATCGTAATTCACCATTATCATAATTAATACTAAGTTTAACTATGCTAAAATGTTAAGAGGTAATAAAGCAAACTACAAACATTAACCGCAAATGTAGTATTGCTGTTTTATTACTTCTACTGCATACTGTATAACATTATGTTTTTATATTTATAATTGAACTGTTGCGGCAGTTTCATTATTGTTTGGTTTTTGAAAGAGTTAGCACGCATTGAATGTATTATTTTATTTTAATTTTAATAATAAAATATTATTAAGTAAATAATAAAAAAACTGTATTTAATTTAATTGAAAGATACGACAGTTTATTTGGCGACGAGTAATTGGTATTTATAAATAATTAAAAAAAATAATTATATTTGGTGGAAGAACCAATTCAATTATTTATTGTGTATGGACAATAAATCATCAGAATCTGAGGATTCGGACACATTAAGTACCCAGATAGACTTAAGAATCAATAATTAAAGAATCACTTTTGAATCAATTTTTCATAAAATCAAAATTTGATTCTTTTTTGATACCGAGAATTAAAAATCTTAAAATATATGGTGGGGTATGTATTTTGTGTAAAAAAAAACGATTTCTCAGGATAATTGATTCTGAAGTGATTCTAAATTGATTCTGAAATATTTAATGTCATCTTCATTATTGTGAAATTCAGTCTGCCATTGTTGTTTAAATAGTGTAGTTTATTGTTAAAATTCTAAAATTCATCTGAAGAAAAATTTAGGTAAATATAAATAAAGAAAATTTAAATTTTTCATTTATAATTGTATATAGAAACTATAGAATTATATAGAATAATAGAATATGATAAAAAAACCAACCAAAGTAGCTGGAATTTCTAAAAGACATTTTCGAAGACTTGTGGCTGCTGAGTTATAAAAACGGAGACTTTTCAAATTCATTCGGAAAATTTTGAACCACGTGCTATTCCTGAATCTGGATTACAAAATGAAGAAATGGAAGACACTGCATATGAAAATGAAGAAATACAAAACTCTGCATATAAAAAGGAAGAAATAGAAGACACTGCATATGAAAATGAAGAAATAGAAAATGAAATTGATGAATTTATGTGTGCAAAAAAAGATGTTAAAGATTTCTTGTGTAAGTGGAGTGCTGGTTTTCATATAAGTCATCAAGCCTTAAATCCATTGTTACACAAATTGAAGGAATGTAATGTCATAACTTTTTCAAATGCAAAATCTTTATGCGAACATCGCGAAATTCTATTATAACACGACCAGTTTGTCCTGGAGAATATTATCATTTTGGTCTGGAAAATTGTTTATTGAAAGAACTTGAAAATAAACTGAACATACCAGAGACGCTAATAGTTAATATTGGAATTGATGGTCTTCCACTTGCGAAATCTTCGTACGTTATCTTTAAGTCTGCATTAACGCATTTTGCTGCGACACACCAGCTCGTTCTTTCGTTACAACTACTAAAGGTCACACCGCATTGAAAGGTTGTAACAAATGTAGCCAAATCGGTATTACAAAATACAGAAAAGTTATATATTCAGCATTTTCTGCATCTAAATATATTGATGAAGATTATGGTACAAAATTAAAAGACAGTTCGAAAACAGAAAACATTCTATTTTGCTCTGGATTCAAAATGATCTCACAGTTTCCTATTGAACCGATGCATCTTTTGGATCTTGGCGTTACAAAAAAAATATTATCCTATATTGTCAAAACCAAGTTAATTAAAAGTATTTGTCTGAATAATGCAAAAATTAACATAGCATCGCTCAAATTAATAAGTTTAGTAGGTTTTATACCAGAGAAATTTTTTCGTCGTCCTAGAAGTTTTGATGAATTAGCATATTGGAAATCGGTTGAATTTCGGCAATTTGCACTTTACACAGGCATGCTGGTTTTGAAAGATCTTTTGGATGAAGATTCCTACTATCATTTTCTGGTATTTACATGCGCATAATAGACTATTTGCTTGTCCAGAAAATTGTGTTGAAAATGCAGACATTGCCGGCGAAATGATAAAATATTTTGTGGAAAATTTCTCAACAATATATGGAGAAGAACATTTAACTTTTAATGTTCATAGTCTACTTCATTTGTCGGATTGCGTCAAACAGTTTGGTTCTTTTGATAAATTTGCTGCTTATGCTTTTGAAAACCACATGCAATTTTTAAAAAAAAAATTGAGGAAACCCACAAAAATCCTTCAACAACTATACAATAGAAGTATGGAACGAACTGATTGTACAAACGCGTGTAAAAAAGAGCATTTTGGTTTTCAGAAAATATTATAAAACACTATTGCTCAACAACATTTTAGAGAATATAAATGTGAAAAGTTTTTGATACGAATAAATTTACCTAACAATTGTTTCTGCGTTAAATCCAATGGATATCACATTGCTGTATTCATTACTTGTCTGCAATTGCAAAATAATGAAGAGCTCTTCGACTGTCAAATATTTGAGCAAATATCACCATTTTTTACAGCCCCTATGAATTCTAGTGACATTGGTATTGTTAAAGCAGGATCCTTAGGAAGAAATACCAAGATATATAATATTTCTCAAATTATTTACAATATATGGTTTTACCAACTGAAAGTAATTCATATTTACTTATTCCAATTTTACGGTTATTTCAGTTCTCGAAAAATGAGTTTAAAAATTAAAGCAACTAACACATTCGTCGAAAAGAAAAAAAATGAAATTAGTTTCAGATGATGCACAATTAATTAAAGGCAATTTTTGTATTTACATTGAATTTAAAAATACTTTCAGTTCAAACTTAAACTTACATTATTATGTTTTTGTTCTTATTATATGTACACAGAAAGTCAAGATCTTTTCGAAGATTCTGAAACATGCAGTCAATCTATTCTTAAAAAGACAATACGTATTAAGAAAGGTATTTTTTTCCTTTCAAAAACTCATAAGTTCGTTACTATTTTAATCATTTTCATTAGAGAACAGGCCTATTACCAAAACAAAAATTACAAAGATACCACATATCCCATCTTCTGGCTCAATGGCGTTTAAAAGTTTGTTCGATGGCGAATCAGAATGTTTGTATATTCAAATATATTTAATATACATATATAACTAAATGGTACTACCTTTTTTTGCAGCAATTTACCTTATCGAAAATGAAGTTCCCGTAATAAATTTAAATACGGAAGAAATAATAGCAGGTGATGACCAGGAACAAGAAGAAATTATAATAGCTGATGGCCGGGAACAAGAAGAAATTATAATAGCTGATGTTCAACAACAAGAACAAGTAGTTCAAATTGAAATTGAAAAACTTTGTTCACAACAAGATATTCCGGAAGAACAAGAAATTATAATAGGTGCCTCACAACAAGATGGTGAACAACAACAAAAAGAATTAGATGAATGTATTAATCCTAGATGTTGTTGCTGTAGAAATGGTATATGATTTACAAATATATTTGTTCCATTACACATACACAAAACTAAACCGCGTTAAATTTTAGTTAAATTACTGCACAATAAACTGCAAAAACAATCTGCACAGATTACTAAACAAGGAATTATATTAAAAAAAATATCTGATTTCTTGCTTCCAGAAGAACAATCAAAAGTGCAACTTCCATTCCATTTTCCAATTAATTCTGTAGCTGATCTAGAAAAATTGGAGCGTTTATCTAGCTGATGAAAACAATAAATCTAATTTCGTAAGTAATTTTTTATAGACAATACAATCAGATTAAAAGTAGAATCATTTTTTTTTTCAGAAAAAATGGGTAGCAGCAAATAAAGGAAATCAAATGCTACAACAATTTTTCCACTATTAATAGATTCAGGTGTAGCATGTGGTTATAACATTAGTGGAAAAAAAGGGAAAAAATCGCTCTCAAAATTTACAAATATTATGATTTCCCTGTTTGGTACGTATAATTTTTTTTCTTCAAAGATTTAATGTATTTTTTCTTCTAACTATAACTATACTTTTATATAATTCTAGAGTGCTTCCAAAGGAACCAATTTGGAAAAAAAGAATTTGATGAAAAGTTAGAAGCGTCATTACGATCAGCTAAAATGAAAGTCAAGAATCAGTGGCTAAAAAAGAAATCTGGTGAAACATAATATTTTCAGTATTTTGTATTTTTATTTAATTTTTAATATTAATAATATTTAGTATGTAGTCGATTTGGCAATAATTACTTTCAATGTGTAATATTAATATACTTTTTAACGACTCATTAATTTTAAGTTTGCTATTATACAATGAATGTATTTAATTTAAATTATTTTTATTATAAAATAAATATTATTTAATTTCTATTTTCAAATAATTATAATCGATTATTATAGTAAATCATATTGTTTTCAATAATAGATATTTCAGCTAAATTTATCTATATTAAAGGAATGCGAAAAACATAATAAATCTAAATATTATTTATGCAACAACTTGGAAAAAGTTAAATAATATGCAAATGCATATTATTTAACTTTTTCCTAGTTGTTACATAAATAAATTTAAATTTATTATGTTTTGTACCAAGATTAATCGAAACTGATTCAAGAATTAATTACAAATCAATTATAGAATCAATTTTTCTTTGATTATAGAATCAATTTTTCTTTGATTATAGAATCAATTCTTCTTTGATTATAGAATCAATTCTTCTTTGATTATAGAATCAATTCTTCTTTGATTATAGAATCAATTTCTGCATCAATATTTGATTGGTTTATATTGGACCAATCATAATCCTAGAAAAGCGGCCATCGTCCATACAAAATAATCAATTTTTGACCCAAAAAGAATTGATTCCATGGTGCCAAGAATCGATCAAGAATCAGTCAAGAATCAATTTCTGTCTATCTGGGTACTGATTCGGTAAGAGAAATGGCAAAGCAAATGAGCGGTAATTTTACAATTGAAAATTTCGATCGAAAAACTGTAAAATGGCAAACTTGGTATGATCGATTTGAAAGAGCTTTGGAAATATTTGAGTTTAAACCCGAAAATCACGTGCAGTATCTGTTTCATTATATAGGGATAGAAGCAGATGAATTAACACCGGGTAAACCTAAGGATAAAAGTCTTGAAGAATTGGTACAAGTGTTAAATAAACATTTTAGTCCTGAAATATTGGAAATTGTGGAAAATTACAATTTTCATAGACGAAAACAATTGGAAGGAGAAATTGTAAAAGAATTTCTTGCTAGCTTGCGTAAATGGATAGAAATTGCGGTTTTGCTGCATATTTAAATACAGCTTTACGTAATCAATTTGTATTTGGATTGAGAAATAAAAATGCACAAAATAAATGCCTGGAAAGAAAAGATTTGACGTTGGAAAAGGCGTTGGAAATTGCTATGGGTGCGGAAGTTTCTGAAGTTGGTGGTGTTTTACTTGGAGGAAATGTTAAAATGGAATCAACAGTTTACAAAATTAACAATTGGAAAAAAAGAAGGTGGTAAACAAATCAGCTGGTAATTTTAATATGGTGGAACAATCAGGTAAAAATTTTCAAAACCAAAAAATCTAAAGATATTATTAAATGTTATCGTTGTGATGGAAATCATTACGCAAACAGTTGTAAATTCATAAATGCAATTTGTTCAAATTGTAAAAAGATAGGTCATCTGAGGCGGGTATGTAAAAGCCAGAAGGTTGAAACAAATTGCATTGATGAAAAAGAAATTTGTAAATTACACGGTATTAAGTCTGAAATGGTAAATTTAATTCAAAATAATGATGATAAACTACTTGTCGAACTAAAGGTTGATGAAAATAAAATTAATTTTGAAATAGATACCGGTACAAACAATTCAGTTATATGTAAAACTGATTTTAATAAATATTTTAAAAATAAAAATATTGTAGAAAGTGATTTAAATTCGGTAAGCTATTGCGGGAAAAAATTTAGTATTTGCGGATTTTGTTTTGTAAATGTTACGGATGATCATGGTATTAATCATAAATTAAAACTTTATGTAATTAATAATGAAAAACAACCTTTAGTTGGCAGAGTATGGTTAAAAACCTTAAAAATTGATATTAATAGTAAATTGACATCAAATGTCAATAATATTGAAATAAATACTTTAAATGTATTAAATAATTTAAGAACTAAATATCCAAAAGTTTTTTCTGCTGATTTTGGCAAAATTCCTGACTATCAAGCAAAA
Organism: Rhamphomyia laevipes; assembly: GCA_963920725.1. NCBI lineage: Eukaryota > Metazoa > Arthropoda > Insecta > Diptera > Empididae > Rhamphomyia > Rhamphomyia laevipes. The sequence continues at coordinate 41,053,359 of OY987255.1, read as the reverse complement.
TAAATGTTAAAAGATAATGTGGTGCCAAGTTTTCGAAAATTTAGATCAGTTCCATTTGCATTGCGACCGGTAATAGAAAAAAAATTAGATACGTTAGTTCAGGATGGTGTATTAACTAAAGTAGATTCTAGCGATTGGGCTACGCCTATAGTTCCGGTAATTAAACCTGAAAATAAAATCCGTATCTGTGGTGATTATAAAGTCACGGTAAACCCAAATTTAATAATTGACGAACAACCTTTGCCGACAACGGAAGAGTTGTTCGCATCGTTGAGTGGTGGAGTCAAATTTTCTAAAATAGAATTATCTAGGGCATACCTACAATTAGAAGTAGATCCTGAATTTAGAGAAATTCTAACCTTAAGTACGCATAAAGGATTGGTAGATTAGATTTAGTATTTGATAGACTGAATAAATATAATATGCGAATAAATATTGATAAATGTGAATTATTTAAAGATAGCATTGAATATTGTGGATTTATAATAGATAAATTCGGTATACATAAAATGAAAAATAAAATTCAAGCGATTTCGGATATGCCACAACCTACTGATAAAGATGAAGTACGTTAGTTTGTTGGGTTAATAAATTATTATGGTGGGTTTTTCGAAAATTTAAGTACCGTATTATATCCTATTAATAATCTTTTAAAACATACAGTTAAATTTAACTGGGATAGTAAATGTGAAAAAGCTTTTAACGCGGTTAAAAAGGAAATGCAAACGGACAAATTTATTGTACATTACGATCCAAAATACCAATTAGGTTAGCAACGGATGCTTCTCCTTACGGAGTAGGTGAAAAACCAATAATGCATGCTTCACAAACTTTGAGCAAAACTCAACAAAATTATTCTCAAATAGATAAAGAAGCTTACGCTATCGTGTTTGGAGTTCGTAAATTTTTTCAATATATATTTGGTAGAAAATTTATTCTAATAACAGATAATAAACCTATAAGTCAAATTTTTTCCGCGAAGAAAGGGTTACTTGTGTTGTCCGCGACTAGGATGTTACATTATGCTACATTTTTATCAGGTTTTAATTTTGAAATTAAATATAAAAAAGCAAAGATCATTTCAATGCTGACTGTATGTCTAGATTACCGTGTAAACAGACGCCAGATTTTGAATCGGATGAAATAGATTTGATTAAAATGAATCAAATAAATACTTTACCTCGGAAAAGTCTCGGAAATCGCAAACGCTATGCTAGAAGATAAAACAGTAAAAAAATTATTAATGGGATTAAAGGGGATTAAAGTATGGTAGGGAAGTAAATGCATCCGATCGTTTCGGAGTTGAACAGACAGAGTTCAGCATACAACAGGGTTGTATTATGAAAGGAATTAGAGTATATATTCCTCTACTTCTTAGCAGTGGCGAGCCGTCTAAGTAAGCAGGCTAAGCTCTGCTGCCCAGCGAATATTTGATACAATTTCAAAAATATTTTTAATTTTAAAATTAAAAAAAAAATATATTTTCCAAATTTGGAAATTATTTATTTGAGTTTTGCTAATTATTTTGTATTCAAATTATTATTTATAAAATGGTATACTTTTAGGCGCAACAAAAGAAGATACCAGCAAGAATTTTTTTGCAAAGTCAAGCAGAAAAATCTCTGCTGTTGCTTATATTGGTGTGGGATTATTTTGTGTTACCGATTGTTATGCAATTGAGTATAAGAGAGTTTAAAAATATCATATAAATTTGTTTATGGAAAAGCAGAAATATTTCTGCTTTTTTAATAGAAAAGTACCGATTGTTTGTTATGCTATTTAGTAAGAAAGCTAAATATCACAAATTTGGTTATGGAAAACAGAAATATTTCTGCTTTTGGAAATCGCAAAAAGCTATTTTTGTTTGACTATTTTTTTTTTCGTTTTGATATTTTACAATTTTTTTAAAGTTAATTTTTTATTTTAGTATGTACATAATTTTATTTCAAAAGTAAGTGGAAAAGTGTGAAATTGACATTATTGTATTATTATTTAAAAAAAATGAATTAAAAGATGACTTGCCTGAAATTTTTAAATAATGTAGTTGCTATACCACCATATACTACCTCATCTGTCGAGAGATCATTTTCAACTCTCAAACGTATTAAAACGTATTCAAGAAATACTACAGGATAAGATAGACTTGCATTATTGACGTTACTTTCAATAGAACTGGATTTATTAATAGAACTTAAAACTAAACCAGATTTTTATAATAATATAATAAAAAATTCTGCACAAAAAATCGTAGAATTAATTTAATTTATGTATAAATAAATGCAAAAAAAATCATTTGTATTATCTTATTTTTTTAATAATTTCTGCTTGCCTAGATGCAAAAGTCACCGCTCGCCACTGCTTCTTAGGAAACAGTGTTAAATGAATTACATACGTCAAATTTCGGTTCAAGCCGTATGAAAGCTTTAGCTAGAGTTTATTGAGTTTATCTAAAATGCAAACGCACATGGTACGCAATTTGAAAAAAGTCAAAATTTCCAAAATTTTCTTAAAAATAATGGCATTGTTCATAAAATGGGCGCTCCTTATCATCCGGCTACGAACGGACAAGGCGAGAGGTACGTCCAACTAGTTAAACAAAAATTGAAAACGTGTATGCAATCGAGTAATGATATAAAATTAGAATTAAATCAAATGCTATTAACATATAGAATAGGTATCCATCCAAGTACTGGTAAATCACCATCCATGTTGATGTTTAATAGAAATATTCGGACCAGATTTGGTTTAATAGTACCAAATAGATCAGATGATACACCAAAGGTGGTGAATAAAAATAATATTCGTGTTTTAAAAATTAATGATAGAGTTGCGGTTAGGGAATATTTAGATAATAAAACCAAGTGGCGTTTTGGTAAAGTTTCAAATATTTTTGGCAAGCAACATTATTTAATTCTATTAGATAATGGTAGGTCATGGAAGCGACATATCTATCACCTATCAGATTAGAAAAATTGCTGAAAACATAACACTCGAATTTTCAGATTTATCAAATGATATATTAATTCAAGATGATACTGAGGAAATTTTGTTAAAAGATGTTAGTAGTGAAACAAATAATAAGTTTGAAGATATTTCTATTTCTAAGTTTGAAAATAGTTCTAGTAATGATAAAAATGTTATTAATAATACATTAAATGAAAAAATATAGAAATATCAAATGATCAAATGTTACAAAGATCAAAAAGAACAATTAAACATCCTGAAAGATTAAACTTGTAAATTTTTATAAAAAAAAAATATAATTAAAATATCTACATATCTATAAATATAATGAATTAAAAAGAAAATTAAATGGTTAAATTTATATAAAGCCTATATAATTAATACTAAGTTTAACTATGCTAAAATGTTAAGAGGTAATAAAGCGAACTACAAACATTAACCACAAATGTAGTATTGCTGTTTAATTACTTCTACTGCATACTGTATAACATTATGTTTTTATATTATAATTGAACTGTTGCGGCAGTTTCATTATTGTTTGGTTTTTGAAAGAGTTAGCACGAATTGAATGTATTATTTTAATAATAAAATATTATTAAGTAAATAATAAAAACTGTCTTTAATTTAATTGAAAGACACGACAGTTAATGTATTGAAAGATACGACAACCATATTCGGCACCCGTCTGGATTGTCCTGAAGAAAGCGGACGCCAGCGGTAAAATAAAATGGCGCATGATGATCGATTACCGCAAATTAAATGAGGTAACTATCGATGACAAATATGCAATTCCCAATATAGATGACATATTAGGAAAATTGGGAAGGTGCCAATATTTCACTACATTAGATCTTGCAAAAAGGATTTCATCAGATTAAAATCGATGAACAAGACATCCATAAAACCGCTTTTAGAGTCGAAAACGGTCACTTTGAATTCCCCCGAATGCCTTTCGGGTTGAAGACAGCCCCAGCCACATTTCAAAGGCTGATGAACTATCATAGAAGTTTTTAAAGAATTAAAATTGCAATATTTTCATCCGAAACTATATGACCGGGTATCTAAATTTATAAACAATTTTGAAATTAGTAATATAGAAAAGTATGATAGGAAACCAATTAAACACAAATTTAAAATTACAGAAACTCCCGAACGTCCTAATCAAATTGTACATGCAGACGTATTTTACACTTTAGGAAAAAATATTAGAAATTATATATTTCTACAATAATACCATTCATTCAACTACAAATCAAAAACCTGTAGATTTTAATAATGGCAAAATAAAAGATGACGAATATGTTAAAATTAGAGATAGAATAATTAAAATTAAGGAAAAGGTTGTTAATAAGCTGAATGATAATAGCCAAGATTTTGAAGTAGAATAAGGTCCAAATTATACTGTAGATTATTAGAGGAGGGAAAAACCATGCAAAATTTAGAAAAATAAACACTGAAAAAATAGATGAAAATCATATTATAGATAAAGATAACGGTTTAAAATACTATAAAGTCCATTTGAAATAACTTTCCAACCATTTCTGCAAAAAAGCAAAAACAAAAAACAGAAAGAAAATTTTCTATTCCAGGTGAATATGTTTCAGCTAACAATCCCCATTGTTCTAATAATCCTCGCCTCTATACCTGTCACAAGTAATTGACGTCCAAAATCTGGACAATAATAATGGATATGTAACAATAAAACTAGAAGATAAAAAAATTACTAGAAGATATACTAAAGTTATGCATAGATAAACATGCATAATAAACATAAACACGCATAAACATGCATAAGTTACAACAAATTTAATTTTCAATAATATCAAAACTATAGAAAAGAAAGCCAATATGTTATAGCCCATGTACAATACAAGTATACATAATTTTCATTTATTAGAAAGAAAAATACATACACTTACACCACATATTAGAAAAAAGGTTTAGTAGACATGCTAGGTAAAGGATTAAAATATATAGCAGGAACAATGGATCATGACGACGAGGTAGAAATAAAAGAGCAACTAGATGCATTAGTTAAAAATAATAAAAATATATTGTATGAGAATAATAAACAACTTCGTATTTAATAACCAATAAAGAATATCACAAAACAAATAAACCTTCAACAGAAAAATATTTTTGATTATCTAAATAATATATTCATCAAACAGAAAATAGAATAAAATTATTAGAAGATGAAGTAGAATATATGCAAACATTCTATGCCATTAATTATGATATAAATTTATTAAAGAATCATATAGAAATGATATAGAACAGATAATATTAACAAGTAAATTAGGCATGCTTTCAAAGAACATTCTTACAGAAGAAGAATTAAATCTTTTACCTGATCCGCCATCCCTAAAGGACATTAAAATTGTTGTAGCCTTTCATTTAGACCAAATTATACTTATTACTTTAATACCAAAGTATAACGAAAACACGCTATCAGAAATTTTAAAAGAACCAATACCAAATAAAGAAAATAAAGTAATACTTTTAAATGAGTATAAACTATTAGTTGATAGTAAAAATCATATTTTTAAACCTTACGTAAAAGATAATTTAATGAAAAACTTAATAGAAATTGAAGATAAATCATGTATTTTTAACATAATTAATTTTAAAGAAGCTCATTATATAATGCAAAAGTATGAAAAAGATGAAATTAAAAAACCTGGAATTATAGTAACGAAGAATATTAATACAGTTAATTAATCAGAATTGTAATAATTTAAATATTAGTATATCGGGAAGTAATTTAATAAAATATAAAGATTGTAAATTAAAAATAAATAACGTTTTATATGAAAACTATTTTGTAAAAGTACATGATAAAGTAATATTGCCATATTATACAACAATGATAAAAGAAGATAAAACAATAAAATTAATTAAACTTGAAGAAATACACATAAATAATATAAATAATAATAGAAAAAAGTTAAATGAAATTGTATCAAAATATCAGGATTATGCTAGAAATATATCAATTAATTCGTTTATCATATTAGTTATCATTGTAATAATTTTAATTGTAAAAAATTTTATCATAAGGAAAAAAATAATAAAATTGTAATAAATTCGTCGGAGCCGCAGACTAACGCTGGGGCTGGGGGTGTTATAATAGAAAAATCACCTAGTAACAAAAATAAAAATTTTACTTAAAATAATATTTATTTTAAATAAAACAATATATAATATATTAAATTTCATTTTCTTGACGCTCATTTTTTTATTTTAAATAAAAATATATAAATTCAAATATCATTCTTGAGAAATAAAATAAATTAATTTTCCCACAACAAAATATCAACAATTATGAATTTTTATAAATTACTAAAAATAAAGAATTCTAATTTACACGCGCATAGATATTTTTGCAACCTTGCAATTGCAAATCTTCAAAAAACCAAAATAATTAAGTTAGAAATAAAGTACGGTCAGTCTGAAGTGCACAGTCGAATCGTTATCATTAATTTATAATTTCGATTATGTAAATCGTTTTCTTATATATAATTAAAAAGTAATAAATAAATTTTAATAATAGTTTTATTAAATAATATAATTTTGTGTTTTATAAATTTTTTTTTAAATCCTGGAGAACCTTGAACCAAAATTTCTATGTTCGAAATTCCTTCTTTCCAGTAATTATTTATTCTTATTCTTATATTATCTTTAATTAATTTGTTCAGATTATTTACTAATGATTGTACATATCCCACTGATTTGAGCTCCGTTCTGATTATTTAGGTTACTTCTTTTTAGTTTATGGTTTTAGATAATAAAGTGACTTTATTTTTTTGAAGCTTGTCTATTATTGGTGTTCTAAATTTGTCAGAAAATGATTTTGACTTCAATTTTGGTACATTCAACTCCATACTTTTTTGAATAAATTTTTCTAATTCTACTGTCTTATTTTCGATTTCTTCATTATTGATGTTCACGTTATTTGGAACTAATTGTAGATTATTATTATTATATACTTGAATATACATTTTTTCAGTTGTCTTCCTATATTTTTCCCAATTACCTTTTTTAAAGCCATAATTAAGTTCAAATTCATTTTTTTCTATATAAAATTCTTCATCAATATTTTTTTAACTATTGCAAGGACTGCAGAATGATCACTGTCATAATTTGTTATTTTTAATTTATTTGTCTTTCCATTTAATTCTACTTTTAATCTGTTATCTATAAAACATATGTCTAAATACGATCCTGTCCTAAATGTTGGATTTTCTGTTGACAACAATTTACATTCAAATTCCATCTAATTATTTTCCAACCAACCAATTTGCTATAAGTATTTCCCCATAACGAATCTTTGGCATTAAAATCGCCGCATAATATATAGTCAGTCGTATCTCTGGAATATTCGATTAAGAAATTGATCGAATATAACAGAGATACGGCTGAAGAATCTTTATCAGTCGTTATCAATCATCGATAGAGAGATCTTAAAACCGCGATAAAAAATAAAATTACAGTGTACAAATAAAATAAAATAAATTTGTGAAATCAATATTTAAAATAAATAAAATAAAAAACAATTTAATTAATAATATACCACAATTTCTTGTGAGAAATAAAAATAATTAATAAAGACAATAATTACAATAAATATTATAAAATAGTTTAGTTAAAATATAAATTAAATAAGTTAATAAATACGTAGTAAACTGAAAAAAAAAGTGTTTTAATAATTAAATAAGTAGGTGTAGTAATCACGGCTAAAATCCTACAATTGGTGACCCCGACATGATCAGAAGGTTACGTGATAAATTAGTGATCAATTGTTTAGAAAAACGAGATCAAAAAATTTTTTTAATAAAAAACGCGCGATCAATTGTTTCAATCATACAATTGATAAGCGCAGGTAAAACACGCCATTTTCAACTACAAACTATATAAAGTTAACTATATATAAAAATTAACTAAACTAACAAAATTTTTCATAAACTATAAAACAAACTATAAAAATATTCAGTGAAAAAATTTATTATAAAAATTATATAATAAAATTTTTGAAAATAAAAACGATTAATATGAAAATGATATTTTATCGTTAATTCTATAAATGAACATATAGTGTGGTAAATTAAATTAACATTACACTACAAAATAATTTAAAATACAAATATCAACGTTTGTGTGAAGAAAATTCTGGAATATCAAACCCACAGAAAATTCCAGAATTGCTAATCAACGCAAAATTTTTATCATCAACAACGTTTTCTCCAGAAAAGTTTACATCATCAACGTTTTCGTCAGCAAAATTTTCATCATCGAAATTTTCATCATCAACATTTTTCGTCAGCAAAATTTTCATCATCAAAATTCTCATCATCAACGTTTTCATGATCAACTTTTCAACATCAACAAGCAATATTTTCATCATCAACTTCAGCACTTCCAAAAGCAACATAGATAAGATTTTCAAGAAAATCAACTCAAGTAACATTTTTCTGTTGAACTAAATAATATTTTTAAATAAAAATACATCATAAAATAAAATATTTGAAATAGTATTTTTGTACCTACAAAATAAATATTTTGGAAGATTTTTTTATATATTCAAAATTTTAATATAGTAAAAAAACTATACAACAGAATCATTTTGTTAAATAAGAAAAAATATATTCGTTTTATTTTTGAAATAATTTAAATTTGTTTTGTTAGTACAAAAATAATATTCAAATAATAACTTATATTAATTTTTCGAAAAATTAGAATTTCGGAATAAAAAATATTTTTGCTTTTAATATATTAAAAATTACTATATAATAAATAAATCAATAGAAAATTTCATTATTTGTTTTAAATAAAATTTAAAGTGAATTGCAGAAATATTATATAAATTTTTTATTACAATTTACGAAATACATTTTTTGTTATAAAGTTTTTTTTGGATAAATTCTAAATTACATATATAAAAATTTAATTACTTTATTTAAAAATCACAATTTATTTAAAAAAAAAAAAAACAAAGTAAAAAAAACATAAATATTAAATAAAATCATAAATTTGTTTTAAATAAAAGTCATAAAATATAAATTTAATAATATTAATTTAATTGTATAAATCATCAAAATTATATATAATTTTTTAAAATATCATTACATATTTATAAATTAAATAACTAATTGCCCGAAACATTGATTTTATTTTATTTTATACACTGAAACAAAATTTATTTTTCCGCTCAGTATTGTTTTCTCTCTTGCAACAAAATTTTTTTTGCACACACAAAATTATTTTGAAGTTTTTTGTGATAATTATTTTGAAGTTTTTTGTAAGTTTTTTGTAGAGTTTTAAAAAATACATTTTACTTATACTTATTAAAATGACTAACAAAGACGAAACCACGAGCAATAAAGTTAATGATAATAGCGAAAACAAAATAGAATCAGTCCGTGTACGCCTACCACCTTTTTGGCCCGCGAGTTATGTACAAATAACAAGTTTTATAATTTTTTTTATAAAAATATATTTAATTTTAGAAAAAAGTTATTTTATATATATAATTTAAAACAATGGTTTAAAATTATCACTGATTTAATATTTTATTTATTAATTATTTATTTTGATATAATACAATAATTATTTTATATAATAAGAAATTTACTTTTTAATAATATTGACAATTACAATTTATTTGATATGTTAATTGTTTTACGGTAATGAACAGACTGAACTTTTTAGTTAGATTTAAATATAATTAGAACTCTACTTGATATTAGTTTTATGCTTAGCTTAGTAACAATTATTATGAGAATTTATATTTTAGTTTTACAATAATTATAATTAAATTTAGTAATATGATATTTAAGTAGATAAAGTTATTTAATAATTTTATTTGATATTAATAAATTTAGTTAATGCAATTATTGTGGGAATTTTTATGTCATAAGATTCTAATTTAAAAATATTAAAATTGTTTAAGAAAATGAAAATGAAAGTTGATAAAATTTATAATAAATATATATTTGTATACAGCATATATATGGTGTGTAGATAAATATATATGGTTGATATAACTCCTCCCGTTTCAGAGAAGACCATACAGGGTTGAACGATTTATTCGTCTTCATCTTGTGTTGGATATTGAAAAAATTTCTCCATTTTTTGCGGTGTCTCGGCAGATTGATTCTTTTCTGTTAAAGATGTTTTCTTGCACCATTTCTGTTTGTACAGACAAATTGTCCCAAAAATAACCAACAATAAGAGAAAGCTGCATGCTGGAATTATCCATGTATGATTTAAGTTTGGAATATTTTTTAGTATTGTACGACGAATTAGTTGTTGATCCTTTTGAAGCTTATGTACTTGGTCTAATGATATATGGTGTAAATCTAGTTGTTGATCTTTATTTAATGGCGCTTTAAATATTTTTATTGATGGTAGTAAAAGTGGTTGACCAATGATAGTTTCTTCGTTATTGATGTATAAATTTGTTGGAGTTTGAAAACTACAGTTGGTAGGTAATTCAATTAGGAAAGATCCTTGAAGAGTTGTTAAATCGGTTTTGCGGCAGGTCAGTTTTAATTTGGTTTCTTTCGGAAATATTGTAATGTAATGTGAAGTAGTAATTTCTTGGATCATCTCTTGGTTGATTACAACAGGAATCGGCTGGCAAACGTTAGAATTCGAATTTTGAAGTTGTAATATTTCATTCAAACAGTCGTTCTGATTTGATAGTTCAAATGAGTCTTTCTGCATACAATAGTACATTGGATGTATATTTCGACATTCTTCGTCTGCGTATTGATGACCTTTATTACTAATGATCAGATACGGTTTTGTGGGAATGAGAATTGTATTGTTTTTATTAGGAACTGGGAAGAGGTGGTAATAGGAATATGTTTCTGGGTACATGATTGGGAAATGAATTATAAATACTATTCTATTTTTAGAGTGATATGATTCTACATCAATAATTTCGTAATATTTATGAATATCAGAAATATCATATCCAAAAAATAATTCTTGTAGTGTAACTGTAGTGTAACAGTAATTTCTCAATGATAAATTTTAAGTCTTCTATTTTTAAAATGCTACTATGAAAAATTTTAAGTTGAGCAAATGTAATTGCGTTTTCCAAATTGTTTAAAGTATGCAGAATTATGTTTACGACCGAATTAATTTCATCTAAAGCATTTTTAGTTACCACGTAAGAAATAAATGTATTTTGGCCATTTTTTTCAAAGTCAATAAGTTTGGCACCGATTAATTCTTCATTTTGTTTTATCAAAGTTAAAGTAGTATTATATTCTTCAAAAATCTTTGTAGTTAATGAAATTTGTTTATCTAAAGTGGTTGCTAAGTTAATTTCGTTAGAATGCAGATTGTGTATAGCTTCATCATACCGTTTTCCGTCAGAACCATCTAAATTTCCGGTTATAGTTTTAAAAACGCTTCCAAGACCATCAAAAAATCCCCTTTTTACTCTTTTGTTAAAATGAAGTGAATTGAATTTTTCTTGGACAAGATTAATTTGAAATTTAACTAGATTTTTCTGGTTTTGTAGTTCATTCATGAAAGTCTCGTTAATTTTGTCTTTAATTTCTTGTTCTAGTTTTTGGTATTGTCGTATAATTTTTGATAGTTCATCTTCAATAGGTTTGAGATCAAAATAATGAATAAAGGTATGGGAACTTGCCCTTAATTTTGCATCTCCCATTCGAAAAGGTAGAATTCCAGGATTCAAAGCCAGATTAGTTATCTTTACTTCTTGGATTGTATGAGTTGCCATTACGGCAAGTACGATTCTGCAAAAGAATTTGTTTTTGATTAATTAAAGGTCTTTTTAAGTTGTTTTTATGATATTTTTTTCCATTGGTTTCAATAGTATTATTTTGCTCAGAATCAACTATATGAGGTTTAAAACGAGGATTTGTTTTATTACGAGCTCTTGTTTTATGATAGACCAGTGTACCAGGTTCGTATGTAAGTGGGGCTTCCCTATTTTGATTAACATTTTGTATACTAATTTCTTTTTGATTGGAAATTTGTCCGCTAATATACTTATACATTTCTTTTGTAATTTCTTTGTGTTGGTTTATATAATTTGAGTACAAGTTTTTTTGAATATCTATATTGAATGGACTATTAAAACCTATGTGTCCATTGATAACATCTATAGGACGATGTTTAGTTACGGAATGAATGGAATAATTATAACCTAATATTGCATATGGCATTTGATCAAGAATATTAAGTTCTTTTTTAGTTTCTTTTATAATTCGTAAATGTTCTATAATTGTTGAGTGAAATCTTTCTATAGGACTATTAGAATTAGGGTTTAGTGGTGTTATGTAATGAATTTCTATTTTATGTAAATCAGTGAAATCTTTTATAATATTATTTTTTAACTCAGATCCATTATCAAGAACGAGTAATAGTGGTGAACCATGATGAGTCATAAATGTTATTAGGGCTTTTGTGACATGAATTGCAGTCAAAGCATTAATTGGATAAGCTTGAGCATATTTTGAAAACGTATCTATTATTGTCAGAAATTTTTGATTACTTATTGTGAAGGTATCAATATGTATGATTTCAAATGGTTTAGAAGGAGTTGGAGAAAGTTGAAATTGTTGTTTAGGGGGATTACGGTTATATTTCATTTTTTGACATAGAATACAATTATTAATAAAATTTGTTACTGTAACTTCTTATATTTGGCCAATAATATAGGTTTTTAATTTGAAGTTCTTTTTCTGATATTCCACGATGGTTGGTTTTACCTTCATGATATAGTTTCACTATTTGTTCTTGTTCCTCTAGTGTTTTCACATCTTCTAGAATCGTGTTACAAAGAACTATTTCAAAAGCGGAATTTGTGAAGGTTTCTTTAAATATTCGACAAATTCTAGGAATGAATTCATCTTTATCTAAATTTATTGCAAATATTTTGTTGATAGTAGTAAATTCTTTAAATGTTTTGACTATTTCATTTTCAAAATTATTTTGAGATATTTCAATTATTGTTCTAGTTTTATTTCCGAATAAACGAATTATTTTTGGTGCTTTTGTAGATATAAAAACTAATTTAAAAAATATTTGATTTTGAAAATAATTTATTGCTGTTTCAGAAATTTTTACTTCTAGAATAGGATTTTCAGAACTGGTATGAATAGTTTGATAATCGTAAGAAGGGTAGTTGATTTCGGATTGAATTTCATCTATATCTGGACTTTCATGAATATTTCCTACAATTGATTCTGTATCACTATTTGAAAATTCAACATTATCATTGGTATTAACTTCATTAATTTGAATCCTTGATAATGCATCAGCATTCGCGTTTTGTGAACCTTTTTTATATAAAATTTTATAATCATACTCTTCAAGTTTTAAAGATTAACCTAGCATTTGGGTCTTTAATTGAAAATAACCAATGAAGGGGTTTATGATCTGTATATATATTAAATTTTTTACCATACAAGTATGGTCGAAAATATTTAGTAGCCCACGCTATACTAAGAAGTTCTCTTTCTATAGTACTGTAATTTTGCTCGGCTTCATTTAATGTTCTAGAGGCATACGCTACTGGTTTATCTTGACCAATTGTTCCTTGAGAAAGAACGGCACCTATAGCAAATTGGCTAGCGTCAGTTGTAAGATTAAACGGTCGCGAAAAATCAGGATATTGCAAAATTGGTTCATTTATTAGGAGTTCTTTACAATTTTCAAAACTTTGAATGTATTCAGGGCTAAAATTAATTTTGGTACCTTTTTTTAAACATATAGTCATAGGTTTGGTTATTTTGGAAAAATCTGGAATAAATTTTCTGTAATATCCTAGAAGGCCTAAGAATCTTTTAATTTCTTTTGTAGTTTTTGGCATTGCAAAATTTTGAATGGATTTAATTTTGTCGGGATTAGGTTTAATCCCCTCTGGAGTTATTATATGTCCCAAATAAGCAGTTTCTTTTCTTAAAAATTTGGATTTGTCTAACTGTATTTTAAAGTTTGCTTCACGAAGTCGTTGGAATACTTTTCTTAGATTGACCATATGTTCCTGTAATGAAGTGGAAAAAATAATAATGTCGCCTAAATAGACTAGACATATTATATTTTGTAACACTTTTAGAATATTATCCATAACTCTCTGAAAGGTAGCAGGTGCATTTTTTAATCCAAAGGGCATTCGCAAGAATTCGTAATGCCCATTTTCAACATTAAATGCAGTTTTTGCTACACTATCAGGATGCATTTGTATTTGGTGAAAACCATTAGCTAAGTCTATTGTTGTGAAATAGTTACATCTACTAAGTTTATCAAGAACATCTGAAATATTGGGTATGGGATACCAATCATCAATTGTTTTTTCATTAACATGGCGATAGTCAACCACTATACGCCATTTCTTTTTTCCGGAAGCATCTGCTTTTTTTTGGAACAACCCAAATTGGAGATGACCATGGTGAATTACTTGGTCTTATTATATTTTGTTGTAGCATGTTTTGGATTTGATTATGAATTTCAGTTTTATGTACGAAAGGATAGCGATAACTTTTTTTATGAACCGGTATTTCATTATGTGTTATTATTTGATGTTTTACTTGATTTGTAAATGACAACGGGTTTTCGTCATAATGAAATATATCGGAATATTCTTTACAGAGTGAAATTACTTTGGATTTTTCTTCCGAATTTAAGTGATCAGTTCTGATCAATTTTTTAATATTTGGTTCTATATTACATTTTGTGTATTTTTCACATTTAAAATGATATAATTCGAAATTTTTTGGAACAGAAACAGTTTTAACTGGATATAATAAGGTAAAATTTATATCATTAGCTGATTTATTGTGTATTTCAACATTTGCCCAACCATCAACAGATTTAGTTAAGATTTCAGGTATTACGCAATTTTGAATTCTTTGAAAAGGAACTAATATTTCACCAGATATTGTCGTAACGGGAATTTTGATTTTAGAAATAGTGTAATGAATGTAAGTTAAATCATTTTTATTTTAGCCAATAATAATATTGGTTTACCGCGCTGCACGTCTAATTGGGGTAGCTTAAGCCGGAAAATAGGGGGGTTCACAAATGCGCGTAACATTCATACAAAAATTGCTTGCAAAAATAAACTAAATAAAACAAATAAAAAATCAAAGATAAAATATGCTAATAAAATTAATAGAAAAAAATAAAATAAACTACTCTAATTTTTAAATTCCCTAAAACTAACATGTAATACCAAAATTAGATAATTATGTACAATGAAATGGATTTAGATGTTTACCATTTTAAATTTTACCCACCCAACCATGTGATCAATACTAAAAACCAAAAATAATACTAAATGTATGATCACCCTAAATATTATTCAAAACTACTTACTTACTTAATCATTACATAAAAAAAAAATTCTTAAATCCTGCGAAGGAAAAATAAAAACAAACTTATTTAAAAAGATACATTATTTCGTCCATTTTGAAAAAAATTTTATTTAAAAAAAATCCAAAATAAATTAAACAAAAAAATTTGTACAGTATATACAAATATAAAATAATTCTGATAAATAAAAAAAATAACTTTACAATAAAAATTCTAATCAAAATTAATATATTTTACAACAACAACTAATAATTAAAATTTTGTTGTTGTAATTAATATATATTATATAGGAAGCCATTATTTATTATTACAAATTCAAATAATTGTACACACCCTTTATACTACTTTAACGATTCTGATCGCCTAGTATAAATTATTCATATTCCTATTCGAATATGAGATTCTACTTTATTTGAATTTATATTAAAATTAAATACAAAAATCTTCAAAATATAGATAAAAAAAATATAAAATTAATAAAATTCAAAAAAAAAATAAACTAAATTGACCAACTAAATAACTCAAAAATTATATATAAAAAACTTAATGCATATTACACTAACAACTATTTGTTACAATTTTGTTGTTGTAATCAATATGAATGGAGAAGCCATTAATATTATAAATTCAAATAATTTTGCATATGCAATTTGTACTACTTTAACGATTCTGATCGCCTAGTACAAATTATTCATATATGAAATATGAAATTCTTATTTGAGTTTATAATAAATAAATAAAATTACATAAATCTTCAAAATATATAAAAAAAAAAGAAATTAAAGAAAATAAAATCGAATTGAATTTAAAAAAAAATCTAAATTCTATATTAAAATATGGCAGAATATTCCATATAAATAAAACAAAAAAAAATAAAACCTAAAATTGAAATTTCTTGAACAAAAAACTAAAACGTCCTAAGAAATCACGTAATTAAATTATATAATTATATTATATGAAAAATAAAAATAAAAACCAAAAATTAAATATATATATATATATATATGAAAAAAATATAAAATCAAAAATCAAATATATATATATGTATATGAAAAATAAATAAAACCAAAAATTAAATATATATATATATATATATATGAAAAAAATATAAAATCAAAAATCAAATATATATATATATGTTAATGAAAAATAAATAAAACCAAAAATTGCCAAGATTTCCTAAGCCGTAAAATTTTAGGGCATTTACTAGGAAATCCCAAGTAAAAATAAAAAAATAAAAAAAATAAAATTAATAAAATAAATAATTTGAATTAAAGTAATAAAATCATCGCGAAAATAAAAAAATTAAATAATTAGGAATGAATTCAAATTTCTATTTTCGTAAATAGCCAGGTGATACCAGACTATTAATAAAAGTAGAAAGTGAATTCCAGGGAATACCTGTCTTCCATATGAACTTCAATTTATGACTGTCCACTTTTTTTCTCTACCACCGATTTTAAGGGTATTTATATCATTTTGAACAATGAATTTGTATAGCTGTTATTACAAAATAACGTTTATTTCAAAGTAAATTACAGAAATCTAATAAAATCATTACTAATACATATAAAATGTAAGTAAATTAATTTTAAAGATTAATGAACCCACTGAATTCTATTAGAATTCAAAAAAAAATGATCAAAATGATACATTAGGTAAATTCCCTAAAATCAGGTAAAACATAAATAGGATTCCCTATTTACAATCATAATAATTTTCAATCCATAAATTTATTTTTGTGTAGATAAACTACAAATTTTCTTTTTGCCAATAATTTATTTTTATGTTGGAACGTGGAACTTGCTCAGATTGATAAGTTCTACACTCCACAAGTTCTACACGGGTTTGTAACTTAACTTCCAAAATCGATACACCTAAAATTATGCAATTCGAAAATTTTGGTGTACAATTTTTAATTCTTCATATACAAAAAAATTAACCATTACAGAACAGATACGTTGGCGGTTATTACCAGCGAAACGGAACTGTATGATGGTTTCATGAAAAAAAAAATAATAATTAATCCCGATATAGTTCAAGAAATTTTTATATTATAATACAACACTTATAAAAAAAAATTAAAAAAAAAACTTAATAACTAAAAAAAATAATTCAAAATAAAAAAAAAATAATTCAAAATAATTCAAAAAAAAAAATACAAAAATAAAAAAATAATAAAAAAAATAATCAAAAAGAATCCAAAATAATAGAAATAAAAAAAAATAATAAAAACAATAAAAAAAAATCAATTTAAATTTTCCTTCATCGGGTCACTGATGTTGATGTTGTTGTTGACTCAGTTTTTTCTTTTTTTTTTGTTGTAGCTTCCGCTTGCGTTGCTGATTTTGTTTTTTACTACACGGCTTTGCTTCGCAGCTATTAGGACATCGGGGCGCCGCCAACAATACATCCTTTTCATCACGATAGTTGTAATACTCCCACCGGCCTCTCGCCCATTTCACCCTCACTCGACCTCCGGTTTTCAAAAATATGGTGCGGTGTTTTCTCCCCTGCTTCAACACTTGCTGCAGAGGGACATTACTTAATTCGTCGTACGACATTTTGAACCACACTCCTTCTCGAGTTTGTACGTCGTACAGTTTCTCCCCTAGATTACGTGGTGGGGCCGGTGGAAGCGGTGGACGTGGTGGTGTACGTGGTGGTGTACGTGGTGGTGTACGTGGTGGTAGCTGAGATTGAGGGAGAACCTCGGCCTCAGCAGCGTGCGCTGGAGGTGATACCTCCGTTTCATTTAGACTCTCTTTCCAATGCTCGGGAGTGGTCGGAGTCCGAGGGATATCCCAAGACAAGTACTCCTCCAACTCACTCTCGTCCATCATTATTGCTAAACTGAAATATATAATTTTGTTAATTTATTCTCCCTACATTCTAATGGATATGGAAATCTGGCAATTTTCGTTGAGTTCACATATACATATATATACACATACTACGCTAATGGATGATTAAATAAATTGAATTCTATCGTGTAAATTTTATACAAATATATTTTTCGAAAGTTCCTAATCAACCTATGATATTATTTCCGAATATCCTTTGCGTGATAAATACCAACGCTTCTACCCTTAAGATCTACTAATTCATATAATGAACTACCTAAGCTCTTTAAGACTCTAGATTTCACAAACTTGGGAGCAAGTTTTGCATTATATTTCTCTGAAGCTTTACTTAATGTAAAATTCCTACGAAAAACTTCTTGTCCTAATACAAAATTTACATCTTTCTTTGCTCTCAAATTGTATGTTTTAATGTTCCTATCGTAGGCTTTCTTAATATTTTCTTCAACTTGATTTCTAATTAGCTGGATTTGATCAAGCTTGCCTAAACTAACTTCACCCTGATTTAAGCTATTAATATTTCTAAGTAGTTTATAAGAAGTAGCATCATTAATCATATTTTGACCATAAAGCACAAAATAAGGGGAATACCCGATTGATTGATGCATAGAACTACACAAAGCTGCACTTATTTTGGACAAATTATTATCCCATTTAGTGTGGTCTTTTACTAAATATGCTCTGATGCCAGACAATATTGATTGATTTACTCTTTCTGACGCGTTGGCTTGAGGTGAATATAAAGCTGTATACATGTGTTTGACACTATAATTATTTAAAAGTTCATTGAACATATTTGATATAAATTGAGAACCATTATCACTGATAATTAATTCTGGAACTCCGTAAGTATGAAAAATTTCTTCTTCAATAAATTTACAAATCGGAGTGGATGTAAATTTTTTTAATGGTTTCAACCAATGAAATTTCGAATAATGATCAAGAACTATTAATATACCTATATAGCCTGCTTTCGTTCTTGGATAAGGACCCAAGATATCGATATACAATCTTTGAAAAGGACGTTCCGATATAGCTTGTGAACCCATTAAAGGTTTCAAAGTTTGATTCGGAGATTTCGACTGTTTACAAATTTCGCAATTTCTTACGAAATTTCGAACTTGTAATGCCATCTTTGGCCAATAAAAATTTCTACGTAAACGCTCTAAGGTTTTTGAAATACCACCATGTGCAACTATTGGTGGATTATGGGCGCGTTCAATGACAACATTTGTAAGTTGATCAGGTACCCATAATTTCCAAGCACGTTCTTCTTGGTAAATATTACCTGTTGAATGCTCTACACGTTTGTAAATATAATTGTCAAGTATTTGGACATCAGGATATTTATTCTGATTTTCTACGATTTGTGTTCTAAAATTTACATACTCATCAGAAGCAAATGCTTCTGAATTTAAATCTATTTCTGGACCTATTATATCAATTTCGTTTATTGTATTTTCGTCTTCAAAAATTCGCGATAAACTATCTGGTACTGTATTTAGACTACCACGACGATGTTCAATAACGAAATCAAAACCTTGAAGCTTTAAGCTCCATCTAGCTAATCTACCAGCTAAATCGTTCTGTGACATTAGCCATTTTAAGGATGCATGATCGGTAATAATTTTAAATGGGTGTCCTTCAATATATGCTCTGAATTTTTTTATTCCCATTATTGCAGCTAAACATTCTTTTTCCGTGACTGTGTAATTTATCTCAGCTGAGTTTAACTTTTTGCTCATAAAAGCTACAGGACGTTCGTTTCCTTGATCATCTACTTGAATTAATACGCAACCTACACCACTATTACTAGCATCACATTGTATGACAAAAGGACGCGAAAAATCAGGATTAATTAAAACAGGAGCACACGACAACGAATTCTTAATTTTACGAAAAGCTACATCAGCTTCATTAGTCCTAACGAATTTAGATCGACCCTTTTTTAATAATTCAGTTATTGGGGTAGATAATGTTGCATAATCTTCAAGGAAACGTCTGTAATACCCGGCCATTCCTAGAAATCTGCTAACTTGACGTACTGAATTTGGTGCTGGATAGTCAGATATTACACTAACTTTATCTGAATCTACTCTAAGACCGCCTTTTGCTACTACGAAACCTAGATATTTTACTTCATTTAAACAAAATTTACTTTTTCCTACATTTATTGTTAATCCCGCTTTACGAAGATGTTCAGCAACTGTAGATAATATTTTCATATGATCTTCGAAAGATTCCGAGATTATCAATAAATCGTCTAAATAAACAAAAACTTCATTTTTTAAATGTGGTGGAATTACTAAATCCATCAATCTACACATAGTTTGAGGAGCATTGCATAATCCAAATGGCATGACTTTAAATTGATATAGTGGCCTACCTGGTATGGAAAATGCCGTTTTCTCTCTCGATTTTTCTTCAAGAGGTATCTGCCAAAATGCGTCTTTCAAGTCTAAACTTGAAATAGTTTTTGCTTTTGGTAACCGACTAAGAATACCTTCGATATGTGGTAACGGATACGCATCTTTTATTGTTACGTTATTTACTTTTCGCGAATCTAAACAGAGTCTGACTTTACCATGTTTTCTCACCAGAACAACCGGTGAACTCCAAGGACTCTGACTTTCTTCAATAACACCTAACGAGATCATTCTATCTACTTCGTCGTACATTAATTTTTCAATTGCTGGAGATACAGGATAATGACGTTGTTTAATTAGTTTTGCATCACCCACATCAATAACATGATTTAAAAATTTAGTTTTACCCAATCCATTCTTCTGAAACGATGGAAAAGCATTTTTCACAACTTCTAACTTCGCGATTTGTTCTTTAGTTAGAGAATGCATATTAGGATCTTTTTTAATGTCCTCCGAAATCTCGCCTATTATTCCCGGAGCAATATTAAAGGTTTTCCAAAAATTGATTCCTAAATAACAATTTTGGGTAAGTGATGGAACAATTAAAAATAATATCTTTTTCGTTTCACCACGAAAGGTTACATCTGTGTATATACTACCTCGTACCGTTTGTTTACCTCCATCAGCAGTTTTAACTTCTGAGCTAAACTTTGCATAAGGTAAATTAGAGTTTAATAATTCTTTAGCACTATCGAAACTTATACAACTTGCGGTCGCTCCACTATCTAATAAACCTAGTATTTTCTTCCCAAAAACTTTTATTTCGGCATATGAGCGAACGTCATTTTCTAAAGTAGTGATAGATGAAATTACAAGATTTCGATTTGCTCTAAGTTGCTTCCAATGATAACGATATCTAAGGGAAGAGCGTTTATGGATCTGTTTAATTGGTTCTGTTTTATTAATTGTTGAAATACCATCAACTTTATTATCAAAAATTCTTTTACGAGTAAGTTTATAATCTTTCAATCTTTGTTGATACGGTTTAATGTTATATAAGTGTGGTTCCTTACCACTACTATCAATATTCCTTTTTAAAATAGAAATATTCGATTTATCCGATTTTAATTTATCATTTACTTTTTCGGGAAGTGACTGATGTTGCTGTACTCCCGATTCAACAAGTTTTTTGTTCGACAAATTTTGCAATTTGGCTTGTAAATATTTTTAGCTCCACAGCCATTACAAAATATTTTTCTGGGTGATAAACAATCAGTAAAATGATGCCCTATTACGTCGCAATTCCAACAAAAAATAGTTTTATCATTATTGTCAGAATTGTAATTGATTACATCAATCTCATTATTATCTAATAATGGTGGTCCAGATAAATCTACACCGTCAGTTTGAATTTCTGATACATTCCGAGAAAGATATGGTTTATGGGTAAAATTATTTCTTTTACGTATATCGTTATTTACATCTTCTTTTGCTCTACATAAGGAACGTAAATGGTCTATGTTCCAAAAGTCTACATAGAGAAGATCTCTTCGTACATCCTCCCGTAAATTTCTTTTTATAATATTTAATAAGTCTGCATCAGAAATCTGATCTCTTAATTTATCATATAGATACATAATTGATTCGTAAAAATCATCAAAACACTCTCCGTTTCGTTGTTTTCTTTCACGGATTTGTTCTATGATATCTATATCGCTACGCCGTTCTTCGAATTGTCTGCGTAACGCTTGACAAAAATCGGGCCACTGAATTCTACCCGCGACTTTTTTATGATATCGCCAATACCAATTTTTGGCTTTATCCGTGAATACTAAATGTAAATCAGAACATAAATTCTGAAAATCTCTATTTAACATTTGATTTGTCAATGTTTCTATTCGGTAAATAAATTCATCAACCGTCAGACCAGTACGATTACCGCTAAAATTTAAATTCCAACTTTTGATCAAATTGGCTCTACGTTCATTGGAAATTATTGTTCCGACGTGATTTTGATCTTGATTATCATTATTTCCATGATTATGATTTAAGTCATAATTTGAATTTCTAATCTGTATTTAAATTTCTATTATTATTTCGTCTTGGTTGTGAAAATCGTTCACTATTATTTTGAGTACCATTAACCGATTGATTAATAGTATTCCTATTATGGTTTTCCACTAATGGTGGAGGAAATGCGAAATTATTATTTAGATTATTTGGTAATGTTAACCTGGGTTCTGGGCGAATATTCATGTTTTGTATCGAATGTTCTACGGTTTCCTTTATCGATTGTTTCAAGCTAGCTTGTAATCTACTCATAGCTAGATCTTGGTTTACTTCTACCGTTTTCTTTATGATTTCCGTTAAAGCGGATAAATCGAAAGAATTTCCGATTGCACCTCTTGGATCTGAATTCGATATTTGGTCGTTTATGGTTGCAAACTGGTTTGATGCACCCATACTTGGATTTGTGATTTTATCAGGGGTTAATAAATAAGTCTGAGACCTGGTCGTAACATTAGTTTTTAATGTTGCACCAGTATTTCTCGATTGCTTAAGTTTGTGGGTTTTAATATCTTTTACAAGACATTCCTCACGACAATTTGGACACGTTTGGTTATCTTTTAGCCATGTGCTGATACATGCGCTATGAAATACATGTTGACATTTAGTAATAACTAAGTTATTTGATGTCGACAGTAATTCGCTACAAATGGAACAATGAGTTTCCATATCTACTTTCCTTGGTGAATGAAACAATTCAATACTCAAAGAACTAATAATAACTTCAAAAATTAATTGAAATAAATGCTTTTTCCCTAGCATTCATTAAGATTTTTTTTTTTTTTTTTTAATTTGAAACACAGCGAAAGTAAGTTTAAATAACACAATACTAATTTTGGGTACAGAAAAGAAAAAAAACTAATTAATAAACTCGATTATACATATGAACATAAACTAAATTAAAGTAAATCACAATTCTATGTTGCATTATAATTAATCATTATTAGATACAAATGTCGGTCGGAATTCGGCTAAATACGGCCAAATCTCCGCATGTCCATTACAATTTGCATACTAAAATTTTCGTTAAAATCCACGCATAAAACATAATCTATTCAATGTAATTTATTTAATAAACATTAGTCATTTTATCATATAATTACCAGAATCAAATTTGCCGGTCGGAATTTAGCTAAGTACAGCCAAATCTCCGAATTTCCATTGCGAAACCGATACTAATAATACAACAACAAAATTACTAATAACTAAAACTTATTTGTAAATAATCAAAGTAATTCAAAACTTTGCAAATCTACTAGCACCACATTCGCCGGTCGGAATTTAACTAAGTACAGCCAAATCTCCGCATGTCCATTGCGAAACCGATACTATAGAACGCCAAAAATTCAAAATACAATCAAATTTACAGATACATTTCCTGAAACTACACTAATAATTTTATATATTATTCCTATATAGATACAATACTAATACAAAACGTCAAACCTAATAATGGACGTTAATTAGCTACAAAAAAAACCAAATTGAAACGTATTTCCGAAAATTAAAATTTCAACCTATGAATCAATATTTAATCACTACAAGGATAATACATAAAATATTAATAAATAAAAATCGAGTGCCAGAAACCTTGATGTTCTTCAGGTTCTTTCTTGTGCATCATTTGTAATAAACAAATGTTCCACTTTTCTAGACACCTTGGTTACTTTCAAGTCCCTTTTCGGGATACTTATCAGGTCCCTGCTCGGGCGCCATTTGTAATGAATGTAAGTTAAATCATTTTTATTTTAGCCAATAATAATATTGGTTTACCGCGCTGCACGTCTAATTGGGGTAGCTTAAGCCGGAAAATAGGGGGGTTCACAAATGCGCGTAACATTCATACAAAATTTGAGTGCAAAAATAAACTAAATAAAACAAATAAAAAATCAAAGATAAAATATGCTAATAAAATTAATAGAAAAAAATAAAATAAACTACTCTAATTTTTAAATTCCCTAAAACTAACATGTAATACCAAAATTAGATAATTATGTACAATGAAATGGATTTAGATGTTTACCATTTTAAATTTTACCCACCCAACCATGTGATCAATACTAAAAACCAAAAATAATACAAAATGTATGATCACCCTAAATATTATTCAAAACTACTTACTTACTTAATCATTACATAAAAAAAATTCTTAAATCCTGCGAAGGAAAAATAAAAAAAAACTTATTTAAAAAGAGACATTATTTCGTCCATTTTGAAAATAATTTTATTTAAAAAAAATCCAAAATAAATTCAACAAAAAAATTTGTACAGTATATACAAATATAAAATAATTCTGATAAATAAAAAAAATAACTTTACAATAAAAATTCTAATCAAAATTAATATATTTTACAACAGCAACTAATAATTAAAATTTTGTTGTTGTAATTAATATATATTATATAGGAAGCCATTAATTATTATTACAAATTCAAATAATTGTACACACCCTTTATACTACTTTAACGATTCTGATCGCCTAGTATAAATTATTCATATTCCTATTCGAATATGAGATTCTACTTTATTTGAATTTATATTAAAATTAAATACAAAAATCTTCAAAATATAGATAAAAAAAATATAAAATTAATAAAATTCAAAAAAAAAAATAAACTAAATTGACCAACTAAATAACTCAAAAATTATATATAAAAAACTTAATGCATATTACACTAACAACTATTTGTTACAATTTTGTTGTTGTAATCAATATGAATGGAGAAGCCATTAATATTATAAATTCAAATAATTTTGCATATGCAATTTGTACTACTTTAACGATTCTGATCGCCTAGTACAAATTATTCATATATGAAATATGAAATTCTTATTTGAGTTTATAATAAATAAATAAAATTAGATAAATCTTCAAAATATATAAAAAAAATAAAAATTAAAGAAAATAAAATCGAATTGAATTTTAAAAAAAATCTAAATTCTATATTAAAATATGGCAGAATATTCCATATAAATAACACAAAAAAAAATAAAACCTAAAATTGAAATTTCTTGAACTAAAAACTAAAACGTCCTAAGAAATCACGTAATTAAATTATATATATATATTATATGAAAAATAAAAATAAAAACCAAAAATTAAATATATATATATATATATATGAAAAAAATAAAATCAAAAATTAAATATATATATATATATATGAAAAAAATATAAAATCAAAAATCAAATATATATATATGTATATGAAAAATAAATAAAACCAAAAATTAAATATATATATATATATATATATGAAAAAAATATAAAATCAAAAATCAAATATATATATATGTATATGAAAAATAAATAAAACCAAAAATTGCCAAGATTTCCTAAGCCGTAAAATTTTAGGGCATTTACTAGGAAATCCCAAGTAAAAATAAAAAAATAAAAAAAATAAAATAAAATTAATAAAATAAATAATTTGAATTAAAGTAATAAAATCATCGCGAAAATAAAAAAATTAAATAATTAGGAATGAATTCAAATTTCTATTTTCGTAAATAGCCAGGTAATACCAGACTATTAATAAAAGTAGAAAGTGAATTCCAGGGAATACCTGTCTTCCATATGAACTTCAATTTATGACTGTCCACTTTTTTTCTCTACCACCGATTTTAAGGGTATTTATATCATTTTGAACAATGAATTTGGATAGCTGTTATTACAAAATAACGTTTATTTCAAAGTAAATTACAGAAATCTAATAAAATCATTACTAATACATATAAAATGTAAGTAAATTAATTTTAAAGATTAATGAACCCACAAAAAAAAATGATCAAAATGATACATTAGGTAAATTCCCTAAAATCAGGTAAAACATAAATAGGATTCCCTATTTACAATCATAATAATTTTCAATCCATAAATTTATTTTTGTGTAGATAAACTACAAATTTTCTTTTTGCCAATAATTTATTTTTATGTTGGAACGTGGAACTTGCTCAGATTGATAAGTTCTACACTCCACAAGTTCTACACGGGTTTGTAACTTAACTTCCAAAATCGATACACCTAAAATTATGCAATTCGAAAATCTTGGTGTACAATTTTTAATTCTTCATATACAAAAAAATGAACCATTACAATAGTATTACCCGGAAGTACTTTTTCCATTAGTACTTTGGAATTTGTATTGAAAATTTTTATAGGAATTTTTGTATAAGGTGTAGTAATTTCTAATTTTTGAAAATTTAATTGAGCACTTAAAGATCGAATAATATCAATACCGATTAAACCATCAAAAACGTTATGAAATTTGTAAGAATAGAATTTTACAATACGGTCTTCGTTAAATTCACTGAATATTGGTATAGAAACTGAAGTTGTGTGTTTTGAAGACGCGAAAGAGGTAGAAACAATGAACGGGTCTAGGATTTTAAATTTGTCGTAATATTTATTTAAAATTTCTGGATCAAGGAAAGACTTAGTAGCACCAGTATCTATTAATAATTTCATAGGAGGGTTTTTTATAGAAATGTATGGAAGTTGTCGTTTGTCAAAACAGTTATTGAGCTCTATTATGTTCCCGTTTGTTGTGATTGGATGTTGAGAAAATCCTGAAAATTACTTTCATTTAATGGTTCTAAATATTCATATTCGTACATTTCGGAATTAGTTTCCGATATTTTTTCACCATTTTTGATATTATTATCTTGGATTTCAGTATTATAAATTTCTGCTTGTTGAAATTTTGATGTTGAAGGCTTTTGGATAGCAGTAGATTGCCTGGTTGAAATACTCATAGGAATTGGTTTGTTTTGATTAAAATTTTGTTGTGGATTTCCGAAAGGTTTTGATTGACCAAATACTTTTTCTTGGGTGGGGAAATTTTGGGATGGGGTTGACCAATTTTGTCTTAAAGAGGGCGTTTTGTATTTTGGCTGGAAATTCAGTTGATATGAACTTCGTGGCACATAATTATGATTTTGTGAATTCTGGTTTTTAAAATTCGAATTTTGTGACTGAGTGGAATTATAAAAATTTTGGTTTTGAGCATTTGGCGAAATTATTGATCTGTTATTAAAATTTGCATTTTGACCATTTGGAGAAATCATACGTCTATTATTTGCAAAATTTCTTTTACTCTGATTTGAAGTTGAACTTAAATGCGAATTTTGAATATATTTAATATTATCCTCTTTTTTTATAAAATTTATAGCATCTAACATAGTTTTAGGTTCTTTAGTTCGAACCATTATTCCATACGGATTTCTCAAACCCGCTAAAAATACTACTAGTGTCTGATCGTTATAGATTTTTTGTTTAAATTTACGAGATTCTATTTGCGTTTCGTGAATTCCTAGATAGTTTGAAATTGAAGGCACCAGCGCAAAAATAAGATAACTCCATTTTTTAAAAAAAATGTTTTTTTATTGCAAAATTAAGAGAAAAAAAATCCGCATCGTTTGGTGCAATACTCAGACATCTATGTATATTCTAAGATTAGTTATTACACTATTGGAGTTATCAACTATTTTGATACGGAGCAAAAATAAGACATTTCAAGGAGTTGTCTGGTTTTTGCTCTGAAAATATGTGCGAACATGTTCGGACAAGTCGCATTCAAATATACATTGTATGCAAATGTTGCGTAATATAAGTCATTTTGGTGCATAGTTTTGAAGTGAATGGTTGATTAATAGTTAACAAAAAGTAAAGAAATAATATTAATATGAGTGAAAGTGAATCTGATTTTTCTGTATCGTGTTCTGAATTTGTGGCTAGTGAAGAAGAGAATACATCAAGTGACGATTTATTACCTTGTTCAAAAAAGTATAAAACATAAATATATCTCAAAATACAGACGCTTTGAATATTCAAAGGAAGGCAATATTACACAAATTTCTGCATCTATAAATCACCACGGTCCTTTAACAATCTTTGACATTGCAAAAAAAGAAAATATACCAGGTGATCCTTTTTCACCTATATTATTATATTCATCAAATTTAGCATTAAATGTGAAAAAATATGAAGATGTGATGACTTTGGCACAAAAATACGTTCCACCTTCAGATATGGGTTTCTACAACGATCTGTCCTCACAAGCTAACGTTCAAGAAGCTGAAAAATCCGATTATGATATACTTTAATAAAATATTTCATTCCAATTTCTTTTTACGGAGCAGAAATACGACAACTCCAAAATTTAATTTTGTTTTTTTTTTAATAAAAATTAATATTTTTTATATTATTATTGAATAAATAATATGTTTTTTATGTTTTCTAAAAGAAATAAATTTATTTTTCGTTTAAATAATGTTTTTCAATTTTTAAAATAGTATTTTTCATTTTCCCAACAATTTTGAAAAGTGGACTTATCTGGTTTTTGCGCTGGTGCCTTCAATTGTACTTAACAATTTTCGAACTCAATCATAAAAATCATAGGGTGTTTCATTATAATCTTGTCTTAGATTATCTAGATCAAAAGATAAACAACTTTCATCCCTTTGATCACTAAAATTTCGAATCAACTCGGTTTTATATCAGTAATACTATTAGCACAGCAGATATTAATTACTTCTCTTGCTGCACCTTTTAGTTTACTGATAATGGTACGATAAATTATGACATTTTGATAATTATTTACGTTTTTAGTATCCCAAAACTTCCCGAGGATACTATCAATACTTTCAAGAAAGAAATTTAATTCGTTAATATTACCATCAAAATCTGGTATTGTTTCTGCATGTACTTTCAAAAAATTTGGAATATCTGTCATTGTTTTAGTATTTATTTGTAATGTATTTTTACAAAGAGAAATTTGATTTAAATTTTTTGTAATAGAATCTATATCTAACTCTAAATTGTTCTCACTTTCACTTAAGGACTGGGAGGATTCAGAGGCGTCTGTCATTAATATTATAAGTTATTATAAAAATTTGATTACTCACAGAACGACTATCGTATTCATCGATTTCGGATGCTTGCAATATTAAATTGTTGTACTGATGTATTAGGTTGTATCTTCAATTTGTTTATTTTTAGTGATGGATATATACCAATATTACACCACTTTTATTTATTTTATTTATTTAGTTTTTTAACTATATTAGTTAATTATATTTATTACTTTTATTGTTCTTAATTTATTTAGTTATTTTTGACTGTAGTTCTTTTGTTGCTCAACTATCAAAATAGAAAAGTTGTCTTCGATAGACAGCTTTGCAACAGGAATACCGACTGCGCCAGTTATGTACAAATAACAAGTTTTATAATTTATTTTATAAAAATATATTTAATTTTAGAAGAAAGTTATTTTATATATATAATTTAAAACAATGGTTTAAAATTATCACTGATTTAATATTTTATTTATTAATTATTTATTTTGATATAATACAATAATTATTTTATATAATAAGAAATTTACTTTTTAATAATATTGACAATTACAATTTATTTGATATGTTAATTGTTTTACGGTAATGAACAGACTGAACTTTTTAGTTAGATTTAAATATAATTAGAACTCTACTTGATATTAGTTTTATGCTTAGCTTAGGAACAATTATTATGAGAATTTATATTTTAGTTTTACAATAATTATAATTAAATTTAGTAATATGATATTTAAGTAGATAAAGTTATTTAATAATTTTATTTGATATTAATAAATTTAGTTAATGCAATTATTGTGGGAAGTTTTATGTCATAAGATTCTAATTTAAAAATATTAAAATTGTGTTATAAAATGAAAATGAAAGTTGATAAAATTTATAATAAATATATATTTGTATACAGCATATATATGGTGTGTATATAAATATATATGGTTGATATAACTCGCGAACCCAGCCACCTGGTTCATACAAGCGGAAGCACAATTTCAAGCTTATCGGATCACTAACGACGAAACCAAATATTGCCTTATAGTTGGCGCACTGCCGTCAGAATCGTGCGATTCTATAATCGACATTTTAACTAGCCCACCGCTAATAAATAGATACGAAAGCGTAAAAACCGCCCTTATCAAACATCATTCAATTTCTGAAACAAAACGGCTCGAAACCCTAATAGCAAAAGCCGACATAGGTGACCGTACTCCGTCAGAATTACTTAGGTCCATGAGACATCTATCGGGACAAACATTTAGCGATGATATTATTAGAAATTTATGGCTACGTAAGCTACCGCAGATAATCCACGTAGCGTTAGCCGCAGTAGGCGACAAGACCCTTAACGAGTTGTCAGATATTGCGGATAAAATTTTTGAGGCACAACAAAACGCATCGATGTACGCAGTGACCGACAATTCCGCGAAACCCACTACATCGACAACTGCTACGGCATTTGATTTCGACGCGCGTTTAGCACGAATCGAATCTATGCTAGCCAAACTCGATTTCGGCAATAAAAATAATTTTAGATCGCGAAATAGGAGCAAATCACGT
This sequence comes from Rhamphomyia laevipes, assembly GCA_963920725.1. Lineage (NCBI taxonomy): Eukaryota > Metazoa > Arthropoda > Insecta > Diptera > Empididae > Rhamphomyia > Rhamphomyia laevipes. Next base: position 41,022,341 of record OY987255.1, on the reverse strand, counting down.
AACTCGAGTAGAAATACTCGAGAAAAATCCACTCCTCCTACTACTTCTAGAACATTATGCTGGTATCACAGAAAATTTGGCGACAAAGCAACAAAATGTACGTGTGCGCACAAGCTAGCCGACAATTCCCCAAACTAGAGAAGGCACCGCGTGTAGCGGCTACCGGTGCCAATCAACTAACTAGCCGCCTTTTCGTTCTTGACGATGCAAATAATATAGTATTTTTAATCGACACGGGCGCAGATTTATCGGTTTTACTGGGCAAATCAAAATCTGAAAAAACAACATCAAACACTTTACTTTCGGCCGCCAATGGTACAAACATTAAAACATTTGGTTCAAAAATGTTGAAAATTAATCTCGGACTACGAAGAAGTTTTATGCACGAGTTCATCTTAGCTGACATCGACCGCGCTATTATCGGTGCAGACTTCTTAAACAAATATGGTCTTATCGTAGATTTGAAAAATAGGAAAATTATAGATCCACTCACTAATCTGTATATTAGCGCGTTAACCATCGCGTCAGAAACGCCGACGCCGAAACTCAATGTTATAAAAAATGAATTTTCAGAAATTTTATTCCAATTTCCGGAATTAACTCAACCGCCAAACTACTTCAAAGAAGTTAAACACACAGTTGAACATCACATCGTGACCAAAACTCAACTGCCATTCTCCAAGCCACGACGTCTCGATCCGACTCGACATGACGCTGCAAAGAAAGAGTTCGAGTTAATGGTCGAACTTGGCATTTGTCAACTGTCCTCGTCTCCCGCTTCGTCTCCGCTACATATGGTGCGGGAGAAAAACAACGGCGACTGGCGACCATGCGGTGACTACCGTCAATTAAATGCAGCTACTATACCAGATCGATATCCTATACCACATGTTCAGAATTTTACAATGCACTTGAACGGTGCGAAATTTTTTTCGAAAATAGATCTCGTGAGAGCTTATCACTTGATTCCAGTGGCGGCAGGCGACATTCATAAAACTGCTATAACTACACCATTTGGGTTATATGAGTTTCGACGAATGCCTTTCGGTTTGCGTAACGCCGCGCAAACTTTTCAGCGCTTTATAAACGAAGTTTGTCGGGGGATAGATTTTGTATTTGTATATATAGACGACATCCTCATCTCATCTACGGACGCTAAGACGCATAAACAGCATTTAAGAGAGCTATTCCAACGCTTATCGGAATATGGTATAACCATAAACGGTTCTAAATGTGTTTTCGGTGTAAGTGAACTAGATTTTCTCAGCCACCGTATTACATCGGAAGGTATTTCTCCGTCAGAAGAGAAAGTGAAAAGTATAAAAAACTTTCCCATTCCTACCTCGATCCGACAAACACAACGATTTATCGGAATGGTAAATTACTACCAACGATTTATCCCGAAATTGGCTGAATTCCTCGCTCCGATTTACGCGTACCTGGCACAGGTAACCAAAAGTAAAAGTAAAAACAAATCTTTAACTTGGCCAGAGGAGCTCAACCCTGTTTTTCAGCGCGTTAAAAATGCATTGGCTAACGCCACTATGCTTTATCATCCACAACCGGATGGAAAATTAGCTATAATTACTGATGCATCGGACATCGCATTGGGTTCAGTTTTGCAACAACCAACAAAACTGGGTTGGCAACCGCTCGCATTTTTGTCACGCAAACTGTCACCGGCCGAAACCGAATATTCCGCGTTCGATCGCGAGCTTCTCGCTATCTACGTTGCAATTTAGCATTTTCGTTATGCAGTTGAAGGTCGGGAATTTACGGTTTTCACTGACCACAAGCCGTTGGTGAACGCGATCTGTTCCAAAGCGGAACGCAACCCGAGACAGACTTGCCATTTGGATTATATAGCCCAATTTATCACAGACATCCGGCATATTTCGGGCAAAGATAATGTCGTTGCAGATAGTCTATCGCGTTTCTCAGAAGTTTCTGCTGTGGACAAAGACAATTACGATCTTCAGATAATCGCGAAAGAACAAATCAATGATTTGGAACTTAAAGAACTTTTAGCAAACTCCAATTCATCATTCAAATTAGAAAAAATTCGTTTACCGGATCTGGACTTATACTGCGAAACTTCGACAAACAGAAGCAGACCGTACATACCAGAGTCTTTAAGACGAATAATTTTTAACAAATTACACAATTTGGCTCACCCTGGAATTCGTTCAACCAGAAAGTTACTCGTTTCCAGGTATTTTTGGCCAAACATTAACCGTGACACGAATTCTTGGTCCAAGGTTTGCATACCCTGCCAAAAGACCAAAATTCACCGTCACACAAAATCGCAACATCAAATTTTCGACATGCCAAATGCATGCTTCGAGCATATTCATATGGATTTAGTTTGCCCATTTCCGATTTCGGATGGAAATTCGTACATATTGACCATAGTTGACAGATTCACGAGATGGCCCGAAGCATACGCGATACCGGATATGACTGCCGCGACCATTGCAAAAACGTTTGTAATTCAATACGTTTCACGATTTGGTATTCTGGAAACAATTACTACGGATCAAGGAACACAATTCGAATCCAAACTTTTCCACGAATTACTAGCATTATTAGGTGTTACAGGACTAGGACTACTCCGTACCATCCACAGTCGAACGGTTTAGTAGAACGTTTTCACCGTCAACTGAAAGATACGCTAAAAGCACGCGGCAACAGTACAAATTGGTCTCTAGAATTACCGTTAGTTCTACTTGGAGTACGCGCTGCAATCAAGGAAGATATACAATGTTCGCCGGCAGAACTTGTTTATGGACAAACCCTAAAATTACGCGTTAAAAATGCATTGGCTAACGCCACTATGCTTTATCATCCACAACCGGATGGAAAATTAGCTATAATTACTGATGCATCGGACATCGCATTGGGTTCAGTTTTGCAACAACCAACAAAACTGGGTTGGCAACCGCTCGCATTTTTGTCACGCAAACTGTCACCGGCCGAAACCAAATATTCCGCGTTCGATCGCGAGCTTCTCGCTATCTACGTTGCAATTTAGCATTTTCGTTATGCAGTTGAAGGTCGGGAATTTACGGTTTTCACTGACCACAAGCCGTTGGTGAACGCGATCTGTTCCAAAGCGGAACGCAACCCGAGACAGACTCGCCATTTGGATTATATAGCCCAATTTATCACAGACATCCGGCATATTTCGGGCAAAGATAATGTCGTTGCAGATAGTCTATCGCGTTTCTCAGAAGTTTCTGCTGTGGACAAAGACAATTACGATCTTCAGATAATCGCGAAAGAACAAATCAATGATTTGGAACTTAAAGAACTTTTAGCAAACTCCAATTCATCATTCAAATTAGAAAAAATTCGTTTACCGGATCTGGACTTATACTGCGAAACTTCGACAAACAGAAGCAGACCGTACATACCAGAGTCTTTAAGACGAATAATTTTTAACAAATTACACAATTTGGCTCACCCTGGAATTCGTTCAACCAGAAAGTTACTCGTTTCCAGGTATTTTTGGCCAAACATTAACCGTGACACGAATTCTTGGTCCAAGGTTTGCATACCCTGCCAAAAGACCAAAATTCACCGTCACACAAAATCGCAACATCAAATTTTCGACATGCCAAATGCATGCTTCGAGCATATTCATATGGATTTAGTTGGCCCATTTCCGATTTCGGATGGAAATTCGTACATATTGACCATAGTTGACAGATTCACGAGATGGCCCGAAGCATACGCGATACCGGATATGACTGCCGCGACCATTGCAAAAACGTTTGTAATTCAATACGTTTCACGATTTGGTATTCTGGAAACAATTACTACGGATCAAGGAACACAATTCGAATCCAAACTTTTCCACGAATTACTAGCATTATTAGGTGTTACAGGACTAGGACTACTCCGTACCATCCACAGTCGAACGGTTTAGTAGAACGTTTTCACCGTCAACTGAAAGATACGCTAAAAGCACGCGGCAACAGTACAAATTGGTCTCTAGAATTACCGTTAGTTCTACTTGGAGTACGCGCTGCAATCAAGGAAGATATACAATGTTCGCCGGCAGAACTTGTTTATGGACAAACCCTAAAATTACCAGGCGAATTTTTCGTTAATTCAAAACCGGACGTGCCGGATACAAATACGATTATTACAAAATTGCAGGAAACGATGAAAAATTTAGTACCTATTCCAACAAGAACAGCAAACCAACGCAATTTATTTATTCCAAAAAGTCTAGACACGTGTAATTTTGTATTTGTCAAAAACAACAGAATTCAACCAACATTAGCACCTACGTATGACGGACCATTCCGTGTTACTCGTCGTCTTCGTAAAGTTTATGTCATTTTAATAAATGGTAAAGAACGGTCAATATCTATCGACCGCCTAAAACCGGCTTACGGAGTTTCTACAATTAATTAAAAAAAAAAAAACCACAAATTACTTTTAATATTTTTTTCTTCAAATACTTGCAACAATTAATATTTTAACATAATTACGTTTCACTCGGAGGAGGGTGATGTAGGGACACCCTGTGTAAAAAATTAAAAATAGTTATTCACCACGAAATTATAAGCAATTACTTATAATTCTCATTTAATTTTTATTAAAAAAATATCATGCGTGTGCAATTCTATTGTTGCAGGAGATCGAAAGATCGATGTAATAATTTGATTGGTCAGTCGTATCTGTGCAATATTCGATTAAGAAATTGATCGAATATAACAGAGATACGGCTGAAGAATCTTTATCAGTCGTTATCAATCATCGATAGAGAGATCTTAAAACCGCGATAAAAAATAAAATTACAGTGTACAAATAAAATAAAATAAATTTGTGAAATCAATATTTAAAATAAATAAAATAAAAAACGATTTAATTAATAATATACCACAATTTCTTGTGAGAAATAAAAATAATTAATAAAGACAATAATTACAATAAATATTATAAAATAGTTTAGTTAAAAATATAAATTAAATAAGTTAATAAATAAGTAGTAAACTGAAATAAAAAGTGTTTTAATAATTAAATAAGTAGGTGTAGTAATCACGGCTAAAATCCTACAAATCTCATTTAAATTAGTCTCTGGTGAAACTTGTACTATAAAAATACCGGTATCATATTTATTTGAAACAGAATGTTTCGTTTTAAATCTTATTACATTTGAAAAATGTATGTTTTCATTTTCAAAATGCTTTAATTCGTTTAAAATGATTTCAGGATTATTTATGGAATCTAATCCTTTTAATAATAGCGATTTTACTTTAACTAGTTTCTGTAAATAAACTTTTAATTTTTTGTAACTATCAATATTGTCGCTGAAAATAACATATTTATTTGAATTGATTTTTTTTATATTGAAATCTTTAATTTGTAGATGTACTATAATTGCTTTTTTAATTTCCTCAATTTGCTTATTGTACACATATAAAGGAGGTATTTTATATTTTTTAATAGTTAATTGTTCATTATTTGTATCTTTTAAATTATTTTTATTTTTTAGTTCATTAACTGAGTTTGTCTCATTATTTTTTTTTTTTGAATTGACAAGTTATCACTTGCATTGTGCTTCTCGTTCTGAAAAGAACGATACTACTTCCCTCCGCCGTCACCTGGCAATTCAAAATAGTATAAAAAAAATCAAAAATAATAAAAAATAAAATATATTAATAGAAAAGTTAAAATATATTGAAAAATAAGAAAATATTCAAAATTGGAATTGAGTTGACCAGCTACCACTTGCATTGGGCTTCTCGTTCTGAAAAGAACGATACTACTTCCCTCCGCCGTCACCTGCCAATTCAATTTTACGTCCAAAAAAAGGAAAAAATATATACAAAGGTATAAATTAAAAATATAACAATATAATTTAATATTAAAAAAATATTAGTGAAATCATGGAAAATGCAATTGTCGTAATAAAAATATACAAAAGAAACAGAATAACCAGGCAACCGCAGGTTCAGCTGTTCTGAAAAGAACGGTAACCCCCACAGGGACCTGGAAATTCGATTCGAGTTCATAAAAATGAAAAAAATAATATTAAAATTAAAAATCAAATAAAACGAAAGCATGCTAATTTTTAGCAATTAGTCAACATGCTAGAATCATTCAACTGACATAATAAAGACACACTAGGCTCGCATTTACGTGTAACTATACAACAATCTTTTCAGAGTGAGCTTGCTACAGTTATAATAGAAGTGGTTTGCAATAGCATTAACTTCACGTAGCATTCTTGTGAACGGCTCATTATAACCGTAGTCCGTGCGATGATTATTTAATCGAAAAAGAGGGATATATCTTAGAGAGCGCGCATTGACGTTTATATTAATGTTATCTAAGAATGCTGGGCACTCTATTAATCCCGAAATGACCTGTTGCACAAATAAAATGTCAGCGACTTCACGACGTTTTTCAAGGGATTGCATGTTGATGAGCTTAAGACGATCGCGGTATGGGGGTAAGTTGTAAGTATCTACCCAGGGTAGGCCCCGTAAAGAAAAACGGATAAATCTACGCTGAACTGCTTCGATTCGATTAATATGAACTGCATGGTATGGTGACCATACTTGACTAGCATATTCGAGCAGAGGTCTTACTATGGTTATGTAAAGGGATTTTGTGACATACGGGTCGCGGAATTCCTTGGACCACCGCTTTACAAAACCTAGCGCTGAGTTAGCCCTATTTACAATACTATCGTAGTGGGATCTGAAATTAAGCTCACCATCGCAGATAACACCTAAATCCCGAAGGGTCGGAACTCGACAAACGATCTCATGATTGATGAAGTAATCCCGTGAAAAGGAACGAGAACGTTTACGAGAATATGTAATGGTCTGACATTTGCTTACATTAAGTTCTAAGTGGTTTTTAGCACACCAAGTAACAAATTTGTTTAGGTCATTTTGAAGAATCTTACAATCAGGATTAGATAAAATTCCTCTGTATATTTTCATATCATCGGCGTATACTGAAACACTCGAATCAACTATAATATAATCAACATCATTTATTGCCAATACAAAAATTAGTGAGCCAAGATGGCTGCCCTGTGGAACACCGGATTTTGCAATAAAAGGGTCAGAAGTAGAGGACCTAAATAAAACACGGTATTGACGATCACTTAGATATGATTCTAGCCAGCGAATGATCCCCGAAGGAAAACCGAGGGCCTTAAGTTTGAACAAAATTAATTTGTGTGAAATCTTATCAAACGCTTTGGAGAAATCTGTGGTGATTACGTCAATTTCTTTCCCTTTTTCCATATTGATTAAAGTATTAGAAACAAAATCAGTTAGATTCGTAGTGGTGGATCTACCTTTAAGAAACCCATGCTGCTTTGAAGAAAACAACGATTTGCAATGGAAATATAGAGAATCGTAAATTATACTTTCAAACAGTTTTGGAATACTGGATAACTTTGCGATTGGCCTATAATTCGAAATATCCGTTTTACAACCCTTTTTGTGTATCGGAATTATGAAAGAATCCTTCCACAAAGCGGGAAATATACCTTCAGAAAGTGATATTTGAAAGAGAAATGTTAACAGGTACGCCAATGAGTTACAGCATTTTTTTTAAAACTATAGCCGGCAAACCATTGGGACCGGATGAGTAATCATCTTTAAGGTGTTGAATCTTACCAACTACATCATTATAGTCAATATTAAAAGAACCGATATTAGTTTGGTTAGAATTATTTAAGTACGAAAAATAATTTTCATCAGGCTGAAATTGGTTGTCATTAAAAGCTTGACTGAAAAAGTTAGCAAACATATTAGTGATTATCTTAGATTCATTAGATGAGTTATCTAAATACTTTAATGTAGAAGGATAACCATCTGATTTGTTTTTAATATTGATAAATTGCCAAAAAAATTTAGGATTTGATAGAATCTCCGTTTGCATTTTATTCAAATATTCATCATATAATAGTTGAGATAAATCCGAGAATTCTACGTAAACGCAAAGATACTCAATGTAGTCGGAGTCTGTTTTAGACTTTAAATTTTTTTGCCATAATTTGTTTCTACGATTACAGATTGAGCGAAGTTCCTTATTATACCATGGTGGGGATGACGATATCCCGGTCCCCGGCGAAATCGGAACAGACAAAACGAAACATTCGAAAAGAGCTGACATAAAAGAGCTGACAATAAATCAATGTTATTGTCTAGGTTATTAAAAATTTCATCAAAATTTAAATTAAAAAGTAAATGATTAAGTTTATTAAAATCAGCTTTATGGAAGTTAAAAGAATAAGTTTTTTTCAGAATCTACGTTAATAATACCGTTCTCGTACGAAAAAGTTAAAGTTAAAGGAGGGTGATACGGATCAATAGTGGATAGAGTGAAGCTACTTTCCACTACAATGCAATTTACGTTATTAGTAGAGAAAATAAGATCGAGTTGTTTAGATTATTTTTAATATCACTGATCTGGCATAGACCGTTGTCAGAGAGATTATCAGTAAATAAGATTTTCTTTTGAGTAGTTGCATTTACAGCAACAAAGTGAGAATCATCATCTGACTGCAACCATAACAGATCAGGTAGATTGAAATCACCCAAGACCAACATATCGTCAACCGTAGCCATGGTATTGGACAAGAAATCAACTGCGTCGATGAGAAGTTGGTATGTCTCGATCCGACTACATTGGCGTATATAGCAGCATAGAATATAAATAGAGCGCTTACCAAGAGTAATTTTGACAAAAATTAATTCAATATTTTCGATATTAGGAATGCTAAAAAACGAACAGTCATAATCCATGCGTACTGCTATAAGAACACCGCGACCAGAAGAATCTAGACCATCAATTAAACAATCTTTTCGAAAAACAATAAATTCAGAAGTAAAAATTTCATTATTATTAAAACTAGCGTTCAAATTGGTCTCCGTTAGCACAAAAACATCATAAGAAAGTTCTTGTGTTTTTAAATACACGTCGCGAACTTTGGTACGAAGTCCCCTTACATTTTGATAGTAAAGGGACAAGCACTTTAGTTTTTTGGAACTGAATTTAAATTAACGGCTACCCTAGTTTTCTGCTTTTCAACAAATTCCTGCACGAAGGTGTTGGTCGGCCAGGTATTGGGTAACATCAATAGATGAAGCATAGCTTCAGGCAAACAAATTTTGGATGAAGCAACTATTCGATTAGAATTCGAACTATTTTAAACCTTTATTAAGTTGAGGTCCTCAGTTATATTTACCGCAATTAGCTTAGATTTAATAAAGTTAAGAACATCCGAATTTGAGGTTGAAATATTAAGCCGAGATACAAAAATTGACTTATTTCTAGGTGCGGCCCTAATTAATGGGTTCTCAACCGTTGATATAGCATGAGTTCGACCGTCACTTTCAGTTAGCTCATCCAGAAGCGAATTAACATTAGAGCCGGGTTCTCTAGTTAAAGCTATCTCAGACGCTACATTGTCGCCGCTAAATGATACGCGCGGTGGATCAACGATACTTTCCGTGCGAATGGCTTTGTTGAAATTTGACAACCCAGAAGAAATATTTATGAGGTTTTTTTTGCATATTGAACTGAGGCAATTGAAATTGTTTAGCAACTTGGAGATCGATCGCGAAAGTTCAACGGACCCTTGACAAAATTTATCTTCAAAATTAGAGAAGCTAATATCTGCTGTTGTTTTTGTTGTTGTTTAATATCTGCTGTTGTTTTTGAAAGTTTTGATTTCAGTTCTAAAATTTTCAACATCCTGCAAGGAGGAGTCAATATTATTAAGCAAGTTAACGGTTTTAGTGAACTGTTTAGAATTATCAAAGCCGTTACCTTTAATAGACCGTGTGTTGGCATCAATATCCCTATTGATTTGTTCCATACAATCAATAACGTTATTTGACAACAACTCAACTTTTTTTCCATACTAAAAACGCGTTCCCCAAAAGACTCCACAATCATTTTAATGCTTTCAGCTGAAGGAGTGAGATTCTCAATCAGATCATTGTTTCGTCTAAGCATAGAAAAAATATTATTTTCTTTACAAACATTGCAGAGAATTGACGTATTTTAGAAAAAATCAGGTCTAAGTCTAGTGGAACTATCGACAACGAGTCCACAAAAACAGCACTTTATATCCATAATAAGTTAAAAATTTAAAATTTAAAAGTTCAAAAAATTCGATTAAATAATGACGAAAATGTAAATATATAAAATTAACTAGGTATAAAATAAAAAATTAGATCAATTGTCAGACTGCGATAAAAAAAAATCGAAAAATTGACCGGACTATTTGAAAACACAAAATAAAAATTATACTTAGCTGATAAATAATTACTGCGAACCAGAGAAGACACACACACACAATGAAAAATTTTACTCACGGTCAGCGAAATTGAAAAAAGCACTAGCACACAAAACAATAAACAATAAATGTTCTCTCAAGAGTTACAATTGAATTATAAATTATAATTATATACAATAATAGAAAAGTATTACAAGAATATATATATGTTAAATATATATATAAAAAAAGCCAATATAAGAAATTTAAGTATTACTGTTAAATTAATTTTGATCATTAAATATTTTATTTTATTAAGATTATTATATAAAATTTAAATTTAAATTAGCACTTTCAGAATCAAAATAAAAAATAAAAATGAAGAACAACACAAACCGATTTATTTAAAATTAAAAATCTGATTCAATTACAGAAATAAAGTAAATAAATTATTTAGTAATATGAGAAAATTGGCAGCAGAAAAACAAAACACGTCCGATACAATTAAAACTCTAGAGAGAACCATCTGTTGCAGCAGAGTTCGCGTATGATCAGTTTCAACTAAAACCAATGCCGGTACTTTTTGAAAAAGCTGGAAAAGCCATATAAATTTACCTCAATGGATTTCGAAAAACTACTATACTTCATAGACAAATACGAGTATCAAGTAGCTGGAATTTGTTGTATTGAAAGTTATACAGCAGTTAGATCAAATCGCAACTCCAGAAGCGACATTAAAAATCTTCAGAAATTTTGTAAATTAATGATTAAAGAAACATCCATTGTGACCATGGCATTAAGACAAAATAACGCGCATATTAAACACGTATTTAGACAGAGCTGGCGTAAGAGAGCCATTGAGATGATTGGTGGTTTTGTCAAATTGGCATTCGGCACCATGGACAGTGAAGATGCACACACAATTTACAGCTAATTATCATTACTGGAAAAAACAGGTTCACAAAATTTTGATTTGATTAAAAAACAAATAACCGTTATGAAATCAAATTTCGATAAGTTGAGCAAACCAATAGAAACATTAGAGTCAGATATTAACAAAATTGCCAATAATCTACGTGAATTGGGTGATCAATATGATAATTATAAAAACGAATCAGAATATGAATTTTATGATCTGGAAATAAAATCCGAACTTACATTTGTTGGAAATCCAAAACCAACAACAAACAGAATTATCAATTTTGAACGACATATACCAAAATAGATTACACCCATTTATTCTGGATGTAAATAAAATAAGAAAAACCTTACAAAAATTTCCAATATCTTCAAGATTAGCATAATTTTACCCAAATATGTTCGTACTACACCAAGCCGCTACTGTCACAACATTACCAGATGGCCACAGCTTAATCATAAAAATTACTACCACGTTACCAGAACCTTCGCTGCATACAATTCAAAAGGTTCATCCAATTCCAAATCATTTAAATGAACAATGGGACTTAATATTACAAACAAAATACGAATACTTTGCAGAAGCAGAAAATGAAGAATCGTTTATTGCACTATCACACGACAATTATGTGGCGTGCATGTGGATTCTAATACAACATTTAAAATTGACATATGTAAAATTGGTTCGCCTATTCTTACTAGTGGCAGCACCGAATGTCTAGTCGAGTTGACTCAACACGCAAAAACAATAAAAAAAAACTGCAAATATATTGCAATCCCGGCGACGGAGGGTATCTCATTGAAAATGATGGCCAGCAACAAATGATTATTTAATCTCAAAACTTCGGTGATATTAAATATAAACTGTCAGAGTACCCATTCTACTGTCAAACTAGAAACATTTGGCAATATAAGACTGTGAATTACTTGCGATGAATTCCTTGCGATGAACGAGCCTGGAATCATCCAAACCAGTCATTCAATTAACAACAATATCAACTGGACCAACTACGATAGTGACTTATCATATACACCAAAAAAAATTCACCAAAAATTTCAGATTTAAGCGATATGCGGCTAGGAAAACAGTTAAACGTCCGCATGACGTAACCTACGCCTGCGTATATATGCTTACAAAAAAAAAAACACAAATAAAGACACTTTTATATTAAAATTAATAAAGTTAAAAAATAAAGCAAAATATTGAATTAAATTTTAATAACTAATTTTATATCAAAAATATCAATTAAATTACAAAAAAAAACATATACAAAACAAATATCAAAATAGTAAGAAATATTAAGAAAAAACCTATTTACATTTATGCAATTATTTGAAGATGCAATTAATTAAGAGAAAGAAAAAAAAATATTTTATACGATTTACATAATTATTATCATAAACAAAATTAATAATAATAATAAAAAAATAAACACATGTATAACTAGTAACTAAATAATTTGGTTACTCCAAATTATGAAATAATTTTTTATATTAAATTAACAAGAAAAGAAATACGTAGTAATAATATTTTCTTTTAGTATAAATATACATATAATAAAATAACTCTTTACAATTATATATTCAAATATTTACAATCATTTATGTTCAATATAAATGGAACTATATTCCAATAAAACTTACATACATACCTATTCAAAATAAAATTAAATTAAAAGTAACAATAATTATACATATAACTTTCATTTAGTTTGTTATTGATTTTAAAATATACTTATAAATAAAGTGTAAGTCATACAATTTCTAATTATTAAGTTAATAAAAAGATAGAAGTAAGCGAAAAGGGGTACCTTGCTTATGCTGATACGTGAAACGCATACCATCGGAGAGGGAGAGATGTTATATCTTAAAATTATTGAGTAGCAATTTTACAAATAACCCTTTATAATATCAGCATAATATTATATATACATAAACATTCAATATTCCAATTAAAAGTATAAATTATCCCACGCTTTAGTAATTGCTAAATTGACAAAAATACGAAGTTATAACGGATGTTCTAACAAATTATTATTAGCTAACAAACAAATTATATTTCGCTTACAAATTATTAAATATATACAATTACGATTTTATTTATTTATTTATTTCATCTACCGAAAATTCATTCTTGCAGACTAATTAACAATTTGATAAGATAGAAAACAAAAAACGTAAAAGTATATTATATGTACTATAACAAAAATAAAGAAAAAAAATAATTACAATAAAAGAAAGATTTTAAACTTAGAATGAAAGAAGTTATATATTTAATTATTAATTAAAAAATTATCCTTAAGTAATTTAACAAAATTTTTCCTATCAACATTTAAATTTAACGAACTGACCGAGTCGAACATAATGATACACCTTGTAACAGGTTCATGTAAATGATAATTAATTCTGTGAAAAGGTGGATAAAATAAACTGTGAATCCTGGAACTATATGGGCGTCTTAAAGTATCGAAAATACAAGACAAATATTGACAATCAATTTTATTAGCACCGAAATATTAATATAAAAAATATTACAATTCTCATACTCAAAAATTGCTGATCAATAATATTCAAAATGTAAATCAAGCTACATCATAAGCAAGGCATACTTTTTCGTGGCATTCTTTTTAAGGTATTCAACAAATCCAGTCGGTGTTTTTTACTTAAAACTTCCTTTCCCACATATCAAATCCTCTAACAAGATTAAAATCCCAAACCCGAACTAAGAACATTGCATATCTTGCATCAAAATATTTTGATTAGATTGAATTATCGATTCAATACTTCTTTGAATTGTACCCATATCTAAAGAATTACCCACATCTACAGAATTAGGATTTTTCCCAGAATTATTAACATTATTGTTTTCCCCATACGACGTTGAAATTTTTTAAAGAATTGTGACCCAGGAATTAATGGATTCCTTGAAACTGGTGACGGTATTAACTCCTATAAATAAAACTTGAATAAATATTTGAAGTTAATTATAAAAATACAAGATTTATTAATTATTAAAACAAACAATCTATTTAATTTTACAAATGACTCTACTTTACTTCTTGTTGTTCCTTACAACTAATTTGTACTTGTATATATAAAAAAGTATTGTCGTTGCAACAGTATTAGAAAAGGAAAGAAAATAGTTACTCAAAATGACTATTCAATTGCAGTGTTTACACACTACTGTAATGTAACAAAATTAATATATAATATTTGGATTTAACATTCGGCCGTCCATAAAATAATCGACCTCGATTAGACTTCATAATCATGTAGATACGTTGGGGTTTTTCGAACTCTTTTCAATAATATCAATAAATCTTTTTCAGTGCACGTAGATGTTTCTGTTGTTGACTTGCCACATCGGTTTTCATTTAATTCTCTAATCAGTGTCAGTTCTTTTTCAGTTTCTTCATCATCAAATATTTCGTCTGATATGATTGAATTATCGTCGTTTTCATTATCATCAATTATGTCATCGAATTCATTTCCGTCATCAGGTAATAATACTCTTTTCATATCATCAATAGCTACGATTCCTTCATAATTTTTTTGTATTCTTTGTATACTAGATATATCAGCAACTGTAAATCTATAAAATGGTAAAACTTCTACGATAATATATGGACCCTTATAATGTGGTTGCAACTTTGTTGATTCTCCTGTTGAAGCAACATGTGGTCTAAGCATAACTATATCATCTGGATAAAAATTTTGAGCCTTATATCGTTTTTTATTATATCGTAGTCTTTGCAATTTTTGATTTTTTCTAATTCTATCTAGCACAACTTCTCTTTGAATTTCAATATCATTAGTGATATTTAAATTACGTAAATTATCATCAAGTGGCGTTGACATAGTAGTTCTTGGTTCAAAATTAAATAATATTTGAAATGGTATTTTTTTGAGCGCCGCATGAATAGTATTATTTAGACTAAATTGTATTTGTCCAACAAATTTATCCCAATCACTGCCATCATCTTTTGTACATAACATTGCTAACATTGGCGTCATTGTTCTATTAAATTATTTAAATGAGCTTTCTTCTAACATGCAAGCTGATCTTAACACACTCAATAAATACTTTAATAAGAATAAGTTGGAAATGAATTTAAGTAAAACTACTTACACTGTATTTAGAAAAGTTGTCCCTAATACATTTAAATTGAGTGTCGGAAATATTAAAATAATATGGTAAAAAGCTTTAAATATCTTGGGCTAATGATTGATCATGATTTAGAATGGGAAAGCCATGTAAAACACATTAAAAAAAGGATAATTTTATTTGTTTCTTCATTATATAGACAAAAAAAAGTACTTCCGAAACGTATTTTATATCACATCTACTTTGCACATATTCACTCGCATTTAACATACTTAAATGCCATCTGGACATCAGATCTACCAAATTATAAAATATACGAATTGAAAGTTTTACAAAATAAAGCAATCAAAGCTATATTAATAATCTGCCAATTCTTACACCTACGGTTGAATTATATAATGAGAAGCTACTACCTGTAGAAAATTTATGTAGTTATGAACTTCTTATTCTCTGTTTTAGAATTATTAAGGGTACTCTGAAGCATAATATAGAATTGAGAAGAAATTGTAATGTCCATGAATATAACACCAGAAATAGAAGTAACTTTTTTATGGGTGATACCCCTGTACAAACTATTCTATATAAGGGCTTATCTCGCTATAATATCCTCCCACAGTATTTGAAAGATATAAATAGTATTACAGAATTTAAAATAAAAATAAAAATATATCTCGTTGGTCTGAGCAATTAACGCATCTATATTTGCATATTGTTATTATGAATTATACTTAATATTAATTAAATTAATTAAATTTATATTGTAACAACTATATAGTAATTAAGGAATATAAATGCGTTAATTGCTCAGACCAACGAGATATATTTTTATTTTTATTTTCCAACAGTATTAGAAAAGGAAAGAAAATAGTTACTCAAAATGACTATTCAATTGCAGTGTTTACACACTACTGAATTGTAACAAAATTAATATATAATATTTGGATTTAACATTCGGCCATCCATAAAATAATCGACCTCGATTAGACTTCATAATCATGTAGATACGTTGGGGTTTTTCGAACTCTTTTCAATAACTTGCCACATCGGTTTTCATTTAATTCTCTAATCTGTGTCAGTTCTTTTTCAGTTTCTTCATCATCAAATATTTCGTCTGAGATGATTGAATTATCGTCGTTTTCATTATCATCAATTATGTCATCGAATTCATTTCTGTCATCAGGTAATAATACTCTTTTCATATCATCAATAGCTACGATTCCTTCATAAATTTTTTGTATTCTTTGTATACTAGATATATCAGCAACTGTAAATCTATTAAATGGTAAAACTTCTACGATAATATATGGACCCTTATAATGTGGTTGCAACTTTGTTGATTCTCCTGTTGAAGCAACATGTGGTCTAAGCATAACTATATCATCTGGATAAAAATTTTGAGCCTTATATCGTTTTTTATTATATCTTAGTCTTTGCAATTTTTGTTTTTTTCTAATTTTATCTAGCACAACTTCTCTTTGAATTTCAATATCATTAGTGATATTTAAATTACGTAAATTATCATCAAGTGGCTTGACATAGTAGTTCTTGGTTCAAAATTAAATAATATTTGAAATGGTATTTTTTTGAGCGCCGCATGAATAGTATTATTTAGACTAAATTGTATTTGTCCAACAAATTTATCCCAATCACTGCCATCATCTTTTGTACATAACATTGCTAACATTGGCGTCATTGTTCTATTAAATTATTTAAATGAGCTTTCTTCTAACATGCAAGCTGATCTTAACACACTCAATAAATACTTTAATAAGAATAAGTTGGAAATGAATTTAAGTAAAACTACTTACACTGTATTTAGAAAAGTTGTCCCTAATACATTTAAATTGAGTGTCGGAAATATTAAAATAATATGGTAAAAAGCTTTAAATATCTTGGGCTAATGATTGATCATGATTTAAAATGGGAAAGCAATGTAAAACACATTAAAAAAAAGATAATTCCATTTGTTTCTTCATTATATAGACAAAAAAAGTACTTCCGAAACGTATTTTATATCACATCTACTTTGCACATATTCACTCGCATTTAACATACTTAAATGCCATCTGGAAATCAGATCTACCAAATTATAAAATATACGAATTGAAAGTTTTACAAAATAAAGCAATCAAAGCTATATTAATAATCTGCCAATTCTTACACCTACGGTTGAATTATATAATGAGAAGCTACTACCTGTAGAAAATTTATGTAGTTATGAACTTCTTATTCTCTGTTTTAGAATTATTAAGGGTACTCTGAAGCATAATATAGAATTGAGAAGAAATTGTAATGTCCATGAATATAACACCAGAAATAGAAGTAACTTTTTATGGGTGATACCCCTGTACAAACTATTCTATATAAGGGCTTATCTCGCTATAATATCCTCCCACAGTATTTGAAAGATATAAATAGTATTACAGAATTTAAAATAAAAATAAAAATATATCTCGTTGGTCTGAGCAATTAACGCATCTATATTTGCATATTGTTATTATGAATTATACTTAATATTAATTAAATTAATTAAATTTATATTGTAACAACTATATAGTAATTAAGGAAAAATTATAAATATTGTAAAATAATATGTATTTTAGTTAGCTAATATGAATTGAAATTGTATGAGTTAATTATACTTGATCCGGCACAAGTGCATCGCACTTTTTAGGATCAATAAATAAAAAAAAAAACATTGTCCATTTGCTCTTGGAGTTGCAGTGGCATTTTGAACTTGAATAATATTTTTATTTTTACAGAATTGTACAAACGACTTACCCGTGAATGCAGTACCCTTATCAATAATAATCCGTGTTGGCAAACCAAACACATTTACGACATCTTCCATAGCTCACACTGTAATTAAAGATTTAACATTCCGAATAGCTTTTAATATGACGAACTTCGTAAAGCCATCAACTATTACGAGAATATAATTATTACCTCTGGATCCTTTTACAAATGGACCCAAATGATCCGCATGAAGTGTATGAAAAGGTATACAATTTTGTCTATAGAATTAAAAAAACCTGGTTTTTTTTACCTGGTGTTTTATGATACAAACATTCTATACACGATCCAATAAAATTTTTGATATAATTTTTCATTCCCGGAAACCAATAATTTTCTTGAATTTTCTTTAACGTGTTATGTAAACTAACATGGCCAAATTTACTATGAATATTAAATACAATTTGCCATCTCGCTTTACCGGGAACATACCATAATAATTTATTTTCAATTGATTTGTAAACTCTATCATTTTCAATTACAAATTCTTCGTTTTGAAAGTCTACCATCTTTTTTTAAAACGTCTAAAATATACGACATCCTTTTGTCATTTTTTTGAAGTATTACCAACTCATTTAATGTTGCATGTAATGTAACTAATTTAGCAACAGATTCTGTTTCTTCAGGATGATAAAATGGATTACGACTCAAAGCAGCATCTACGTGCTTCATACTATCACCCGCACGGTGTATTACCTCAAATTCAAATTCTTGTAGCTTAAGCCACCATAGACTAATTCTCGATATTAAATCTTTTTTTGTTAATGAACTTCTCACAGCATTAAAATCAGTAACAAATGAATGCCAATCAAATAAACCCGAAATCTTTCCAATCACCATACCACAGCTAACGTTTCCAGTTCTGTAGAACTGTTGTTTGTCGAATAACAAAAATAACAGGATGCATCTTTCCATCTATTTGCTTTTGCAACAACAATAAACCATTTTGACAAGCATCGGTATGACTTTCAGTTTCTGCAGTTTGCGAATACAAAACTAATACTGGATTTTCAATTAATTTTTGTTTTAATTGTTGAAATGCATTTTCTGCTTCAGTAGACCAATTCCATGCTACATCGTTTTTAATTAAAGTACTCAACGGTTTTGCTAACCTTTCAATATTTTTTATAAACTGACGCAAATAACTCGTCAAACCAAAAAATTGTTTTACATTATGGACGCTTACAGGTGTAGGAAAATTCGCAACACAATTTATTTTCCTAGAACTTGGTTTCATTTCACTTTCTTTTATCTCATATCCTAAATATTCTACTACATTGAAAAGGAATTTACATTTTTTTGAATTCAATTTCAAATTTCCTCTTCTTAATAGATCGATAATAATTTTTAAATTTTCAATACTTTCTCGTTTTGTTTCAGTTGGCAACATGATGTCATCAAAATATTCCATTGCTATACTAAATCTCAACGGTCCCAATGATTTATTTACTAACTTTTGAAAAGTTGCTGGCCCATTACATACGCCAAAAGGCATTCTCAAAAATTCATAATGGCCATCCGGAGTTATTAATGCAGTTAGATGACGAGATTTTTCTTCGACTGGTATCTTAAATTCGCAATAGTAACAACAAACCAACAACATTTTTTTCTTATACCTATGCCTCTATAATAGTATAATATAATATTTTTCAAAAGTTCATTTAAAATTATGAACCAAGCTTTTGTTGTTAGATAATTTCGTATTCTCAGAGAATATTTTTGAAAAATTAAGAGATTTTTATAAGTTCTATATATCTATAGTGTTCTGTTTAAAATATGAACCAACGAAGAAATTATTTATATTTATATAAGTAGGAAGGATAGGATTTGAATATAAAAGAATGGAAGAGAATATTTCTCTATATGCATATGCATATTCAAAACTATTTGTGAATATTTGGCCTACTATATAATTTTTTTTTATATATTCACAAATAGTTTTGAATATGCAATATGCATATAGAGAAATATTTTTTTCCATTCTTTTATACCCTATCCTTCCTTCCTACTTATATAAATATAAATAATTTCTTCGTTGGTTCATATTTTAAACTGAAAACTATAGAACTCATAATAATCTCTCAATTTTTCAAAAATATTCTCTGAGAATACGAAATTATCTAACAAAAGCTTCGTTCATAATTTTTAATGAACATTTGAAAAATAATATATTATACTATTATAGGCATGGTTAGGTATAAAAAAAATTGTTGTTGGTTCGTTGTTACAGATAATACTTTTTTTGTTGGTGTTTGGATATATTACTGTCGTATGTTCATAATTTTAACTGAACTGTAGAAAAATATTATATGAAAATTTTTTGTTATAGTAGAATTGAAAATTATATAAAAATTAAAAATTTAGTAGAATTAAAAATTTGTATATTTTTTTTTTTTTAAATTTGCAATATTTTTTTTAAGTTCCTATAAATAGGTTTGGGTGTTCAGTGAACACCTTGAACAGTACCACACTTCGCGCATTTACCAATTGGTATTTTGAAATGATTTAAAGGTTTTTGGTGTATTAATTCTATATTTGGATGTTAAAAAATTTAATAGATTTTCTGAAATTATAAATAGATCTAAAATAAATGAATTTAATGGCTATGTAGGTGAGTTTGGAGATACTACTATTAAATTTGTATCTGAATAATTATTTAAAAACCATGACTATAAAATAATTCCATTGCGATTATTTTCGCTGTCACTATAATCGGTGTGTCTAGCATTTAAGTCTCCACCAAAAATGGTGTAGTCGTAATTTTTTTGACAAATTATTTAGCTTGAATAATGTTTCATTTAATATTCTTACATTGCATTGCGATTTAAAATATAGAGAACCAATTAAAATAGATTTTGTTTTGTTATTTCGATTAGTAATTATCCCATGTGCTAAGGTGATAGGTAACTCAAAAGATATATCAGTGATTTCATGTAAATCAAAATTTTCTTTATAACATATAATTGCTGATTCTTGAAATTTGTCATTTCTGAAACATTTATACTTATCTACTATAACTTTATGAATACTATTTAGTCTGATTTCAAGAACAAAAGCAAAGTCCGGTTTATGGAGGTTCGGTTATCTGTCAACGATAGTGGGATAAAAAAAAGAGCTCTAGAGAAAATTTAATTTTTTCTGGTTAATTTATATTATTTAAAGTGATATTTGTAAAAAAATCTTCAGATATAAAGGCAATAAGCATCATATATTGAAGTGTTTAAAAATATATACATCTAAAAATGATTTAATTTTAAATATACTTTTTCCATAGAAACTCAGTGTGATTTTTAATATAACAATAAAATATACTTTTTGCATAGAAACTCAGTGTGATTTTTGATATAATAATAAAAAACGTCACCGATATTTGAAAAGTTTAAAGTTCAAATATAAACAAATAAAAGGAAAACGGATAAACAACTTCTTAAAGGTATGTGAAAGTTTGTTAATCAGGTGAATTTTAAACAAAAAATTACAAAAAATTAGAAAATTTTACTTAAAAGTCAAAATCCGTCCGTGGTTGACTAGCCTTTCCTGAAGCCGTCCGTGGTTGACTAGCCTTTCCTGAAGCCGGCTTGAAATTCATTGAGAATTTCATGTTTTTTCCCAGTTACTTAGTCTCTGATTTAAGACACCCATTAATATTTTGACCACACAATCCATGAATGAGATTCCTCTATAGTATTGTACATTATTGACATAACCTTTTTTAAAGACTGGAAATATTAGCAAATTAACAAAATGTTTTTTACTTTCCCCACTTCTTAGCATCTTAGAATATATAACAGCTAGTTGTTCAAGAAAGTTAACCGGAGCATTTACAAAAAAATTCGTAAGGAATTCTATCACTTCCAGGTGCTTTATTATTTTTAACTTTCGATAAAATTTCTTTAATTTCGTTCATCGTAATTTCTCTATCTAACTCCTCAACTAAAATTTGTGGTTCAGCGTACTGCATTGGCGGGGCTAGTAAAGGCGGATTCAAAAGACTGTCAAATTATATTTTAAATTCTCTACAATGTACTTGAGTTCCAACTTTAAATGACCTATTTTTCAATTCATTTACGAGGTTCCACCAATCTTTTGGATCTTTTATTGTGTTAATTTTCTGTTCAATTTTTTATTATATTCGATGATCTTTTTTTGCATAGTTCTTTGAATTTACTATTAGCATATATATATCTTTCTGTATCTGTTCGTCTCCATAAATTTAAAAAGTTAAAAGATTTTTTACGAGCTCTATGACAATCAAAATCAAACCACTTATTTTTAAATTCTGGACTTTTTTCAAAATTTTGTACACCACCAACATTTTGAATAAAATTGGTCAGAATTTCAGCACTTAAGTTCTCCTGCGGGTTATTATTGGTAAAATTATTAACTTCTTGTTGCAATTTAATTTTAAATTCAATCGAATTTTCTTCTTTCCATAGATCCATGTAAACGTAATTTTAAACTTATTGGCAAATGATCTGAACAAATTTGTTCATGGATTTTAAAATTTTCAACCATTGCTACCAGTTCATGCGAAACTGCGCATATATCATTGACCGACTCGCCTACTGACGAAATATAAATTAATTCTCCGGATAAATCTCCTCTAGATCTACCATTTAATATAATCATGCCATAATCATTGCAGAAATTAATAAAAACTTTACCTTTTCTGTTCACAGTCTTATCTTTGGAAACTCTATTTTCTACCAAATTTGAATTATTAATTATCATTTCATCATATACCTCTTGTTGTTCACCAATTCTTATGTTTAAATCACCAATAGATCCATGTAAACGTAATTTTAAACTTATTGGCAAATGATCTGAACAAATTTGTTCATGGATTTTAAAATTTTCAACCATTGCTACCAGTTCATGCGAAACTGCGCATATATCATTGACCGACTCGCCTACTGACGAAATATAAATTAATTCTCCGGATAAATCTCCTCTAGATCTACCATTTAATATAATCATGCCATAATCATTGCAGAAATTAATAAAAACTTTACCTTTTCTGTTCACAGTCTTATCTTTGGAAACTCTATTTTCTACCAAATTTGAATTATTAATTATCATTTCATCATATACCTCTTGTTGTTCACCAATTCTTATGTTTAAATCACCAATAATGATAGATTTATTCAGCTGATATTCATTTACGGCAGTTTTAATATTTTCAAATTCTTCGTTCCAGTTATCACCTCTTACGTACGCCGGTATTATATAAAATTTTCTTGCGGGCATGATATCCCCAAAATATTTACGCCACTACTAAAATTGATTTTAATATTTTTTTTATGAAGATTAGTATTATAACCATAAATTCCGCCTCCCATTGCTCTTCCATAAATACTGTTTTTTATTGCAGGTTTAAATTCTATACTGAATCCTCCGAAGTATTTAGTATATTTTTCGAAATTCTCTGGTCGAATATGAGTTTCATGTAATAATATTATATCAAAAGACTTAACAAAGACAAAAACTTGGGGAAAGAGAAATTTATCTGACATACCATGTACATTAAACGATAAAATATTCAAAAATTCATTATTTTTATTTTTTATTGCATTCAATTCATTTTTATTCCTTAAGTTCTTTTTATTTTTTAGTTCATATTTAATATTTAGAGCATTTTTATTATCTATTTCATTTTTATTTTTTATTTCATTTACATTAATTAATAAATTCTTACTTTCTACATTCTTACATATATTACTACTATTAGCTACTTCACCACAGAAGACAGACTGTTTTTTTTTTTTAATATTATATAAATAAATCAAATTTTGAAAGCTTAAATCTATTTTATCTACACTATTGCCAAAAATTCTGCATAATTCGTTCTTGCCGTCATTCCATCGCACATAATAACTCCCAGCTTCCAGTAGAAGTACAAGTCACCAATTTTCATTTTGTCACCTCTAATACCAATTAATTTTGTGTTGTCTACTTTTAAAATTTCCTTTTTAAGCTGTGTAAATGCATTCTTTCTATTCCTTGCTTCTTTCGTAAAATCTTTATCAATTGAAATTTTTGTATTTTTTAACAATTTTGTTGCTTTTAGTACTCTGCTCACCATACGTTGATCTGAAAATTCTACTTTAAAACCCATTGTACCATTTTTTTCATAAATTTTTTTAACATTATTAATAACTACCTCCTCCGTAATATGTAAATTTTCTGTACATAATTTTTGAATTTCCATATATGGATCGGTAGCAGCTTTAATTCCTGTGATCACCAGATTGTTCTTTCTTGAAATTGCATCTAATACTTCTATACGATTCTTCTCCTCACTTTGTTGATTTTTCAATTCGCTGACTAACATTTTTAATTCTTGATTTTCTTTTTTTAGATGTGCTACACTTTCAATTGTTTTGGATACATTTATTGATAATTCTGCAACAGATTTATTAATGATGTCTTGAAATGCAGCCAGCTTTAGCTTTACTTTTATTTTCGTCCAGTTTGGATTATGGTTCGTGTACTAACTTACGGCGAATTATTTTAAGTTTAGAAAAATATTCTTGCGCACTCTTGGAACATGAGATTTTTGATGATAAATAATTATCAAATATTTCAAATTTAACTTTTTATAAAAATGTTTGTTGATTTTT